>OX375865.1:10185063-10711402 GCA_947359475.1 Heligmosomoides polygyrus bakeri
GAACCCCCCCGCCCCCTATGAAGACCTCCCTGTTGAAAAACGATTTATGCATGGTCACTTAGCATATTTCCTCTATTTTTCAAAAAGCAATTGGGATTTTTGAATTCGAAAAACGAACCGAGTTATGATCAAATTTGTGAAATCACTCCAGCATCGACGGTGCAGAGTCTGCGAGCAGTTCTTCGCAAATTTGATCATAACTCGATTCGTTTTTCGAAATTCAAAAATCCCATTGCTTTTTGGAAAATAGAGGAAAGATGCTTTCTAACTATACAAGAACCAGATTTCAGAAAAGGGGTCTTCATACGGGGCGGGGGGGGTTCGATTTTTGGCACGTATTTCTGCAACAATGGACCAGAATTCGAACCCCACCCGCCCCCTATGAAGACCTCCCTGTTGAAAACTAATTCCTACATGGTTTGAAAGCGCTTTTTCCTCTCGTTTTCAAATCGCTATTAAGTCTTTTAAAATTCGAAAAACTTACCGGGATATAATTGTTTATACAAAATCACTTCAATTTTTTTCGCTCAAAAATCGAAGGCCTCCGCATCGTATGAAGATCTAGTTTTTGAAAATCGATTTTCACACCGTATGAAATACCTTTTTTTGTAGTTTTTTAAAAACCATCGGCTTTTTAAAATTGTGGAAAACTTACCGAGTTATAGTCATTTTTATGAACGTCGAATTTCGTCGCTCCCATGACGTCGGTGCGATATCGACCAGTGGTCGATCCAGTCTGTTCGTTTCAGAAAACCATGATTTTTACAGTGTGCATTAAACAAGAATTGAAACTTTTTGTGGCAAAATTTCAACTGTGTGGGTGATCTGCTTCAGGTAAAAATTAATTAATTTTTCTTGAAAAGCGAAAAATTTAAATGCAATCAGCCCTAATCATATCGGAGATCGCTGCGAAGAAGCTTAGTTTATGATTGTATATTAATCACATCTTGAACTCTAAGATGGTACAATTTTCACTCTCTGATGCTCTTCCTCCAGAAGGTAGAAATTTTTTTGCCGCAAGAAGTCCGTCCTTCAGTGGCGATCGGTGATATCGGAGAGCGCAATGGCTCCACGTAGCCTACCATATTTCGGAGTTTGTGCGACATCTCTGAAAAATTCACAAAACTTTTAAAACTGTAAGAGGTGTGGGTTCTACGCTTTAAAAAGCAGCTTGTAAGAATAGCGGCTTCCATGTGATTGACGGTGTCGAATTTTTCGGCAAATGATAAAAATCGGAGCGTCTGTTTATACAGAACAGAATGTTTATGTCTCACAAAAACACGTTTTATTCCCTTGTGTCAACCGGTGAATTAAAACCTTTATTGGGTACAACCTTTATTGGTTACAACTTCACTTTCTGATGCCGTTTCCAGCAGAAGAGAGAAAATTAGCTCCGTGACAAGTCCATCCTCGGTTGCCATTCGGTCATCGCTTCGAAGAGTGCTTCCAAAAATCTTGTAGGAAAAGCACTTAATTTTCCTTAGCAATTGACACTTCAAATTTTATAGACGGCAATTTAGGACGTAGATGTCGCTCGTTCAGGTAGAAAACTGTCGCGTCCGTGACTTCCTGAAAAAAAAAACTGAAAAAATGGAAACTTCTCATTGACTCTAAATCTGGTGCAGAAAATCTTTATTTTTAACAAGTAATACAATCTTTATTTGAAACTTGTTATATTAATTTTTACAACTTCGCGGGACGAAGGAGAGACTCCACACCTTCGTAAGCATTCCTGGAAAAAACAACTTATTAAGAATTAAAAAAATCACCATGAAACCTGAAGAATAAGAGAGAATCCTCTGCCAAAACCGGAAGAGCACGACCCCCCCCCCCCTCCAGACGAGGCCACAGTACGACCCCCCCTTCGATTCCCGAACCTCAAGCTTGACCCTGACCGCGGACGGTCGTCGTCGCCCCGGGGCGGCTAGCGTCGCATTTGAGCGCGTCTTTGGTGACGGATTCCGCTTGATGACAGCAGGCCGCGGCGCACTGCACCGCGGACGGCTGCCGTCCTTCGAGCGGGCGTGGCGGGGCACGGCCATTGGCCAGGTGAGGGATCTCGGCGCGCGGGAATCGCGCCGAGATCCCTCACCTGGCCAATCGCCGCGCCCGCCGTCCGCGGTGCACCCTTCGTCCGCGGACGTTCCGCGGATGCTCCCGCGGAGTATAACACAGGCCTAACCAGGATACTATCTCAACGGTAGGTCGGAACGGCGCAAATGTTGTATATGGGCAGAAGCGCCTCTCTCTGGGAAGTAACAAACTGCAGGTATCTCGACTCCAATACAAGTCTGCGAAGAGTTAGGGGCGACGGAAGTCGCGGGTTGGCGCCCTGTTGATTCACGTGCTCCACAGCTGACGGGCGCGCGCGAGATGAGGGCTCGTATCGCGGCAAGCGCAGTGCTCAGGTGGGTAGTAGGGAAGAGTTCGGGCTCGTAAACGCGGGGTCGGGGTTTGGATCCTGCAGAGTGCGTTTGTTTTGCACTTTTGCAAAATCCATGTTTATCATATAGGTAATCCACCTAGGGGTATTATAGTGTGTTATAGAGCTTGTTTACATATAACATATGCTTCAAACTACAGATTAGCTAAAATGTTCACTTCTGTGTGTCAATTATTTTAAGCCTATTTTGTGTGAAGCTATAGTTATGTAACGATAGATATTTGGTGGCACTAGTAAAAAGTTCCGACTCTACCGACAAGACTTCGGTCAAAAACATTTTTCGCTGAAACTTCGTCTAGGGGGTTATTTGGGGTGCTGATCACGAATCTGACATTCGTTTTTCACGATTCTGTCTCCACCTGCCGTCATCGGCAGAAACTTTAAGAATGTAATCCTGTGCCTTCCTGTATCTATATTATTCAGCCGAATATATTATGTGTAAACATGCTCATATATTATGTGTAAACATGCTAATATTATATGCAAACATGCTCTATAACACACTATAATACCCCTAGGTGGATTACCTATATGATAAACATGGATTTTGCAAAAGTGCAAAACGAACGCAGTCTGCAGGATCCAAACCCTCGACCCCGCGTTTACGAGCCCGAGCTCTTCCCTACTACGCCACCTGGGCACTGGTCTTGGCCGCGATACGAGCCCTCATCCCGCGCGCGCCCGTCAGCTGTGGAGCACGTGAATCAACAGGGCGCCAACCCGCGACTTCTGTCGCCCCTAACTCTGCGCAGAGTTGTATTGGGGTCGAGATACCTGCAGTTTGTTACTACCCAGAGAGAGGCGGTTCTGCTCATATACAACACTTGCGCCGTTCCGACCTACCGTTGAGATAGTATCCTGGTAAGACTTTTGAAATCGAAGTGAGCTCTTCCAAATCGAAATGACCTTTAGGCAGGATCAACTACAGACTCCCTAGGATAGAACAATTTTTTCTTCAAGAAAAACTTTGGTGGAACTTTCTTTGAAATTTTTTTAGTTTAGCTGCCGAACAAGTGTAATAATTTTACAAAAATTTTATTATCTGAGGAAAAACAATAAGCTAAATTTTGTTTTGAATCGCACCAGAGCAGCAATTAGGTGGTATATTAAAAAATTGGATCGCGCCATGCCTCGAAAAACAAGTCGCAGTGCTCATTCAATTAATAGCGTAAATTCTGCTTGGATGTATCAAGAAAGTTAGGATATGTGCGATATTTATAATTGCTTATGTTGCACCGCTTGCAGGTGTGAAACAGCATGCAAACAGAAATTTTGCTATCAATCGAATAAAAATCGCGAATTTTCGGGGGGGGGGGTGGGAGGGCGTGGCGCAATTCCTGTTTTGGCAATATAATATGACCACCTTACTGCTCTTCAAAAAATAAGCTTTAAATCATTGTCTTTCCTCAAAAAATAAAATTTTTGTAAAATTCAAAACTATGTGTTCCCTTATTGGGAAGTGAATTAGAACTTCAATGAAAGTTATACCACAATTTTCCTTGAACAAAAAATTATTCTAACATTTTTCCAGAGCCTCTAATTTAATGCAGAAGCCGATTTTAATTTGGAAGAGTTCGCTTTGATTTCCAAGGTCCTACGATTAGACTAGCTTGGAAGAGTGTCCAATTTGACTTGAAAAGTGTCCAGTTCCACGCGAAAATAGAATATACTGCTCCCAGTGCCGAAGAGTCGAAAACGTGCACAAAGCAGTGTACGCGATCTCACAGTATATTGTGTGTTTTTTAAAACATTCTACTGCTTCTTCACGTAAGATTATAATCTTTGCTTTGAATAAATAAATAAATAAATAAGTGAGTAAATAAATAAATAAATAAATAAATAAATAAATAAATAAATAAAGGGCAGCGCTGAATGGCGCTACGCATTTTCCTTCTACGGGATGCCGAGAGCGGGATTTGGAATTGGATTTGGCGGGATTTTGCGAATTTGGCCAACTCATTGAACTCTGGGCAACTCAACGCTTTATCTCACCGACTCCTGAGGAATGTTGGACTTATTGTTAGTTGGCCAGGGCGGGGACCCCGAACCAGGAACGTCAGTTGGTGATTCAAGCGACAGGCGGCGCTTCCTACGACTGAACTCTGGTACCCCAAGGTGCTTGTCAGCAGTAAAAATGAAGGGTAAAGGATGGCGTTAGACAACCCCTTTGTAGGATGCGCCACGCATTCTACCTTTAAGCAGGCGTTGACATGCATGTGTATTGGCCTCCACAAAGGCATTTTGTAAGTCAAATACGCATTCTTAGCATTCAACGTTACAGGCTAGTACAATGCACGGCGTACGCCATCAAAAGATAGATAAAGGCTGACCTTCATCTTTAATCGTTCCTAATGGATAGGACCCGTAAGTGTTGAGGGTTCCTCAGTAATCATGCTTTAAGGTTTAAAGGATACAAATCGGAGTCTGTCAATCCTTGTTTGGGATGCGCCACGCATTCTTTGCTACTAAAGGTAGTGGCAGCAACGTGAAAGCGTGTTTGTTCAGTTGATGGAGACGTTTCATCCTTTCCAGAGTAGTCCGACACCAAATAAGCGACATCGGAGAATTGGAATATTAGGTTGGTCGAGGCGGAATCCGAACCAGGAACCTCGATTCGGAATGCGAGCAACAGCCCCCGCCTCTGCCGCTCGTACATTAGTCATCAGTAGCTTGATTTAATCCTAGCTTCGCCCATTCTGCCATGTTCGTGTTCTCCTAACTCGAGGAAGTCAATAGGGGTGGAAGCCTTGACACAAGAATATCGAGTCGGCTTCTAGACAAAAGGATAAAGGAAGGCGTTGATGAAACCCTATTTGGAATGAGCTATGCCTTACACTTCTATGGTCTATCCTGGATGCTATTTGAATATATATGGGCGTTACAGTGATTTACGGCAGTCAGCAGATGGACGACTCACTCTTTTCCTTCACAAATCACTGACCTCGGAGAAATGGAGTGCTTGATTGGCCTAGGCGGGGCTCAAACAAAGAGTCTCTATTCGGGACGCACGCGGCAGCAGGCCCCAATAAGGGTCAGATAAAGGATAAAGGACAGCGTTAATTATTCGCTTTTGGGATGCGCCACGCATTCTACTTCTACGGGATGTCTTTCAGGTGACTTGAATGCATATTTAGCTCTGCGATGACTTGCGGTGGTCAGTCGATGAACAACTCAGCGCTTTATCCTTCCCAGAGAAGACAGGCACCATTTCACCGCCCCCACAGGAATGAAAGGCTTGGTTGGCCTGGGCGGGGAATCCGAACCAGGAACCTGGTATCGGGTGCACGCGACAAAAAGGGCACTTCCTCCGACTGCGGTACTGGCGCTCAAGGGTCAGATTAAGTGTTCTCAAAGTCTGCTCGGAGTTGTCGTCGATTTAGCCATTCACTGTCGATCAAAATTTGTTGAAGTGAGCTGAAATCAACACAAACCGAATGGAAAATTAAAAACTGCAAGCCAGACATTTATCTATGACGCAGTGCAGTGTTTTCACAGCTGCTACATCCTCCGGATGCTCTACATCAGCAACAGATTGATTAGCAAAAGGCTTCAAGGGGTGCCGAGAGTTACAGAGTGTGTAGGTCGACAAGAAAGTAATATAACATCTCAACTGGTTTGTTTTTGTAGAATCCTATTGCGAAAGTATTGAACGAAACGAGTGTAATGCTTCTCGTGTCTCTCAAGCGAAAACGAATTATTGGGCTACTTTGGCACGCCATATGGATACATCGTGGCGTTGCTGACGCCTGTTCGAGCTAACCAGTGACCAGTGGAATAGCTGATGATATAAGTGGGATGAGATTGTTATTCCCACCAGTAGCAACTGAACAGTGAAAAGCCCCCCAAAGTACTTACCAGGATACTATCTCAACGGTAGGTCGGAACGGCGCAAATGTTGTATATGGGCAGAACCGCCTCTCTCTGGGTAGTAACAAACTGCAGGTATCTCGACCCCAATACAACTCTGCGCAGAGTTAGGGGCGACGGAAGTCGCTGGTTGGCGCCCTGTTGATTCACGTGCTCCACAGCTGACGGGCGCGCGCGGGATGAGGGCTCGCATCGCCGCTAATCGCAGTGCAGATGTGGCGTAGTAGGGAAGATGTCGGGTTCGTGAACGAGGGGTCGAGGGTTTGGATCCCGCAGACTGCGTTCGTTTTGCACTTTTACAAAATCCATGTTTATCATATAGGTAATCCACCTAGGGGTAGTACAGTGTGTTATAGAGCATGTTTACATATAACATATGCTTCAAACTACAGATTAGCTAAAATGTTCACTTCTGTGTGTCACCTATTTTAAGCCTATTTTGTGTGAAGCTATACTTATGTAACGATAGATATTTGGTGGCACTAGTAAAAAGTTCCGACTCCACCGTCAAAATTCGCTGAAACTTTGTTTAGGGGGGGGGGGGGTATTTGGGGTGCTGATCACGAATCTCACATCCGTTTTTCACGATGCGGTCGGGGGCCACCCATACCGTTAACAAGGGTGGTCCAGGCAGGGTCACCGATTTCGCTGAAACTTTGTCTAGGGGGGGGGGGGGGTATTTGGGATGCTGATCACGAATCTGACATCCGTTTTTCACGATTCGGCTGAATAATATAGATACAGGATGGCACAGGATTACATTCTTAAAGTTTCTGCCGATGACGGCAGGTAGAGACAGAATCGTGAAAAACGGATGTCAGATTCGTGATCAACACCCCAAATAACCCCCCCCCCTAGACAAAGTTTCAGCGAAATTTTTTTTTTTTTGACGGTGGAGTCGGAACTTTTTACTAGTGCCACAAAATATCTATCGTTACATGACTATAGTTTCACACAAAATAGGCTGAAAATAAGTGACACACAGAAGTGAACATTTAACCTGATCTGTAGTTTGAAGCATATGTTATATGTAAACATGCTCTATAACACACTGTACTACCCCTAGGTGGATTACCTATATGATAAACATGGATTTTGCAAAAGTGCAAAACGAACGCAGTCTGCGGGATCCAAACCCTCGACCCCTCGTTCACGAGCCCGACCTCTTCCCTTCTACGCCACACCTGCACCGCGATTAGCCGCGATGCGAGCCCTCATCCCGCGCGCGCCCGTCAGCTGTGGAGCACCTGAATCAACAGAGCGCCAACCCGCGACTTCCGTCGCCCCTAACTCTGCGCAGAGTTGTATTGGGGTCGAGATACCTGCAGTTTGTTACTACCCAGAGAGAGGCGGTTCTGCCCATATACAACATTTGCGCCGTTCCGACCTACCGTTGAGATAGTATCCTGGTTAGCTGGAGTCGTGTCACACTGTTCGTTTTCAAGAGACTCACGAATTGATGGGCCAACTGAATGCTTAACTCAGTTCCTACCTCTTAAAAGTGCTGGTACAGCTAGCGATGAGTTCGAAAAATTCGCAAAATTGGCTTGTGAAAAGGTTACTGTTTCCATATTGAGGCTGTAAGGCGCGTGTAGCGCGGTCGGAGAAGGCGCCAGCTGTCGCGTGCACCAGATACCAGGTTTCTGGTTCGGATTGCCCCACCCCCAGGCCATCCAAGCCATCCATCCCTCCGGGGTCGGTGAATTTGTTCCAGACGTGTCTGGAAAGGATAAAGCGCTGACTTGTCCATCGGCTGGCCGCCGCAAGTCATTGTATGACCAAATGCGCATTGAAATCGCATCCACGATGTCCCGTAGAAGTAGAGTGCGTATCACGTATCCCTCAAAGGAATTGAGTAAAGTCGTTCTTTACTTTTTATCTTTTATTTATGCTGCAGAACAACTGGAGAGATGTCTTCTGAAGAGGAATCCAGCCAGCAGAGGCACCTCAGGTTGGCATGGACCGAAAAAGAACTATCGTCTGACCGACCCTCTGCAGCACATGAAGAGACGAAGTATCAGGAAGCTTGCAAATTAAAAAAATGAAGGACGGCATTAATCAATAGCTTTTGAGATGCGCCACTCATTCCGTTTTCTCCTTCTGGTCGACTCGAGAAGGAGATTTGAGTGCGAATGTGACTTAACAATGACTCGCGGTTGCCAGCCGACGGACGGTCAGCATTTTGTCCTTCACAGACATATCTGAATTCAATTTGGCTACCCAGTGAGACGAAAGCGTGATTGATCCGAGCGGGACCTGAACCAAGAATGTCGATTCCGGGTGTTGGCTACATCCGACAGCGCGCTCCAGAAGATACTTAAGGCCCCCACAGAGTTCTGCGGCAACGCCGCTCGTGGCAGTGGTTAAGGATAGGGCAGGGACGCCGCCGGCGGCGAGCTCTGCGTCTCTGCCCTATGATGAAGGATAGAGCAGCGGCAACGCCGCAGAACTCTGGGGGGCCTTTAGCCAAAAGTTGGAGGAGTCGTAGTTCCGTCATTATTTAGGACAGCAGTTGCAGTTGGAGAAGTCGTAGTTCCGTCATTATTTAGGACAGCAGTACTTTCAAACCACGAGCAGTCAATCGACAAAGCAATAGTGCTATCGTTGGAAGAAAAGTTCGTTAATGTACAGTATTCTCTCGGCAGTTGCTGCTGCATGGAATCCTGCAAAACACTTGGGGGCTGTATGTACTTCGAAGAGCGTACTCAATGCCGGTCCGAGGCCATCTAGGCCCTAAAAACTTGTCATTCCTAATTGTCCTTTGAAGTAGTAGAAGTGTGGAGATCGAAAGCAACCAGGCTGGAAGATGACGACACGGTGTAGCACCGTTTCTATAGCTGTGACACATGTTAATGAAGCAACGCGGTGATCGTTTTGTCGAAGAAGACTGATTCGAGTCGCACAACCGATGAATACTAGGACATAGGTCCTCCTCTAACTCTTCAGAACTGCTATAAGGCTAGCATAGTTGAATACGAACTTCAACAGCGATGGACAAAGAAGCATCGAAAAAGCTTCTTGAAGGGTTCTTGCCTTTGACGCCAAAGCGGTTCGAGGATGTGCTGGCCGCTCATGGCCAGATGGACTCCGTCTTCTTTAGGAACATGAAAGGTGGATCAACTGACAAGCAGAAACGGTGGCTGTAGTGGCTAACTAAGCGGCTCACGTCGGCTCTACTATGGCAACTGCACTAATATTAATAAGAAGCCTACTATTCACGAGAGACTTCCATTCTTCAACGATAAAAGCTAAATTCCCTATGGAGATGTCCTACTGCGTTCCATCTAGCTAATGTAGAAAAGTTTTAGTGAAAAGCAGAAAAGGTTCGGTTGCTCTGTGAACAGGCAGACAGTATGATGGCACAGGAAAGGAGCACCAGAAGCATCTGACATGGTTAGATGATGTTGAATCTGACACGGTAAGATGACGTTCATGCATGTGTATTCACTTCCGATTTGAACAAATAGATATGACAGAGCCACTGGAAGATTCAGCTGCTATGCCAACCGTGTTTCCATTCCCATACACTAATTTGGATGGTTTGGTTGCAGGTAGGAACAGGCAAAAACTCCAACAAAACTCTTGTTTTGGGTTAGAGTCGAGCAGACACCCTCTGGTTTCCTGGCAGGAAGCTTACACTTATACCGCATGAGGCAAAGAACGTTGTGGTCTGTGGGCGTAAGTAAGCTTCGTCATAAAAGCTTGTGAACTGTGTAATAGGGCTTCAAAACATTGGTGCAAAGCCTTAGAGAATTTGGCCTGAAGCTGCGCGTTGAAAGAGTAGGAAAACTCCGGGATTTCGCGCTTACTCCTCACCGCGTGCACCGTTGGACCAATGTCTGCCTCCTTCATGATCATCGTTGCAGTTTGAGTGAAAATGCCAATTTACCTTTTTTCTTAAGCGGTTCCATGCTGTTATCAACGTTCGGCTCATCCCGATTTTATGGGTAAGCGCTGAAATATCACCAGGGTATCAAAGACGTTTTACCTCAAACTTGGGTACTTAAACCGACAGTGTAAATACATCACATATATTATACCAGTCGTTCAGCGGCCTAGCGGCCTAGCGGCCCACACCTCGAGAAGAGAACGCGCCGACCATCTTCTTTTCCCAACTTTTAGAACTTCATGCTTTCATTGCGTTAAAGAACTGGTTTTACTACATAGAGTACAGCCGTCAGAGAGGCCTGTCGGCCGCACTGACGACTTCTCAACGGCTTCGCAATACTAATAACTGTTCACCATCAATTTTAGCTGCAACCTAGGTCATGGTTTCCGCAGGAACAACACCTTAACTGCTTCGATTGCGGCAAGTTAGAAAGAAACAGAAAAAATGAACAACATCCATATATAATTTGATCAACATCAATTGATGGTGATCGATACCTCAAAAACAAACTTCAGATTCGTGTTCAGCGACCTCGATTACCCCCAAGGTTGATGTTTTGTGCCGCTTGAACGACATTCACAAAAAATCGATAATATCGCCCGAATCGATTGCCTCCCCTGCTGTGGACGCCTCCCGTCGATGATCATAAATTCACAGGCACGGCTGCCGACGTGTTCGGCACGTCTACGGCCCGCCATGCACGATTGACGACGTGTTCGGCACGTCTGCGGCATCGCCATGCAAGGTTGCCGATGTGTTCGGCACGTCTACGGCTCGCCATGCACGGTTGCCGGCGTGTTGGGGACGTCTTCTGAATATCTACGCACGTTGGACGACGACTTCAGCACGTCTTCTGAATCCCTACGCGCCGCATTTGGTCCCCATTCATATTCCGACGCCCTGCCCGCTGAGTATACCGTGAACTTGAGTGATCCGCCGCCAAGGATATAGTTCGCCAGCAATCGCCCATGGTTAAGCTGAAGTAAGACCCGGCTGACATACGTCGTACTGCCCTAGGCATCTCTTGGCTTCAGTCCCCCTCACTGTGACGGACACGTGACATTAGCCGATTATATATAGGTAAGATGATGAGACGTTACGCTCGAACAAACAGCGCAAGTGGTGCAATGAGCTAACATCCTGCCCGTAAAGGGTTCGAGTTCGAGTCACTCCTGGCAGAAGATTTTCGATCGCAACCAAACATTGTTATAGCGGCTTATATGAGGAACCTTTAGGAGGAATGCGGTGGATGAATACCAATCTCCCGTGCATAGAAATTATCTCGGAAGGATGCGCGTCAGTGCTTCGAACCCGCTTTTGAAATCGCCACGGAATATAAGTTCAAAGAGCATTGCGATTCTAATCTTCTGCCAAGGCTAGCACAGTAGCAATGCAACTAGAAACGATATGTGGTTACAGGATAGGCTGCGTTCGACAAAGGCTTGAACACAAGAAATGGAGCATGGCGCATTCCAAGGTTAGAACCAACAGATTTTCCAATTATTATGATCGCTTTTGGAGCGAAAGAAGCGCAGTCGGAAAAGTGCCGGCCGTTGCGTGCAACCAATTCGAGGTGCCTGGTTCGGATTTCTCGCCCAGGCGGACAAACACTTCCATCCCTCCGGGGTGTATGAATTGGTACCAGACTTGTCTGGTAAGGCTCACCACTGCATTGTACAGCCAAATACGCATATCAATTGCCTCCGTGACATTAAGTAGAAGTGGAATGCGTGGCGCATCCCAAAAGTGATTGATTAACGCCGTCTTTTATCCTTTACCCTTTAGTTTTCAGAGTTTGGAGTCAGGAGAGGTAGAAAAAATTTTTTTCGTCCAAAAACTTTGCCCAGGGAGGTTAATTGGGGTGCTGATTACGAAGCCGACATCCATGTTTAAAATTTTGGTAGATTACGGTAGGTTACGATAGGTACTGGTGACTAAGGCCGTCTATGTAGGTCATAAACATTTTTTATTTCTTTTTAGAAGGGAAGAATAGGTTTCATCGTCCAAGGAGCAGTGCAAACGAATTCCGTTTAGAATTAAATGGGTTTAACACACTTTCCAGCCGTTAGCACCGCTCGGCAAAAGTGGAAACTAGAGGCACCAAGTGTTCTACTTCGCTCGATTTCGGGAGCGCTCACTTAGTCGTGGAAGTGCAACGGACAGCATGAGCAATTCCCGACGGATGTGCTGCGTGTGCGTTGTTTTCGTATGGCACTTTGGCGCGTGTGCTACAACAACATCAGCAGGGAGAACGTCAACTTACTACAGCTAACTTCAGCACGCGCGACTGAATTGAGTTTATCGAGCTTATGGGGATGCTCTTCGGCAGATGACAGGCGATTACTAAGACGGCTCTGAGTTAAAGGCTTTCTATAGATAGCGGTGCTCGTGGTAGCGCAGTCAGAGGAGGCACGGGCTGTTGCTCTAGAATCAAGGTTTGTGGTTCAGATCTTAGTCAGACCAGCCAAGTCTTCCACTCCTTCGGCGTCGGTGAATTGGTACCAGACTTGCCTGGGAAGGATAAAGCGCTGACTTGTTCATTGGCTGGCCACCGCCATGATTGTGCTGGTCAAATATGCATTTAAAGTGCCTCACAACATCTCGTAGAAGTCGAATGCCTGCCGCCGTCCTTTATTCTACGTAATGTAGACGTCAGACGCGTGTAGCGCAGTTGGAGGAGCAGCCGGTTGTGGCGTTCACCCGATGCCGGTTTCTTGGCTTGGATATTCGGCTCAGGCACCAAGCCTTCCACACCTTGGGGTTTGGTGAATTGGTATTAGACTCGTCTAGGAAGGGTAAAGCGCTTACTTGTTCATCGGCTGACCAACGCAAGCCATTGTGTAGCCAAATACGCATTCAAAAGACATCAAGTATTGCGTGGCGCATACCAAAGGGTACTGAACAACCCCGTCCCTTATTTCCTCTATCTTTAATGTAGATGTCATTTAATGCCATATTGCACACAATTGCCCTTTCTGAAATGGTGAAAGTGACCCCCCCCCCTTAAGTATTATAATGCCTAAAATTGTAGTCTTGTGAGTTTATCATTCTTAATTAAAGGAATGCGTATCGCGTCGCGAATCTTATTGGAGATTAGATTAATTAACGTTCTGTTCTTAATTTAAAGACGCTGAAATTACCTCTTCTTAGGCTTCGTTTATACTTCCAATGCCGAGCGACGCGACAGCATGTATGGGCCTGTTCATACTTCGCGACAGCAGCGACAAGAGCGCATCGCGCGTGATGTGTGCGGAGTGCGAAAGTATGAACAGGCGACAGCAGCGACTAGAGCGACTAGAGCGACAAGAGCGGCTGGAGCGACAACGCCGGCGCTTGAGTATAGGCCCATGCACACTTCTGCGACACCGCGGCGCGGCAAGAGGAGCGACGGCCACCTCCGCGAAATCCGGCGGTCGCGGCGCGGTCGCGTTAGAGCATCGTTGTAGGCAACGTGACCGACGTCCCAGGGCATGTCGCGCGGAGTGATTTGAACCATTCAAGCCTGCGGCACTCAGCGCGGCGTCGCCGGCGATAGCCGCAAAAGTGTGCATGTCCTCCTCTGCGGCATGTGTCGCTATGTCGCGCCGCGCCCGTCGCGGCCCTATCCTTTATCATGGCCGTGCCGCGCTGTCGCAGAAGTGTGCATGGGCCTTATGAACACTTCTCGGCGGCGCGCGCTCTGTTTTAATCGATTCGCATGTTTTGCACGGGTGACGGGGGCGACGAGAGCGCAGCGCGGGTGGAGCGCGTGGCGTGCGCGGCGTGTACAGCGACAAGAGCGGCTGGAGCGACAACGCCGGCGCTCGAGTATGAACACTTTTCGGCGGCGCGCGCTCTGTTTTAATCGATTCGCATGCTTTGCACGGGCGACGGGGGCGACGAGAGCGCAGCGCGGGTGTAGCGCGTGGCGTGCGCGGCGTGTGCAGCGACAAGAGCGACAAGAGCGACAGCGCCGGCGCTCGAGTATGAACACTTTTCGGCGACGCGCGCTCAGTTTTAATCGATATGCATATTTTGCACGGCGACAAGTCGCTGTTGTCGCGAAGTATGAACGGGCCCCATAGTGGCCAAATTTATCGATCGCGTCGCCCGATCAATGTGGCCCCAATTCGTGGCGTCGCGTCGCTCGGCGTCGAAGTATAAACCTGCCATTATGGTTATTATATGTACTACCGTTAGTCATCGATTAGCTCGAAAAGGCGACACAATGTTCTTATTCGTCCGTGTTATTATACGTCCAAACTAGCCCAATAAACTCGCCTTTTAAAAGAGCGGATAATGATATTATGTCTCTCATTCAGAGTCTTTACGAAAGAGTCAGATGAACGTATTAGTGGGCGTTTTGGAGTTCTTGACATGGAGTGGAATCCATTAAGCTTCTGCTCTCGTCCAGCGGCCGTGGGCAAAACCTATTACACTACCGGACGTGCCGTTCTGATCAACAAGCAAAAGAGGCGCGCAAGATGAAAACTGCGAATTTTTGCGCCGCAAAGCTCGTCTTCCGCTGCGTCACGCGTTACGCCGCACGCAACTCGCTTTAGGCGCCTTTTATATATACTCCCGCCGCGGCGCGGCGCGTCAATTTGGAGAGCGGCGCGGCCAGTCGCGCCGCGCCCCGATTTTGGCGCGCCGCTGCGCGATTGCAGTTAGAAAGGGGAGCGTCAGCGACGCGCGGCCACGAGCATCTGCGCACTACGGCCCGTGCTCCGGAAACGGCCCACGAGTCATTGAGGGACCAAAACAGAAAGAATTTTTTGGCTGATCAGCGCAATGCATCTTGTCAATGTTTGTCGTGGGATTCCTGTGGGGAGCGACGAATCCTCTCTTAAGCCTGGAGTCGAAGTCGTTTGCTCAACCTACGGTTGAAACTGGTGAGTGTGGTATTGAGTCGAATCCCCTGCAATGCAAACGGCACTAAACCACTCCTTATTTTGCGACATGTGCGAGGCCAAAAGTAAAACTGCTGGAACGTACACATCGTCAGGAATCACTCAAAATTCTTTCTCATATGGCCATTCTAGGGTCACTGTGCACTAAGACTATCTTTAGCGTGATATATGAAGCTTCGTGAATGTCTACAGATCTCTATTCTCTTCCTAGGTTACAGAAGGTACCGGCCAAAGTATGGTCACCGATTTCGCCCAAAATCCCTAATCAACCGAACCTACCGTAATCGCCCGTAACTTCAAAAAACGATGTCAGATTCCTGACCAGCACCCTACCCCCCCCCCCCTCCTTCCCAATAGGAGAAGTTTGGTCGAAGAGGTGAAACCTCCCATCCCACGCCGAGTCTGCCGCGGCTGATCGCGCCGCGCCGCGCCCTTCCCCTCAGCGGCGCGATTCGTCGAATACAGTAACCCAAAATTCCGTCAAGTGTGGTGTTTTGCGGCGGCGGAGTATAAAAGCGATGCGGCGTCGCCTCGCGGCGCGAAAAATCGATAGCCATGCCTACCATCAGGCCGCGCCGCGCGGCGGCGCAAGTATAAAAGGCGCCTTAGGGCGCGTCATCCTTAGCTTTTGGACGTTACGCTTACATATTTGTATATATACGCTTATATATTATTTCGATTTGTTGCGTAGAAAAGCATGGCCTACTTATTGGAGCTAACTGCCGCCATAGCACCGTCTGTGAGCATTGCATATAGGCTCGACAGAATCGTACGTGGGCTCCTCACTTAATTTTTGACAACACGGCTTGAATGACAGCGCCAAGAATTCCACTTCTACGGGATGTCGTAGAAGCGATTTCAATGCGTATTTAGCCATGCGATGACTTGCGTTGGCCAGCCGACGAGCAAGTCAGCGCATTATTCTCCCCAGACAAGGCTGGTACCAATTCACCGACCCCTGATGGATGGCAGGCTTGGTTGGCCTGGGTAAGAAATCCGAGCCAGAAACCTGGTATTGGGTGTTGTATGCAACAGCTAGCACCTCCTACGTCTGCGCTACTCGAGATTTATGAAAAAACAGAATTAATAAATAAAGTATTTCTAAGTCCTCATGACTAGAACGAGTAGCGGAGTCAAATAGGTGGGCAAAAGGCAAGTTGCTTTTGCAGACCATACGTGAGTTTTTGCTCCAGGAATCTCTCCAGCCTAGTCTCTGCACTCCGGGGTAACCAAGCTAATTTTGTAATCTTGCTTAGCGTAAGCACAACTGATAAGCCGCACCGCACACTGGTGATAAACTGCGCTGCAGCGTCTGTAGAAATTAGGCTTCCTTTGCAGGAATTAAAGGGGAGATTCGGTAGGCGTCAGGATTGTCATTCGATAGACAGCTGTAGAATCCTTGATGGAATGATCATCAACTCTAGAGGGAAGAAGAAGGATTTCATCTTTGAGTAGGCTAAATATACAGTCTTCACGTCAAAGTGGACACCACACAAATCAAATAGGACGCTTTTGAAATCCAATTAAATACATTTAAAAGCAAAACGTGCGTTTTTTAGATTAAACTAGAGACTCTTCGAAACGGCTAGGATATTTTTTGCCGAAGGAAAATTTTGAATGACTTTCTTGGTATGTTTTCCACTCATCTGCCGCAATAAGTAAGGAAACTGTTTGAGATTTTATAAATCTTTTTTCAAGGAAGGATAGTGATTTAGGGCCTATTCAGAAATGCAGAAATTTTAGCTTAATAAAATAGCAGATCACGCAATGCGCTCGCGCAGCTCGCCGCGATTTTCGCTTGTTTGATAGTATAAATACTGTTTACCTGAAACA
Organism: Heligmosomoides polygyrus bakeri; assembly: GCA_947359475.1. Lineage (NCBI taxonomy): Eukaryota > Metazoa > Nematoda > Chromadorea > Rhabditida > Heligmosomidae > Heligmosomoides > Heligmosomoides polygyrus. Next base: position 10,201,985 of record OX375865.1, read on the forward strand.
GTTTAGTGAAGATACGGATGTTTTCGACAAATGCTTTTGTTGATAACGTGTGCATAACCCCTCCTATACAGAATTTTCGCTATTAATCAAAGAAAAAATCGCAACTTACTGGACAGGTACAGGACGTGTTCTCTCTTTCTAGCATTAAAATTTCTCCATTTCTACACTTTAAAATAAGCATAAAACTAATTTTTTTCTTAAAAGATACAAAGGATCTATCCTAGTCCGGGGGGGGGCACGTAACTAAAAAGTATATAAAAAATCGACTTGGAACTTACCGAGCGACTCCTACGGAGCACGATAGAAACTAAAACAAGGGAAAAAAACGAACGGATAAATAAAAAAATAAAATCGCCACGGTTTGACAACCGTATCGGCGGGCAAAGAACGACGCAATGGAGTCGTGCCGCGTGCTGACAACCGCTTGACATGTTAGAACCAAGATATAACATGGTCAGGAGGGCACGTAACTTCACCCGCCTACAACTGCGGCGAAAACATTTATTTTTCCTTTTTTTGTTTGCTCGTGAATTTTTCTGGTTTAGGCTCTATCGTGCTCTGTAGGAGTCGCTCGATAAGTCCCAAGTCGATTTTTTACATACTCTTTAGTTATGTGGCCCCCCGGACTAGGATAGATCCGATGCAAAATTTCAAGCAAAGTGTCCACCTATTTGGCAAGTGAGTCGGAACTTCAGAGAAGGTCATACTTGTAGAAAACGCACATATCTTCAACTAAACAGCATTTATACGATCATATAGATTTTCATCTCAAAAATGAAAATCGCACAAGACGCCTTCGGTAGAACGCATCAAATTGGCGCGCGCGGGTGATGCGCAGGTTTGCGAGATACTGTAGCGTGCGCCTGTTGCCGATGCGTTGTGGCTCGCGTCGACTTCTCTTGTGCGCTAGTGATGGCGACTGGCAAGCGGATCGTGGCGCAGTGGGTAGAAGGGTTGCTTCGTACGGGTGCGCTTAGGGGTTTGGTACTCCTGCATTGCGACATTTTTGCCTCACATGCTGGAGTCCCTTCCCTTTAGCTGCGGACTCCCTCTGAGCGACGAAAGCAGTTTCCACACGAGCAGCTTGTATCGCACCCAACCTGGAGTCCCTTCCCTAGCCTGGTTCTGCGCTCGAAGAGCGCAGAACTCAGCTACGGACTTCACCTGAGCAACGAAAGTAGTTTCCACACGAGCACCTTGGATGGACCCACCCCTACCGTAGCCTGATCAGTAGTTTATCTATTTCTCTCATCCCTACAACAGCAGACCAATCCTCAGCCCAGGTAATCCTTCTAAGCATGTTTGCTGGCGGTGAGGTGGCGAATAAGACGCTTGTCCGTATTTGCACACCTACACCCAATTTGACGGTGCCAATTTGATGCGTTCTACCGAAAAAGTCTTGTGGAAATCGCGGCGAGCTGGAAGAGTGTATTGCATTGCGAAAATTTTCTTTGATCGAAAAATTATTCTACTTATTTATTTATTATTAATTATGTATTTATCATCATTTATTATTATTGCTTATTATTTACTTATTTATTTTGGCAGACGCTTGCTTTGTTTTGGAAGATATTCAGTTTAATTTCAGAGGAAATAATAGTGGTTGGAAAAGTGCCCAGTTTGATTTGCGAAGTGGCTAATTTGGGTTGGAAAGTGTCTTGTTTAACCTGTAAATGGTATAAACGTGAAGTTAAACTGCTATTTGACATCAGAAGACGCAGGAATTATTCCGAGTAGGTCAGAAAATTGGAAGGCAATGCTAACGCAGAGCTCAAAATCTATTTCCAGCTGAACAGGCACTTCGAGCATTACATTTATGTTGTGTGACGTAGAATAGTGAATCGATGGCTCCATGCATAGCCAAAGAGCCAAGTCGAATGGGTGACTAGAGGAACGCCGTTTTAAACAGTTTCACGGAAGATAAAGGATAAAGGACGCCGTCACTCAGTCCCTTCTAGGATGCACTACACATCGTATTTCTACCGAATGTTTTGGAGCCGATTTGAATGCGAATTTGGCCATACTTGCGGTGACCAGCCCATAAACAAATCAGCACTTCATCCTTTCAAAACAAATCTGGTACCAATTCACCGATCTCGAAGGGATGGAAGGCTCGGTTGGGCCGGAAATCCGAACCACGAACGTGGTGTCGGGTGCACGCGACAGCAGGCAACTCCTCCGACTGTGCTACACGAGCCCTTCACTTTCATTTATTTGTTATTTACTTATTTATTTATTCTAGACATAGCTCTGGGTCTATGTTTTGAAATACCGTGACAATCAATGAGCAATTGGCAGCAACAAAAAACGCAAATTAATCCTGACAAACAAGCAAACATAGAGTGGAATAGCTAAAACAAAAATTTAAGCGCATGAGATAGCTAAGAAAAAAAGTGGAGGAAAAGAGGATGGGGATAGAATTTCAGGACGCGTCTGTAATAGCTTCAGCCAAGGTTTATAGTTGCGCCGCCGCGCGGCGCGGCACCATAATCGGAATAGATATCGACCGGGCGGCGCAAGTATAAGGCCTGAGTTGTACTCCCGCGGGAGCATCCGCGGAAGGGCGGGAATCGTGCCGAGATCCCTCATGTGGCCAATCGCCGCGCCCCGCCACGCCCGCCGTCCGCGGTGCACCCTTCGTCCACGGACGTTCCGCGGATGCTCCCGCGGGAGTATGCCATGAGCAAGAATTCCTCGGTAAATGCTCTATTTAACAATGCAACAACCCTACTGGAGAAAAATTGTGCTTGATCTGCCTTTTTGCGAGAGGGAACCGTGATTTTCTTATTACCCCTTCCCGTTTGGAATCAACTATAAAAATTTGATGTGTTACGTGAGACCCTGTCGGTAAAAATCTGAAAGACAATAACCAAATCAGTTCGTTTTCTTCTGAAGAGCCAACTGCTTATGCCATATCATAGCTCAGTAAGGCCCCGTTTATACTTCGACGCCGAGCGACGCGACGCCACGTATGGTGGGCATATTGATTGAGCGACGCGATCGATCAATTTGGCCATTTACACGCCGTCGCGTCGCTCGGCGTGGGAAGTATAAACGGGGCCTAAGTCGAGAGCAGCGCATAGCCAGTTTGTGTGTGAAATTGTTTTTGGGCTTTTTCAAATGATAAAGGAAGCCGCGAAAGTTGAACAGAGTATACATAGATGACCCTGCATACGCAGGACGTCCCAAAAAATGTATACAACGTTTTAAAGGTGATAACCTTGCTCACAGTAAATTTACTGAAGAAGTTAAAAGCTTGTGTAAAAGCCTGATAAAATAGAAATTTTCTGACACATGAGCGGCATGGAATGTGCCATGCACTCGCTTGAAAGTTTGCATTTTACACACGATTGATTGAGTACTTATTATAATTTCTTCACAATGTGGCCGCATTCATCGATTTGTGTCTCTTTTAAGGTTCAAAATTTAAAAGCACAAGATATCTTAAAAAATGTAGGTATTATTTGAAAGGTCCTAACATTGCTGCTAGTGAAGCTTTTGAAAATGCTTGAGACTCACATGAAAGCAAGGGGTAACGAGATGCCTTTATTTTTTCTTTCTTCTTTTTTCGTGCAAATAATCACGATTGCGTCAAGACCCCGCCTAAAACCTTGCACTCCAGACTCGATTGATTGTGTGTGGGCTGAATGCTTGTTACAATCTCGTTACTACTTGACCTGATTAAACTGTGCTATGCTTCTTTTAACATTTAGAACTTAAAAACCACGTAAAAGGCACGTGACATAGAAGGTTATTGATTGCAAAATTTAAATGTGAGGAGCGGCCCCATTTTACACGACGGATTCTGCGGACTGATGAAGCAACATTCAAGCTGAATGGAGAGGTTGATTGGCATAATTGCAGCTACTGGACGACGCATAACGTTAAAAGAAGCACAGTACAGGTTAAAGTGGCCAAGTAGTAACAAGATTATAACTGGCATTCAGCCCATGCACAATCAGTCGAGTCTGAAATGCAAGGTTTCAAACGAGGGCATGGCACAATCTTAAATATTTACACTCGCAGAAATCGCGCTACCCTGTGCTTTCATATGAGTCTCAAACATCTTCGGAAGTTTAACTGGCAGCACTGTCAGAACCTTTCAAATAGTACCTGCATTTTTAGGATACCCTGCATTTTGCGCAAGCTTTAATGTGTTCTTAAGTTTTAAAAGTTAAAAGAAGCACAAATCAGTCGATAGCCCACTTTGTGAAGATACTATAACATGCGAAACAGAATCAATCGAGTGTAAAACGCAAAATTTCACACGACTGCAAGCGCATTCCATACCGCTCATATATCGGAAAATTTCTGTTTTCTTAAGCTTTCATATGAACCCTTAACCTTTTCTGTACCTTTACTAAGACCTTCCAAACAGTGAGTACTTTTTTTTGAGACACCCTGTATAGCGCCTCTCAAGCCTCTCATTGGGGCGCTATTGTTAACTCTTGGATCCTTCCTTAAGGGGTCGATACAGCAGCCTTCTGTCGAAGGCCGTAGCTCTAGTCTTTACTGCACAGGTATTCGTCCACTCTTGTTTACCAATTCACGGACTTTGCTTGCAACCGCCAACGTTCTGTTGCTATCACTAGTCTTCAGAAGATAGCAGCCTTTTAGCGGTTTGGCTAACGATAGCTGATAACGCAAAAGAACCGTTCCCAAGCTGTTCGACAAGCTAAAAACGTGCACGCTGAAAGCACGGGTTCGACGGCAAAAGCAAGGCGCGGTGGACCTGTGGTTAGATTCGGAAGTTGAACAGACTTCGCAAGCAGTATAAATGCCAGATTTTCTACTGCTAATGTGGCCTTAAACGAATGGCAGCGCACTGGGACATGCGCCGTCTGTTGCCTTCACCCAATTCCAGGTTCGGATTTCCTGAGTCAACCTTCCATCTCACCGGGGGCGGTGTGTTGGTGCCATGGCTGTCTTTGGAGGGAAAACACTGAGTTGTCCCAAATACGCAATCAAATGCCTCCGCGATATTCTGTAGAAATAGAATGCGTGGCGCATTTTCAGAGAGATTAATTAGCGCCGTCCTTTACCTTTAACCTTATTCTAAGCTGGTCTTTCGGTTTCCGACTACTGGCTGAGCTTCCATGATAAGAACCGACATTGTTCACTTACGATTATTATGAATACCCAAGTGATGCTGCTGAGGAACCGAGACTGGTACAAATCCTTTATTCCAGTTATTTAACCGGTTTAATTACCCAAGTTTGAGGCTCTAAATAAGGCGTTTACGCCGAAACGTTAGCCGGAATAAAGGATCTATATTAAACTTGGTTCGCCAGCTGCATCACTTGGGTATTCATACTGATCAATATCAAGCCAAGATTCAATGATAGTCGAACATGGAATATTGTTCACTTATTCTGAAGTTTGTCCATCTGGAAATGTTATCATTCACGTGGTCAAAGCTACAAATGGTAAACATCGGTCCAAATCAATAAAAGTGATCGACAATGGTAGGAAATCGATAGTCCTTTTCAATGTGAGGGTTTGTTTTCCGGCCAGCACATTAGGCTGAGTCCCACCTCAAACGGCCAGGTTCGGACAAAAATCGATAAAAGCGGTCGGTAGTGGTCAGACAATCGCTAGCGTTACTCTGTCTTGTAGCTTGCCCACCGTCCAACATGCTCGTATGATTCTCTTTCGAGCAGTCAGCTCTTGACAAAAATTGATGAAACCAATCAATAATAAGTTTGTCGGTCAATAGTCTTTAGTTGTTGCGAAGTTTGCCCATCGGGCAACATATTTACTAGGTCGGTTCTAGGTCGGACAAAAATCGATGAAGTTAATCAATAATTGCTAGTAAGTCGATGGTATTAATTGTCCTAAAGTCTGCCCATCAGCCAACTTATTCGCATTACTCCTACCTCAAGCGGTTATGTCCGGAGAAAAGCCGGCCAATAATGTCTAGTCGAGGGAGGATTGCTAGCTGTTCATATTGTTAGCTGATCGAGATGTGAAAACCCTGTCTCCGACCGTTTTGCCATTGTGATGAAGGGTGGACAGACAAACAGACAGACAGACAGACAGACAGACAGACAGACAGACAGACAGACAGAAGACAGACAGACAGACGGACATATAAACGGTCTAGCTTTTTTAAACATATTAGAGTAGGATCTTTATCTTTAGAATACAGGGAGCTAGCTAGTGGTCAGCTAGCGGTCAGTGGCCGGGTAGCGCCAGGTTTAACTTGACAACTGACTGGGCATCGCCCCAGTAATTAATAGCTGTCGATCGACTTTGTTCATCAGACGGGATTCACCGGCCATTTCCACTTCAAACGGAATACTCCAGACATATTAATATTTAGTATTAGAATAGGATCCATTGAATCAAACGATAACTGTTTGCTGATCGATATTGCTATTTACTGTGAATTCTGTGCATTAAATTCGCGTGAAAGGTTTCGCAAGGAAAATCGATAAAATCCATCGACACTGACCGGTTGATCGATAATATTTGTCGTGAAGTCTGTTTACTGTGGCACATATTCGCTTGATTCTTATCTCTAGCTCTCATCCCTGAGAAGAACTTGATGCTGAGTTTCTGTGAGGCTTGTGCGGTGGACACGGTGTCCCACAATCTTTACCATCCTTAGGTTAGCCTACGCAAGTATTAGGCTGTCGCAAAATTAATCGCCGAAACAGACCGCTTTCTTCAAGCTGCTACAACTCAGCTTAAACACAAGTTTATTAATCGAAGTAAAAACCTATAATCTTAGCTAACGAAAAGGTAATGTACCTAGTCCTCTACAATAAACACTGAGATCACAGGAATTAAGGAAATCAAGGAGGGTACATTCAACATCGGCCAAATTAGTGAAATGTTTCTGACGCAAACGAGAACCGAGAGCTCGAGAAGAGTGATAGTTAGTGGGGGAAAGGTCGGGAGAATATATGGTGGGAGAAGGAAAACCTCGATACCTAAATGGGTAAATTTTCGCCGAGTGATTTGTGAAGTGTTGGCCTTGCACCGTCCTGCAACAGGAGCGGCCCTCCTCTATCACCACTCGGCCACAATTTCTGCAACTTCTCATACGTTTGGTCGAAATCACTGCACTAATTCTAAATGTCTTGCTACTGTACTGTGATGTACGCCAAGGTTCTCTGCTAACTACGTGTATTTGTCTCCGGACTTGCTTCCTAATATGGAATGATTTAGGGTAAAGAACTTAGTCATTTATACATACCTCGAAGCGGATGTTAATTTTGCGACAGCCCAATATTTCTTGGATTTCACCGTAGTTAGTTCTCTCCTACGTGATGTAGACTTCATTTTACGCCGTACAGCGCACAATCACTCTTTTTGGAATGACTCAGGTAATCTCTCACCAGCCTAAGTGCTATAACGCCTAGAATTGTAGTTTGAAGCTTATCTTATTTTTTGTGACTTCGAAAAGTTTCGAGTCACAGTAGCCAGGTCCGGCGGAGAGTCGTTGGATACACCGCCCTCAGAAAGGGGCGGGGCGAGGGGCGCGCCGAGGACAAGATGTCAGGGTCCCTGCCTTCACATGGAGGCATCGCATTTCTAACCACTGCCCTTGGCGCTGCAGCTCTATCCTGAACTGATTTCGTTCTTGAGACAAGAGTCAGAATCTTGTTCACCATATTTGGAGGAAAGGAGTTTTCAGCTGCAGCGCCAAGGCTTTCTTCAGGTCCCGCCACACTGCTCAGTACTAAGGCTTCGTCCGCATTTTCCGATAAGTACAGCAACATCTTAGCGAGATATGTCGTGACAACAACGCGACCATCCCTACGAAATTCTTCAACACAAGGAAAATTATATGATCCTTGGAAAGAGAAGACGGTGAGCCGGTTCTGCGCACAATTACGGATAAAGCTTCAATGTAGAACTCCTTACCGGAATCACCCATAGTCTCTAGTTGAGGCGAAAATTTAAAGAATCTGTAGAGAAGGGCGACATTCTCCTTTCCTCAACTGCCTGCATAACCGAACCGACTGGAAAATGACTTCAAAGGGTTCCTCGAGATGCGGTTCCCAATCGTCTCCTATCAGCTGTTAGGTTTTTGGACGACGTGACGCCAATTAACGACGGTTTCGCGTGCAGCAAACTTGTTCAATTAGGACGGCGCGGCAGGGCGGGAAGTGGACGGCGGGCAGCACGGTGTACCGAACGACTGCCCCTGTAAGGTCCCGTTTATACCAGGCTGTCCAATAATTCTTGTCCGAAAATTTCACCATTTTTAATTTTTTTCAACTTTATTGAAAAACAAGTCTAATCAACAATATGATCACCACAGTTATCCACAACAGTGGCCCATCGATTGGGCAGGTCGCCGATGCCCTTCGCCCAGAACTCCGGGGGCTGCGACTCGAGGAACTCCGCGATGTCGGATTTGAGGTTGTCGTAGTTGGTGAATTTTCTTCCGGCGAAATGGTCCTTCAGCGGGCTGAACAAGTGGCGGTTGGAGGGGGCGAGGTCCGGGGAATACGGCAGATGGGCAACCGTCTCCCAGCCGAGCGTCGCCAACTTCTGCTGGGTCTCCTTCGCCACGTGGGGGCGCGCGTTGTCGTGCAGCAGGTGGACCGAGGCCCATCGGGGACGCTTTTCTCGGGTGGCGGCGGCTAGTTTCTCGAGCTGATCGGTGTAGATGGAGGCGGTGACCGTCCTGCCTTGCGGGAGCAGCTCGAAGTAGGAGCATGCCCTTGGCGTCCCACCAGCAGCAGAGCATGATCTTCAGCGGGTGTTCCCTGTCCTCGAGGCTCGTGTCGCCGCTCTCGAAACGATTGAACCAGCACCTGATTGTGCGTTGGGACACTGCATCCTTCATGCACGCCCTGCAGATGTTGGCGACGGTGCCCATGTCGTTGCCAAGCTATTCGACCTTGGTCCATTTTAGCTTGTACTGGTAGCTAGACGCGGCGACTGCGCCTTATATACCCCTAGCGTGGAACTCTGGAGAACCTTCTAGAAGGTTTTTACACTTGCCTGATATTATAACACTTCTAAGGAAAATTATAGAATTTTGAAAATTTTCGGACAGGAATTATTGGACAGCCTGGTACTTCAGACGCCGGTCGACGCGACGGTATCTGAAGGGGCGAGATTGATCGATCGCTTCGCTTAATGATTATGCCCACTATATGTGGCATCGCATCGCTCGGCGTTGAAGTATAAACGGGGCCAATAGCATCAGTGCAAGAGCGACGAACATCCATTAAAGCACTCATAGAAACCGTTAAAAAATGTGCTACCTATAGTAGGAACGTTTTGTCACTAAATGCTGAACGATCAGTGCCAAACTTACCAGATGATGCAGGGATGGAAGTGCAAAAACATAATCACAACACTGGCGATTGATAGAACGCGGCAGCGATCCATGCCTCTCTGAATACAGCGAAGTTCATGAATCTTTTCGCTTTTCCTTTTTAGGACGGGGCACTACAACCATTCTCGCAAGTCGTCAATGAATGTCCCAAATTATCGCGATTTGTGAAACTTCTGCATGATAGAACTTTTTTGTTAGCGGTAAATATTGCCAATTTTGCCTCTGCTGAGTTGATGGTGCTCGTTTATGCATTCCTTCATAATGTTATTTGTTCAATGCATACGCTTATTTAATATTAGGCTGTCGCTAAATTAATCCCCGTTTCGAAATATGCATAAATAAATAAATTTTTTAACCCTGAATCTTCCGTATCAGGGAAAGCCACACATACCGCTCGGTAGGTTTTTTCCTTCTCTTTCGAAAACAAATGTGGTTGCCGCTCTAATTTTTCTAGATGACCTTTCCCAGGGCTCCGTAGAATCATGGACTATCGAGTCTTCATGTTTTAGGAATTTAAATTTGGCCATTCTGTGGCAGATGCTTCCCGTTACCTTAGCAGTGCTTTTGCGACGGACTGCCCCTGCGAACGAACGGTGAGGCTCTGCTTCGAAAAATTCACCTCTGGCGATTTTGATCTTAAAGGAAAGCCGGGCGCAGGTCGTCGCTTGACGATGAAGTTTGAGGAGAGCCGTCGAAGCAAATCCGTAGACGAATACATGTACGTTAGCAAAGGCCCTTGGCGTACATCACAGTACGGTAGCAAGACATTTGGCGAGAATCGGCAAGGTGAAGAAGATGCCGAAGTGAGCGCCTTATGAGACGGCCGATGAGCAGTGTCTGGCACGTTTCGACACTCACTCCAACCTGCTACTTCGCTTTAAGGGCCTGTTGTAAGTCATATTATAACTACGGATGAAAAATGGGTCTTTACGATAATAGGAAACGTGGATTCGTCGGGTAGATAAGGACGCTTCTACAACGCCCTTTCCCAAACCCGACCTTCACCCTAAAAAGTGGGGGACGATCAGGAGGTACACCCGCCCCCTGCTGGGGGGGGGGTGTGCGATCTTCCGTTCATTCCTCTTGCCCACCTACCCCAACCCCCTAGGCTTCACCTAGAGTCTAGCGGCTGCCTTACGAAACCCTTGACTCGAAAAACAAAAGTTTACGGTCCGCAGAACAGCGGCTGTACCTCCTGACGCTACGCCCCCAGCAAGGGACGGGTGTACCTCCTGCCGCGCTGCCCTAAAAGGTTATGCTTACTTTGTGGTGGTTTTGCAGAGATATAGTCCACTACAGCTTTTTGCAACCTGGTGAGGCACAGCAGAGTCTTACTGCCGTGATTTAGACCAGATGTATAAAAAGTTGCAAAAATTGTTGCCGGCAGTGGTGAATAGAGGTGGGCCGCTACTGTTGCAGGACAACGCAAGACCACACACCAATCACTCGGCGAAAGTTAACCCATTTAGGTATCGAAGTCCTCCCTCACTCTCTCATATTCTCCCGACCTCCCCTACTGTCTGTCACTTTTTCCGAGTCTCAAATGGGTCTCACTTGTGTCAGAAACAATTTACTAATTTGGCTGACGTTGAATGTGCACTACTTCATTATGTTAAATCCTGAGATCTCTGTTTTTATTGTAAAGGATTAGATTCATTACCTGTTCGTTGGCAAAAATGTATGGGTTCTTGTGGTTTTTACTTCGATTAAAAAAATTGTGTAAGCTGAGTTATAGCAGATTGAAGCAAGCGGTCCGTTTCAGCGATTAACTTTGCGACAGCCTAATGCTATTGTATATCCGCTTGGTAAGAAGGCACATGAATGCCCAATCCCACCAGAAGTGGCCCAGCTCAGTTCACCACTAGGGTAGAACACGCCGGAACTGTGAAAGTTTTTAAAAATGTTGGCGGCTCAGAAGGGGTCACCATAGGAGGCAGCCCAACTAAGCATTTTGTGTTGCACTAAATTAAAAAAAAATACACTGCACTGGTGCCGTCTACCCCTGTGGTGAATTGAGCTAGGCTACTTCTGTTGTAACTAAGCATTCATGTACCTTCTTACGAAGGTGGATAAACACTAACAAGGGAAGGGTCTGAAGCGTATGTCTGAACGGGGGGAGCGAGTCATATAAGGAGAATCCTTATCCCTCAATTGGTTTGAAAATGTGTCTATTTTTTGCCAAGTCGCCACACCCAAGGAGTAGGGGGTCACAATGGGATACGGCGCAGCACGCGTTTGGGATCTTGTACGCCCGCGATGCGTCTGCATTCTTTGGCTCCGAGCGCAGGTGAGTAGAGGGTTGACTCATGCGAGAGAGGTCAGGGGTTTGGCTCCTCTGCGTCGCTGCATTTTTGCATTTCAACAGATTGGTTGAGATTTAGGGATTCCGACGTCTATACCCTTTTCAGACGTTTTCTGCGCATTTTTCCAGCGGTACGTTGTGGTATTCAACATGGTGACGTATAAATGTTCAACACCAGTGATACACAGGTACAAAGTGCATGAAGCACCACTGGGCACCTTACGGGTGGCGTATAAAGGCTACAGGCTCCTCATAGTCTGTTTCCATACATAGACCAAAGGCCATCGGGAAAACCATCCTGCTCGGATTTTCAAAGAAGACCACGTTGTGACGTCGGAGGTGGTTCAAATAAGAAACGAGGTGTGCGGATCCCACAAATTAAGCTAAACGGCATCCATACACTCTTTCCCTCATGTTTGCCTGTCACTTGGAAATCAGAGGTCTGCTGAAGGTTTTCTAGAACCTAACACCAACAATGTCTGAAGATGCTCCAGTGGTGATCCACCTGCTCACGCTGAAGTGTGGCCCACCTTTAGACAAGGAATCTTCAAGGGAAGAAATCAAGCTGGCCAAACGGATGGTCAGCATACTCAAGGACTTCGAAGCACGTCAACTTGAAGTTGACGAAGACGAACAGCTGGAAGCGGTGGAAGAAGAAGAGGAAGATATGGATCTGCAAGATGAATTGATGGACGTGGAGAGGCAGGCAAGCAGTGGGCATATGATAACGTTTTCGGGTGGAACTCTTTATTCGGAGGAAAGGGTACGTCTTCAATTGGATTTCGGTTGCGTGCTCATAACCATGGAGGAAGACACCGCGATTCACTATACAGGCACTTTGTACTTGTGTATCAGTGGTGCTGAACATTTATCACCATGTTGAATACCACAGCATTCAGCTGGAAAATTAGGCAAAAGTCTGAAAATGGTATAGACGTCAGAATGCCCAAATCTCAACCAATCTGTTGAAATGCAAAAATGCAGCGACGCAGAGGAGCCAAACCCCTGACCTCTCTCGCATGAGTCAACCCTCTACTCACCTGCGCTCCGAGCCAAAGGATGCAGACGCATCGCGGGCGTACAAGTCCCCCAAACGCGTGCTGCGTCGTATTCCATTGTGACTTCAAGGACCCCCTACTCCTTGGGTTTAGCGACTTGGCAAAAAATAAACATTTTATAATAATGTTCCTTTCCATCCTTAATGACGTGATAGATAAATTCGTTCCATGGGACTATGTCTTTCCTTCGAAGCCTCGACTTCCCACCTATCTCCAGAACATGTTGGACCATAAAGAGCGTCTTTTAATACGCTACGCTAAAATGTCTGACGATTGGACAGAATATTTATGCTTCGCCAAAAAGTTCAACGAAGGGTTAAGAAAGTACAATAGAAGCGTTGAGAAGAAAATTGTCCACGCAAAGGACAAAAATCGCTTCTTCAGATTCATGAAATATAAACTAAATATGAAAACTCATTTTTCTGATTTAAAGCTTGAAGGTAAAACTTTGTTGAGCGACTACGCCAAAGCTAATGCCCTTGCTTCACAATTCAGCAAAATTTGTGTTGCCGACAATGGTGTAAAACCGCATTTCACTCCCGAAATACAAGTAAAAATGGAAACGTTTCCTTTTTTCGATGCTGAAGCTGTTTTCAATGTTTTAAAAAAATGGCCCATCTCATATTCTCTCACGCCTGATGGAATACCCTTCTCCTTCATCAAAAATGTAGCGCACACTATAGCATATCCACTTTCCTACCTGTACAATCAGTCCATTATGTTTTCTGAAGTACCCACTCTTTGGAAGCATTCCTATGTAACTCCAATTTTGAAAAGTCAGCCCTCATCTGAACCTACTAATTATAGACCCATTAGTATCACTTCCTTGTTTTGCAGGCTATTCGAAAAACTTCTTAAGCCTCATGTCATAGAACATTTAGCGAAGAACTGCTTAATTCCTTCAGCTCAGCATGGATTTGTAAAAGGAAAGTCTATTGAGAGCAACATGTTGGAATCCCTGAATGATTGGACCATTGCTTTGGACAACAAGAAAGTTGTGGACGTAATATACGTAGACTTTTCGAAAGCATTTGACAGAGTCACCCATGAAAAGCTTTTATATAAACTAGAAAAGCTTGGATTCCATCAAAAAATTTATGACTGGTTGAAATGTTTCCTCACTGGAAGGACTTTTCAAGTCCGTGTCAACTCTACTTTTTCGGATGTATTCGAGGTCATTAGCGGAATCCCCCAGGGCGGAGTCCTTTCACCAATACTTTTTAACATATTGACCGCGGATCTGGGCGACAGCTTGAAAGGCACGGGTATCACGGCCAAACAATTTGCCGATGACTTGAAAATCTATTTAGAAGTGAGTAATACCCAAGATTCCAGTATTCTCCAAGCAGGAATTGATAGTTTGGTCAAATGGTCCGAAGACTGGCAGTTGCCGCTTTCACAGCACAAAACATTCTACATGCGGCTGGGGAATTCCCGGACTTCTAGTAAGTACTACGTAAATGGTTCTGAAATTACAAAGGTTAAAGAAATCAAAGACCTTGGGTTCAGGTACGAAGATTCGCTTGACTTTTCTCCTCACTATAAGGAATTGTACAGGACAGCCCTTGCTCGTACGTACAATATATTCAAAGCTTTGACCACTAAGGATAGCAAAGTGCTTATTAGGGCATATAAGACTTACGTTCGCCCGATTGTTGAATGTGGTACTGTTGTGTTTGCACCGCACAAGAAACGGGATGTTGCATTGCTTGAAAGAATTCAAAACAACTTCACCAGGAAGATGCTAATACGGCGGGGAGGTTTCCTCCATTCCAAAATTCCTAGCGCCGCGGTAAGAAACAAGTACTTTGGACTCCCAACTCTTGAGTCAAGACGTAAACTATTTGACGTTCGAATGGTTCGAAAGCTTCTGGATGAGCAATCCGTAGTTAATGTTTCACAATTTTACACGCTACGTCCTTCTATAACCAGGGGTGGGCAATGGAAACTTTCTTTTCCTAGACCTAAAACCTCAATCAGAGCCAACTTCTTCACTGTTAGAGCAGGACTTGCATATCTTCACCTCCTTAAAACTGCTCCTACCCCTGATTCTGTAGCCTCCTTCAAACGCCTTGCAGCAACCTCTATTCTCTCAGCATAGGTGTATCGTTGAGCGTTCAAAAGTTCATTTTCCATATTGTTGTTGTTGTTTTATCTGACGCCTGTCTTATACAACGTACGCAAATAAATAAATAAAATGGAGGGGTGCGGATTCTCCTTATATGACTCGCTCCCCACGTTCAGACATACACTTCAGACCCTTCCCTTGGAAGTGCAAGATGGCCCCTCCGAGCTGCTGCGCGCCAAAATATTTAAATTAACACAGAACGTCGCAAAGGGTTGCCTTAAGGCCCCCACAGAGTTCTGCGGCAGCGCCGCGGCCCTATGCTTAACCATAGAGCAGAGACGCAGAGCTCGCCGCCGGCGGCGTCCCTGCCCTATCCTTAACCATAGCGGCGAGCGGCGTTGCCGCAGAACTCTGCTGGGGCCTTCACATGGTATCCAACCCGATCTTTCCTAGTCGGAGGGAAGCGGAATAAGCGAAGACAGGGCGCAATGCGTGGTGGAGAGGGGTGGGAAGGGGTTGGCACCGTTGCGGTGACGCCTTTTTACTCATTTTTCTAACTTTTACTCGTGGTTCATATTCCTGTGGAACCCTAGATGTGGACTACGCCAAGAAGAAAACAAGCGCTGTTCTCGCAGAAGCTATACATTGAAGAACTGCACGCCTAGGAGGGAGTGCCGGTTCAATCCCAATCGGGAGAACCAGTCCATTATGAATTGTTAATAGTAGCTACGCATGAATACATATAATATGCAATATGTGGTGTCTTGCTCCTTTATTGGAGACTTTGCTCGGCTAAATCCCTTTAGACACCAAGTCCACTCTGGGGAACTGTCTCTAGTGATGATCGACGTGTCTCACAACACGTCATTGCACGGAAGCGCCGTAACGACAGTTAATGGCGCAATACTCGTCTTTCACACGCATTTACAAGGTAAATTCCAACTCATCAGTGGCGTTTGTCGGCTGACGAGTGCCACGGAAGGCCATTTCCAGCTCGAACTCGGCCGACAAAGGTCGTACCACGGGATCGCGGCGGAAATCTCGGGGGGGGGTAGATCACCATGGACTCAGTGGAAAACTCCTCTTGGTAAGAAGGCACGTGCATAACCAATTACATCAGGAATAAACGACGGAAACAAGGTTGAATAGGGCGGATTCAGCTTTACACGTTAGTCTCAACCTAAGCTACAGATCATTTGTCCTGATTTTATCCTAAATAGCATCAATTTTGTCCACGCACATTTGGTTAGGTGGTTCTGAGTTCGTTCTGTAGTTCTGTTTTGAGTTCTTTTCTTTCTCTCTGAGCGAATTGCGCAGAAAGTTGCGACCGCCTCCAGCATTTCTCATTCACTATAATAGTGCACGTAAAGTTCACCGATCTCGCGTTATGGTGCAATCCTAGTTGGTGGTGACCGCTCTTAAACGTTTTCATACGAATTGAACGTGCTCTATTGAAGTATATTGAAATTATCATTCCTTATCAAACAACTGCACTAGCGAAACATTGTCTTGCCTGTGTCCATCAGGGGTATTGTTTGCGTCTTGAGCTATTTTATTTTTATTTTTGTTATGTTATCTGTTTAGATGCTTGAAAATGCTCTGTTCTCATGGCAGATCTAATAAAAGGATCCTCCCTGACTAGATTTGCACTGTATATGATGTATATGATATATATCCTGTTTAGTTTCCTCTCTCCCGACTAGGAACTCGGAAGCTTGAGTCTATCTGGGCAACCAGATTGATAGTTTATTATTTCTACGTGTTCTTAAACATTGATTGTGTTTCGCTGATTGATGTCAAGAAATCGTTTGAGGGCGGCTACCACCAATTAGGATCGCAACTGCACTCTTCACGTTTACGCGTAAAGACGTGTGGAGGACGTGGATTACTAGTGCTGCATAGCTGACGTAATGGTGTTTGCGTCCAATGACGTGTACCGAACGTGTAGCGGACGTGTGGGAAATTCCCCAAAAATTCACTTGGTGTCTAAACGGATCAAGCCACTTTGGCCTAGGTGGGCTAGACGGTGGTTCAGTGGTCTTTAATAACTATTTATTAAATGAGCTGCCACTCCGGACGGCAATAGGCCGTGGCGTGATGCGTACTGCCTGCAGGCGTCCGTAAGATGAGAGAGTCGACGCGCACGCATTCGGTGCGCATGAATTTGAAAACAGGGATTACATGCAGCGCCGCTGCAGCTTCCTCATGTTTTTGTAACGATGTTTTTTTTATATTTCAGGTCAAGATCGACGATTTCCAAGGGAGAAGGATCAGGTAAGGTCGTTCATGTGTTATGTTGCATGTATTTATATGTAAACTGGTAGCATTTACATGCCATTATGGAGTGGGTCTCACCCCCCCCCCCCCCCCCCGATGGGATTACAGCGGAGTGCCCCCCCCCCCCTAACCTGCTTAGTGCCAAAAACAGTGTGGCTTTTCTCGTTTCGGAAATTACAGAGAAAGATGCACGTGTCTGCTGTGTCTGCTTGCCCGCTGTTGTCATTGTGACAGAATGGAGTGCCTCCTCCCTTCTAGGATAGATCCGATGTTGTACAGTTCTCAGACATTACGGATAAAAACTGAAGTGCACTTGCTTTTTTAGACTTGCACCGAACAGTATTTGTTCACCTATTTGTTATGCGCTGGTGATAGGCGTTGGACGCAAGCCGTAAGCGACTGGATTCCAAGAAATGCTAGTTCACCACCGCGGTTACTGCGGCAATATCTGTGTCCACCAACGCAGTATTCAGCAATTTCGTTAAGATCCTGAATGAAAGATTCTGTGGTTTTCTTAGCCACCCTTCTACAAGGAAAATACCTTTGAGAAAGAAGAAAAGTCGAGCAACTGTTTGAAATGGAGCAGCGGAGCGGAGGTAGATTTCATAGGAAATGAACCGGACTCTGAGCATAAGATGATTGTGGATAGGTGATAGCGAGCCGAAAAATCAGCATGCTGAACATGTGTGGCTGCAATCCCAGTTGGTGGTGGTCACTGTTGAGTGGCCTATGGTCACTATTACCAAGTCGGAATAGATTATGAGAGCGAAACTTGGATCAGATCATGGTTTACCTCACGCGAGCGCTTAACACTGAGGCACGCATAATCCGTTTGATGACTCTGGCACTTCGAGCGCAGAACCAGGCTAGGGAAGGGACTCTGGGGTGTGGTCCATTCAAGCTGCTCGTGTGGAAATTGCCTTCGTCGCCCAGTGGAAGTTTGCAGCTGGGTTCTGCTTGAACAGAAGCGCATACAGTTGGAAATATGCGCGCAAAACACCGGAAAATTGTCTAGACGTCAAAACCCCTCAAATCTCAGCCAGTCAGTTAAAATGCAAAAATCCCGCAACGCAGGAGAACCGAATCTCCGATGTCCTTCGCATGAAGCAACGCCACCAGTCACCGCACCACGATTCGCCTTACGGTAGCACCACCGCGGTCGTACAAGATAACGACGCGCATCGATTGAATCTCCACGTGAACACCGATGCAGCTCACGTGTGCGGAGCGCGGAGAAATTGTGCTCCAGCTCCAATTGCGCACTCCTATGACATGCATCTATTCCGATTTGGTCCTAGTGGTCTTAGCAATTCCCGCCGCTGTTGAACGATTTTTAAACGATAACGAAACACAATAAATGCGCAACGACATATACAACTACACCAACTGGTTGCCCAGGTAGTCTCAGTTCCGAGTTCTTGGTCGGGAGGGGAACTCAAAGTGGACCGTTTTTGGTGCAAGCCAAGCGAGGCAGGAAACTGTTACTTTAATACAGTTACATTGATACTGTTATGAACCAAAAATTTGCTGTCTTTCTGCACTTTAAAATAAATTGTGATATATTCTCCTTATAAAAATAAAGATTTTATTTATTTACTTTTATTTTTTATTTATGTGTACTAAATGATATTTTATATGCTTTATTTTTTAATTCAAACACTGTGTTAGCCTTTTTGGAAAAGGTGAATTATTAATTCTTCAATAGGTAATAGACTCTCCTGAGACAAAAATTTCGACCTTAATAATTGGTGCCTGGTTTAATGTGAAGCGTGATCGTTTTGCTTTGGAAGGTTATCAGTATGATCTCGCAAGTGCTCTGTTCAAATCCTATTTATAAAAGGAGTGAAATCCGCTACGGAGGAATTACATGCTAGAAGCTCTTCCAACATCAAGCCAAAGAATCAGACGAATGCGTGGCGCGATTTCTAATGAAACAGAATTTGAAATAGCCTAAGACAATTTTTTTGCTGTAGAGGCTACGATGTTGTGATACAAATTAAACACTAGGGTTGGAGACTCGTAACAAATTTGCTATGCTATACTATTTTCTGTTTTCCGATCAATTTTGGCCATTTTCTCAGAGTTTAATTTAATTTTTTTTTCTGAAAAAGCGCGAATTAATGCGGCTTTTCAGCAGGCGATATGATGAAATGTTGGCGTTATCAGGAATATCGGCTGTAATTTCTTCGTTAAATCTCTGTAAGTCGTTGATGAATCTGACTCCTGATAGCGGTTTGAGCTGATTTAGAAACAAAACAGCAGGTCAGTCCGATGTGGAAGTGGACCTATCCGATGATTTTCAGTTGTAGAATACGCACTTCAAGAGATTGCTGGAGGCTCATAGATAGGTGGGTACTAACCTGTGTATTTAATCGAAGACAAAGGACGCGTCAGCAATGGTTTCGGGATGCGCCACATATTCTACTTCTAGGGGATATCGTGGAAACGATTTTAATGCGTATTTGGCCATATACCTGCGGTGGCCAACCGATGTACATATGCACAAGTCAGTGCTTTATCTTTCCCATGCAAGTCTGGCAACAGCGCACCGACCTCGGGCAAAGCAGTGTGGTGTCTTCTATCAAAGAAGTTCAATAAATCTTTTCTGCACCGGGAACGTCTTCTAGCAGATAAAACAGATAATGCCAGTAAAATAAAAAAAATTAGTCGAGACACCATTATTCAATTAACCTTCTGCACAATACAAAGAAGACTTTAAGTAAACATTGCGAACATCCCGACCTAGCCTACAAATACTATATATTCTCATGTTTCCTTCGTCATTTATTTCGACTTTGTTAGTGCAGTTGTTTTCTATGGAACGAGTGAGTTCAACATATGCGTGTTTTCCAATACTGATCACATGAAATCGTTTAAGAGCGGCCACCACCGACTAGGATTGCACCCATGGTGATATGGATGTTAATACTTATTGGTGTAACCGTATGCTGCCAGAGATCCATGATACCTGTCGTGACGTTTGCCACGCTCCTTCACGAATCTTCAAGGACACACACGCTGGGAGGTACCGGCGCGGATGGCATACGGTCGCGCGCACGCGCCGCGACCCAGTATAAACGCCTTCCCGCGCGCGCCCTGCGTTCCTTCGTCATGCCGCGACCGTAAGCGGTCGTGTTCGCATCGTCGTCGTCGCAGCCAGCGGCCGGCACTCCATCGTCAGCACAGTTCCATCGACATCAGACAGATCGGACATCGACTCGAAAAGCCGCCCAGGACATCCGGACGACCAGGACAGTACGCGCAGAAGCATCAGTCAGGAGATAGTCGCAGAGGCCGACCTAGTCGCTGCCCTCGTCAGCACAGGCTGCGGGGTAGGAGCCTGGAAGGATCTGCGGGTTTTGCTGGGGCTGACCCGTAGGGTGGCGAGGGTCAGCGTTGACTTGTAGGCAGCTGTGTTCCTCTCTGTTGAAATGTATTGTGTGTATAGAGGTTGCTATGAAAGTGAAATATCTATTGCGCACCATCATATGACTCGAGACTGGAAAAGGCTTATTCTGAGCGCAGTAGTACATACTGCAGAAGGTCGGCCTGTTCAATTGTACTACATGAGTGATGTGAAGATGGGTGAGGGATGCCGGCGAACTAGCGCAGACGCAGAAGAACCTCAACTACATCCGCATTGGTATGTGGTGTGCTTCACACTAGCAACAAGGGCCTAGCCTTAATGTGGCAGGTAATGTAAGAGCTAGCGCGCAGTGTAAGACCTTGACTCTGATTCGCCTCACACGTGGCGTCGGGTTGAGGACCGCACGAGTTCTATCATCGGTGCAGCGGACTCACCGGGGCACGACAATACCCTTCTATTTGTCTAATTAATTGGGCTTAACAGTTTTTTCATTGGTTCTTCAGGATACGCCTATGATGCCTGAAACAAAATCCACAGCTCATTAATTACGTGAACATGTGAAGTTCATGCAACGATAAGAAACGTTCGGTGTGAAATGCGCTCCACGTAAGTCGCCTGATGTCACACGAGCACAAGCGCACTGTTCAGAGTTTGTTACAAGCCTTTATGATGTTGTCCTACCAACTGTGCCCTTCACCGATAGCGTTGCAGCACTAGTTCGGGATTGTATCGCGATTGAGTCAGCACTTCTCAGAAGGGTTGGAGAGAGGAGCATTTGGCGCTAAGCAGGTGCCGTGATCAGCTACCCAGAGCAGCAGGAAAATAATAATATTCTCCCACTTCCGACTCAAAATTGTGGAAGTCATCGAGGTACGGTTGACAGGGGGAGACCTTAGACGCCAAGTTTAAGGAGGTTTGCGGAAACAACTTCTTTCATTCACTTCACATTCATTTTAACAGAAGTAAATCTTTTAGTTGACAATGAGATTGTGAGAGAAAACCCCTTACTCATTTCCATAGGGAGAATACGGGTATCTCTGGGAAGATAGTGCGGACTCGATTAACTTGAAAGCTTGGCTGTACGTCACTGAAAACTATGGGTGGGAAAAGTGCCAGCGATCGCTCTTTGTGTCCTAGGTGTGGCTGGATTACTGCTAAGTTTTCCGACGCCATCTCTCTCATCAAGAAATTCCCACGGCATTTAACAGCGGAACATAAATCTGCGAGAACTTTTTGTCTTGTAGTGTGAACTGTAAAACACTTTTGGTATCTCCGTTTTTGAAAGCGAACAGAACAGCTTGAACGCTTCCAAATATTGAAGTGGCAGTTCATTACATAATAAAATAGTAAAAGGTTTATATAAAGTGAAGAAAGGCTTTACTATATAACAATCCGCTAACAGAGGAGTCATACCATCGATTGGCGCTAAGTCATAAAATAGGGGGGAAGGGGAAAAATTACGGAACACTAATTAAGGGGCGCAAAAATATACCCAGATGTCCTCTTCGTGCCTGGGAATTCAGAAGATGTGCAGAACACGTCTGTGCGTCGGGACTCAGAAAACATGCCGCAGATATCATCAAGAAGACGTGACACAAATCGATCAATCAAATAGTACTATATCGGTTTTGTCTGTTTTCTTTCAGATATAACCAATCGGAGTGACAAGTACGTGACTGTGATCGCATTCGGTAGGGCTTCACCACAGGAAGAAGAGCAACCATTATCATCGACATTATCGATTTCCTGATTGGTGTTTTCAGTTTTCTCTCATGGTCAGATTTAACCGATCGGGTGCCAGACACGCGGGTAATTTGGCCGACGGAGCGCTTCAACATCAGGTGAAAGTTTCAATGGGGAGGCTGATATCGATCGACATTGATGTGATGATGATGACACTGCAACAGCGCGCGAAGCACGCAACTGCGAAGCACGCCGACAACCGTGACGGAGCGCTTGCCTTACTATATATAATTCGCGTAGTCCGTGGTTCACGTTGTCAGTCACGGCGTATGCCAGCGCGGCGTATGCCAGCTGGATTTTCCTTGAGCTTAACCATGGGTGATTGTTGGCAATCCATAGACCTGGCAGCGAATCACTCAACTTTTCGACGTGTTAAGAGGCAGAGCGTCAGAGTGTGGATAGGGATCAAGTGAATTAGATAACGTGGAAATTTAGATGACGTGCCCTAGACGTCGCCCAACGTGTTGGGATTCAGATGACATGCTGAAGACGTCGGGCTTACCTAGTAAGGGGGACCAGTATGAGGGGGAAGTGAGGAAAGGTCAGCAAAGGGGACCACTAGAGGGAAGGGGAATAAGGGAGACCAGTATTTTCCCTCAATATCGCCCAATTTGTTTCGGTCTTCTGAAGACGGGTCACAGGAGTGGAGCCACGTGTGTCAGTGTGCAGGAGTGTCATAAGTGTCGTGGCAACGTGGTGATACGTGAACTGGGATTCAGCGTCACATGTGCGTGGTAGACTTTCACTCCGTTTCTTTGCCAGCCCATATGTAAGGAAGTGTTTGCGGGAAGGGGGTTGGGAAGAGGTAGGGAGAGTGACTATGGGATTCGTAGAGTATTATTGCCATCGGACATTAAACGATATAGAACTGTTGTTTAATACCGATTAATTTTAATCGTGTCTCTGTAGATTAAGCACTTCGGTTTGGGACTCTCTTTATCTGTTTCCCTCCACGTGGGGAACTTCGGAGAATAAATGTCAGTATTACAAACTCATTTTCGCTACATTACTAATTTTTGCTTGAAAGGGAGAATGGATATCCCGGCCCTACGTGGCCCTTGCGGGACTGTTTTCTACAGTGATAAGGGAAAGGCAGAATTGTTGGCCAGCACCTTTTGAAAGCTTTATTTCTGAAAGTTCCAATAGTCAGGAACCAGTAGCAATGTTCCCAAGTGACTCTGTGTGGTTTCATAGGGACAAAATTCTCCTAATGATTCTGAGATGGACACCTTTTCAAAGTGTCACTTCAGATGGTATACCGTTGGTTCTCATTAAAAAAGTAGCTCACGTCATATCTAGTCTGCTGGAGAACATTTATCACCCTTCTTTTATGAGTGTCCATCTCGTTGAATAAAATCTATTGTGACTCCTATTCCAAAGAAGCCTCCATTTAACTCTTTCTCAAATTTTAGGCCAGAGAGTATAACATCTCTATTTGCAAGAATCTTTGAGAAAGTTGTGAAGCGAGAACTTGTACACCACTTTGATGGGCATTCCATTACTTCACCTGAGCAACATGGCTTTCAGGAGGAGAAGTCAACAGTAACTGAATGATTCAGGCACTTGATTACTGGACTAGAGCCCTTGATCAAGATGGTGACGTGGAATAACTCCTTGTTAAAACCTCGGCTAACTGGTTGTGGTGTGCCACAAGGCAGTGTACTATCACCTGTACTTCTTAATATTTATAATTTGATTTACTAAGCCTACCTTCAAATGATTCAGTGGAATTTTGTGCGTTTGCGGACGGCCTTAAGGTTTACGGTGGTGTGGATAACTTGGAGCAATTACAAGCTCTGCAGGCCTCCGTTTATGAAGTATTTAGCTTGTCGCAGGAATGGGGTCTGCCGCTGTCTGAAGATAAATGTAGAGTCCTTCACTTAGGGCAGAAAAATAAAAGGTATCCTTACACTATTGGTGGTGCATCCCTTAAAGTGGTTAATAGCGTTCTGGATTTGGGGTTCTTAATTACAGAGGATCTCAGTTTTGATAAACACTGCACTGGCAAATAAACCTCAATTGCAGTGCATAATCTGTTTCGATCTCTTTCAACCACGATCTGCGTTCCTTCGAGCATAGAAAGTTTACATAAGACCTTTATTGGAATATGAGACTCCCGCGTTAACTCTCATCTAAGAAAAAGTGTTAAAGTGCTTGAAAGTGTTTAGAACAACTTTACCAGGAGGCTTATGATAAGACAATTAAGCTTCTACTATGAATCAGATACCTAACAATGTCGATCAGAATCGTAATTTTGGCTTGCAAACTTTGGAGTATAGAAGAAATAGCAATGATACTATTCTTTACCACAAGATCATCCATCACATGACCAGTATTAAACCTTCGGATATGATGGCAGTATGGCCGGGCAACACGCGAAATGGTTGTCTCCGATGCGATCCTGGTGGGGCTAAGTTCAACTGGAGGCGTTACTTCTTCGAATGTAGGGCTGCATTTTTATATGCCAAGCTTCGAAAAAAGGGAGATCCCCTTTCATTTGGCTGTTTCAAAAAATTTCTTCAGCGTCATTTGAGTCCCTAGCTTTCCAGCTGCCTTATTTGTTTCTCAATTATTTCTTTCCTATCTGTCTGTCGTGCTTTTAATATTCTGAATTGTTTTATTGTGTTTAAGCTTGTGAATGTTTGTTCGCAGTTTTATGTTGTGTTCAACGGTTGGTTGTGTTAATGCACGATTATCCCCGTGTAATAAGTCTAAATCGCGTACATGCGATAGAGGGTGGATGGGCTAGGAGCAGTGAAGATTCTGCCCTACCATATCCCACTGCACTAATCTATATATAGTAAAACCAGATTTTACTGTAATAAAAGTAAGAAGGTCTAAAGAAGAAAGGAGGAAGATTCGGTTTGATCTATCGGGGTTTAGGGGGCGAAGCCCCCAATCAGACGCTTGGCGGCCGCTAGGCCGCCGAACGTCCGGTACAGGTTTAAGGCAGTAGTATTCAAAAACCATAAAGAAACTAGTCGTCTATTCGCGCATGCCTTCGTAATGCAGGTTTACAGGACCTGGTGAGAGTGATTGAGATCCCTCCCACAAACTTGAAGGGACAATTGGTTCGGAACAGCCTATACGACAGTACGTGCACTACACCATCCTGTTGTCAATTATTGCTGTGTGTTTTGCCGTGAGCGATTGTATCTGTAAGTGCTTCTTCCCTACACCATGAATAAAACAACAATGAAGAAAAAGAACTGTTCAGATACAGAAGTTAAGCCTCATATGCCATGATGGGCAATCCGCCTAATTGAAAGATTTGACTCCTACTCCAGTAATTTGCAGGCTATCTTATCAACATCTTTTGAGCGGATTTTTGCTGAAGTCAAGAAGATTCAAGACGCTCAGAAAGTTAAGAATGACGGTCACAAAATCGATGAAAAGCAAAGAATGATCACTTGGGTAGGTATCGATGAGAAGAAAAGTGAGGAAGATACGAGATTTGACCGTGAAATTCTTAAGGAGGAAATAGTCACCTCGGGTAATGATGAACTGGTTCATGAATTTAACGCTGGACGGATAACAGTAAACCGCGTTCCGGCGACCAAACCAACAAAATTAGGAAATCGGGAAAGAATAATCAAAATAACGCTGCCTAATCAGAATCTGAGAGACCAGCTCCTTGCTCATATGCGTACTGGCAGAAAAAGTCTCACCAAGTGTTTTGTCCATTCATATGCCCGAAGGGACTACACACATGAAGAACTCGACTCGAGCTAGACAGAGCACTGCCGAAGGAAGGGGGAGAATTAAAAGCTTACATAGTTCGAGACTTCGACATAATAAAACTTAAGTTTCCCCGCGAACTGCCAAGGCGTCATATTGTCTCACAAAATATAGCGATGTCATCAGGGTCTGTCGTAAATAACCAAATAATTATCTATGTGTATCAGATAATCCACAAGCATAGAATGTAAACATCGCAACCGGTTCCATTCTTTGCCCCAATGGTTTTTTGTCTAATAGTTCTGATAAGATCATTATCAGCAAGAATTTTTCGAACGAAGTTCAATATGTAATAAGATTCCTGATTTACACTGTATTCTTTCCTACACTCTAGTAATTGTCTTTATTACAGAATCTTGGTGTAAACCTGACCTTGTACATGATGCCACATTATGCCCGAATCCATTCTATAACATTTACAGATGCGGCCGCGAAGGTACGATGAGTGGTGGAGGTGTTGTAGCTCTGGTACATAATAATTTCTCCCATCATCTGCTTTGCTCACGAAAGTTCACACCTTACTGCCAATGCCTAACCCTAGTTTTTAACAATGAACAAGATGTTACGTATTTCATACTTATTTACCGAAGCCCCGCTTGTGATTCTTTAGCGTTTCACGAAACCTAACGTATGTTGCTGATATCCTTGATAAGGGCGTTAACTGTATAATTGTAAGAGATATGAATTTTCCCACGATTGATTGGTCTTAGCCTACCAGTACAAGAAAAGTTTGTGGATCACCTCGTGAGTTTCAGCAATAATGAGTACCCTCTCTCAACTAGGGCGCGTGTGGCGCAGTCGGAGGAGGCGCGACTGTCGCGTGCACCCGATACCAGGTTCCTGGTTCGGATTTCCCGCCCAGGCCAACCAAGCCTTCCATCCCTCCGGGGTCGGCGAATTGGTACCAGACTCGTCTGGGAAGGATAAAGCGCTGACTTGCTCATCGGCTGGCCACCGCAAGTCATTGTATGGCCAAATACGCATTCATGACGCCTCCACGATGTCCCGTAGAAGTAGAATGCGCTGGAGCATCCCAGAAGGGATTGAGTAACGCCGTCCTTCATCCTTTATCCTTATCCTCTCTCAACTGGTTAATGTTCCTACTTTAGGATGCAACATATAAGACACAGTTCTAACTAATCACAGCGATTTCGCTGAAAAGTGAAAACCATTGCTCCTTTCGCCACCTCTGATCACAACGCGGTTTCTTTTGAGATTAATTTGGATAGCTTTAGGAAACACTCGAGTCGCGCATACTACGACTTCAATAATGAGGACTACTCTGCCATTTGTGAAAATCTTTTACAAACCAACTGGCGTAACCTTATTTCCCAATGTAAATCAGCAGATCAGTGTTACGCTATCTACTTGCAACACTGTCATAGTTTTATCAGAGAATACATTACATTGAAACATGCCAACCATAAGGAATTTCGTTATCCAGTAAGAATAAGAAAACTTGCTCTTAAAGTAAAGAAATTATAAGCTTCGACTAACTGTTGGTATCCAGAAATACAATCTTTTCTCAAGAAAACTCAAAAGAGAGCTGGTCTGCCTTAGCCTACAAAGAGAAGAAAAGATTGCTGATTCAAAGAATCCAAAAGCTTTTCATAACTTCGTTAACAGTAGGCTAAAGTCAAAAAACATCATTCTTTCTATTTTCAATGAGAACGGTGAACGTTGTAAATCCGATCTTGAAAAGGCAAACGTATTTGCTTCATACTTTAAATCAGTTTACAAAAAACATCCGGATGTGAGCTACCATCGCCCAAAATTTACCTCGTCAAAATTGAATTTCCTTGATATTAATAGTGATCTAGTATAAAGGATAAAAGGATAAAGGACGGCGTTACTCAATCCCTTCAGGGATGCGCCAGCGCATTCTACTTCTACGGGTGGAGGCGAAATGAATGCGTATTTGGCCATACAATGACTTGCGGTGGCGAGCCAATGAACAATTCAGCGCTTTATCCTTCCCAGACAAGTCTGGTACCAATTCACCGACACCGGAGGGATGGAAGGCTTGGTTGGCCTCGGCGGGAAATCCGAACCAGGAACCTGGTATCGGGTGCACGCGACAGTCGCGCCTCCTCCGACTGCGCTACGCGCGCCCTGATCTGTATAGTATACAGAACATTAACTAGCTTATTTGCTCGAAACTCCACCTCACCTGATAATATTCCACACATCTTTCTTAAAAAAAGCCGCTGTTGGATTAAGTTCTGTACTAACGCTTTTATTTAATTGGTTTCCACTTCATGGTGAAGTTCCTTCATTGTGGAAAAAAGCATCGTTAAGCCTATATTCGAAAAAGGTGACAAAACTGACTTCAAAAACTACAGACCCATTTGTCTGACCTCTTCAACTAGTAAAGTTCTCAAAAGAATTGCACGCGAACAGATTTACAATTATATGAAAACAAGCAATCTCATCACGAATTTTCAACATGGTTTTATTCAAAAGAAATCTACTATCACAGCGCTTATTTCAATTAACTAGTCCCTGCTAGTCCCTGCTTGTCAAAGAATATTGGATACCAGAGGCTACATTACTGCACGTTATATTGATTACGCAAAAGCTTTTGACTCTATCAACCTGATTCTTCTGCTTTCAAAACTCCAGGCGTTCGACATTGAAGGGTGCCTTTTAAGGTTTTTGCAATCATTTCTTACTGGGAGAGCTCAAGTGGTTATGGCTAACGATGCTGTTTCGAATAACTATGAGACTTTGAGCGGGGTTCCTCAAGGAACATGCTTGGGACCTTTAATGTTTCTGCTCTACATCAATGATTTACCTAATTGCCTCCTCTCGGCGTATCTTGTTCCATATATGCTGACGATTCCAAAATCTATTCCATTAAAAATCTTAATGCACTTCAGCAAGGTTTAGATGCTGTTCAAGCAGGATGGTCTATGAAGTGGATGCTCGACATCTCACACGAAAAAACTTTGGTCATGTGCATCGGCAACTCTCATCCTAGAGATTTTTTGTTTTTCTTAGGAAATAAAATTTTAAGGAACACGAAATTTGTGCGAGACCTAGGCATCAAATACTCCGATTCACTTCTTCTTGAAGACTATATTGATGAAACAATAACTACGGCATATAGAAGATCCAACTTCATTTTGCGTGCTTTTCAAACTCACAGTGTGTCTACACTTTTCAAGCTTTTTGCCACATATTTAAGACCACTTTTAGAATATTGTACACCTCTGTGGTCGCCTGATAAGATTGTTTACAATGAGAAAATCGAAAAAGTGCAGAAAAATTCACCAACGCAATTTTCTCAAGAAACGGTTTGTATCATATCAGCTACAAAGAACGATTTGCAACGCTTGGTGAAAACTCACTTAAAATGAGAAGAATTTTGTATGATCAAAATCTCGTGTTTAAGATTCTCTTTGGCGGTTTGGTATTGATAAAAGAGAAATATTCGATTTCTTAGATTTTGCTGAAATAACAAGAGGTCGTCCATTTTGCATATTCATAGGAAGAATTCACTCCCAACAGTTCCTTGGCTCTTTTTTAGTAAGAGCTACAAAAACATGGAATAGCTTGCCTAATGCAATAGTTTCTTCGTCAACCGCAGCTAATTTTAATCATAAACTTGAAGATTATCTCAAACAAAACGGTTTTTTCTGACATTTTTTTCTCTAAATTCTAGACAACGATTTAATGCAAGCGATTTTTGATTCACATTCTTAGAAAATGTTCAGCAACAGGTCAAAAACTTTCTTAAACATATAGGCATGAAAAACTAACTGCAAGTTAATTTACAAACGAATCAGCTATATTTTGATAAAGTACTTTTTTTCAGTGAGTCAACTGCTAGTTTCTTTGAAAAACAAAACACTTTTTGCGGTACTAATGGAAGAAATCCTTTCCCGCAAGTCTTCAAACGAATTCTCTTGCAGCAATATTTTGTGATCAAATAATTTTGTATCTCTTTTGGTACGATAACTGCTCTTCACTTTTGCTGGTGTTTGAAGAGCCAGCTTTTGCAGTGTTTTTTGTTCAACTTGTTTTGCACCACTTTTGGCTCAATAAATGTTCTGTTCTGTTGCCCGTTTGGCAGTGCAGGTGACTGTATGACATCGGGAGTGGTGTACTCCATTACATGCAGTCAATGCCCGCGTGGGACAATGTCCGACGATGTCGTCGGGCACCATCATAAAAATAGTCCATGGAAAATTATCACACATTTATTAGTACAATATCAATCAATGAGTCGACTAATATCCACGGTCAAGACGGTCCTTAGAAAACTTCATTTGTTACTGCTTTTCCTATTTAACAAATAATAGAAATAAAATAATTCAAACGATCAGCGCGCGGGAAAAGCGCGCTGTCCCATTCGGCAATCACACGAAAATCGCGCGTGTCGTGAAAGGGTTAAGAGCATTTGGATGGGCTAAGAAGGTCTAGTGTGTCTACTCCGTTGGGATAGCATGTGGTCCGGAGCCACGATGGCGCAATGGTTGGGGTGGCGGTCACGATCTTGGCACGCAAGCGCGACATCACAGCACGCAGAACTCTCGAGGCGTTTTGGATCGCTGCCAGAAATCCGAAAATCAACCGCAAGGAGGAGTGCATCGCGGTGACGTCGACCTCTGCGGGTTTGACCTACGTGGTCGTGCTCAAGGGGGTCCCTGCGGTAGGTGGTTATTCGATATAAGCTCGCAAAACCATCCGAGTTAGCCCACCTTCAGCTACGGGTGACTGGTGGATCACTTCGACCCCATCTCTAAAGTTAGGCCTATGGCATACCGCCGGCGACAAGTCCAGCGACGAGAGGAGCGGAGCGACGGGGAACGGCGGCTTCAGCGACGGCGGTGTTGGGCGGGGGCGAGGATTGGCACTGGAGCGCGGTTAGTGACGCTTGCGTGCGCGCATGCGTGGTGCAAAGGGTCGGGCGACAGCTGGTCGCCGTGCAAAGCGCAGCGACGACCGGTCGCTGGCGGTATGCCCCCTCTCCAACGACACACAGTGCCGACGTGGCAGCGACAACCGGCAAGCACGCGCTCTCTCCCCATTGTTTCTGACAGGTCCCAACACGAATAGTCGACTACTTGTCCGTTGGCAGTGCCGTCGCCGAACTCGTCGCTGGTGGTATGCCATAGGCCTTAGCGTTACTATGGTATACAGTATTGCTTCCTGACTCCTTGTCTCCTTCGGAATTCACTCCTGTAGGATGAAATAACGTTGGGGTCAGTAGTTTTTCAAATGAACTCGACTTTTCCAGGCTTATCGCCGAAACGTAAGCCTAATAAAAGGTCGATACCAATCTTGGTCTACAGCTGAGAGCAATTTATGGAAAGTCGGACGTGGACAGTAGTATTCAGCTTAAGCGTTCTTCGAGGTTGAAACCTAGGAAAGAAACTCAGAGGCTAAATCTTTACACCAAGCACGAAAACTCACGGATTCAAAGGCTAAGCACCCGTCACGCTTTTTCAAAAGGAGCTTAAACAAAAAACCAACAACAAGTAGCTGGTAAAATAGACTGCAACGGTATTGCACATCATCGCTCGTAAACAAACAGTAACATTTAGTAAGATGATCGTTCATGCAGCAGTATGATGGTCTGGAAATGGCTTCGTTCTGCCTGCATTCGAAGGATATGCTGCTACACGCACAACGACTACTTGCTTCGGCAATAGAAGGTTGCGAACGTTGTTATTGATAACTAGCTGGAGCCACACCGATGAGGTGACGAGAATTTCGAATTCATAATACCTAAATGTAAGGATTAATAGAATTGAGAAATACATATTTCAATATGTTATATATATATTTATTTGTTTATATACAATGCAATATCATACTGCATAATTATCGGCTAAGCGATGAGTCATGAAATCACCTGCATCACATGTACCACCTGTCGTCCCGTTGATCATCGACTTCCTCGAGCGGGCGCCAGCAGCCAGCAGCGTCTCCATTCATCCCTGTCGTGTGCCAGAGTGCTCCAATGGATCCTTCTCGGTCGAGGGACACGAAGAGCGTCATATCGGTCGTTCAGGCTTTCACGAAGAAGTCCGACCCACGCGTTGGTGGGCGTCCTGGTGTTCTCTTGACACTCCGCTGAATCCAGTCGGTGACGGCTCTCATCCAGCGGGTGTATGCGAGGCGCAATACGTGGCCGGCCCACCTAGTTTTCGACACTTGGCCCATAGGACAGCGTCTCTATTCTTCGAACTTCGCGTCATAAAATAGTGGGAACATAGGGGAGGGGGAGGAAAATAGCGAAAATACCCAGACCTGTTCTATGTGGCTAGGGAGTCAAAAGACGTGCCGAACACGTTGCCAAACGAGCCAGGGAATTCAGAAGACCATCGATTTTTCCCAAAATGCAAGAAAAGGCGCTCAATATCGATCGACTCTCAGGTTCAACCGAGCAGGGTGGGAGTTAAGTGGTTATCATCGTCGACGGAGGGCCTTCACAGCAGCGAGGTTTATGGTACCAGACCAGTCTGGGAAGGATAAGGCGCTGACTTTTCCATCGGCTCGCCTCAAGTCATTGTATGGCCGAATAGGCATTCATATTATCTCCACGATATCCCGTAGAAGTAGAATGCGTGGCGTATCCCAGAAGGGATAGAGTGACGCCACACTTTATCCTTTTGAGTCGTATAATGACAAGTATAACAGATCCTCTGCGCTTCCGTACGCCGAAGCTTCACCAAAAGAAGGTTACGAAAGCCGTCTGGTGGTCAGCAGCTGATCTCATCAATTACACCTTCCCGAAAACGATGACGTATATGCCAACATGTCGACGAAAGCACAATAAACGTCAACGTATGTGACCGAGGTTGATTAAAATGAAGGAGCAGTTCTCTTCCACGACAACGCTCAGCGGCAGGTTCCAATGATGACGCGACAGAAGCTGCATGAGTTGGTCCACGAAACTCTAGACTGTCATACTCTCCATCGGCCACAACCGCCTATCACCTTCTAACGGTGACCGCTAGACCTCCTGATATGACATTCATCAGTTAAGGTGGTATTTTCACCGTTAGAGGGCGGTAAGCGGCTGATGAATCTGGCTCCAGAACTTTCGCCCACCGACTACCACTTTTCAAGCATTTCGACAACTTCTTGCGTGAAAAATACTTCAAATACCAGGAGGATGAAAAAAGCCTCATCGCCTCTCACCACCTCCAAAAGCCCGAATTTCTAAACTAACGGAATAAATAAACATGTTTCTCGTTGGCAAAAAAAAATCGGTTGACTGTAAGCATTTTTATTTTCGTCAATAAAGTTCATAATAAGAATAATTACGTGCAATAAATCAATAAATCAATAAAAATTTATGGTCTTTTAAAGCTAAAGCTAAAAACCCAGATTGTTTTTGCATAAATCAATACTTACCCGATTTCTGTAACGATCGTGAACAACTTCATATGCGCTGCGAGATTACCAGCAGCAACTAATGACAACAACAAGCCGATGAAGTCCATTAGGAATAACAGTGACGAGGTCAACGCGCACATCAAAAGCCTTCCTTCAATTCTCTGAAAATTTGCTAGAATAACGACCCTGAGGTACATATATCCAAGCCGCCAAAGCGAAACGTTACTCTATATTATCGAACTTGTGAGCAGGAATAGCCAGCGAGCTTATAATATTTGCTTTCCATCGTTTAAGTACCCTGGGCGCGTGTAGCGCAGTAGGAGGAAGCGCCGACTGTCGCGTGCACCCGATACCAGGTTGCTGGTTCGGATTTCCCGCCCAGGCCAACCAAACCTTCCATTTCTCCGGGGTCGGTGAATAGGTACCAGACTTGTCTTGGAAGGGTAAAGCTTGTTCATCGGCTCGTCACCGCAAGGCCAAGTACGGATTCATATCGCCTCCACGACATCTCGTAGAAGAAGAATGCGCTGGCGCATCCCAAAAGGGATTGAGTAACGCCGTCCTCTATCCTTTATCCTTTTAAGTACCCTATAGGTTCACTGGCAAGTTTCGCACCCTTTTAGAAACCATCAAGGGCACAGTTATGCGGAAGCAGTGGCCGGAAATCCAGCGAACACATGCAGCTTTGTTCTAGTGCGCTCGAATTCTTTTTTTTAAATTCCCGATTCAATTTGGTTAGACGTCTTAACTTAGCTGATTTATACCACGATTAGGTCAGATCATCTCTATTTATTTATTTATTTATTTGCTTATTGACATGAGCAAAGTGCACATGCGAATCATCAAAACAAAAGGAAAACACTTCAAGACCAGAGGTAACTTATGATAAGATACAATAATGTGATGGGTAAATTAGAAACTTCAACACTACTGTTCAAAACTCGAAAGGCTTGTTTCAACTGATGATTCGTTTAGTAAATAGCTTTGTCACCAAAACAGAGACCCTCAAACGGACGAATGCTGTTAAAACTGTTAAAATTGCTTATTAATCGGTAGACAAAGAAGTTTTTGCGGATTTTAGTCGTATATCTTGCCGGAACCTAACCTAATGCATATTTGGCCACGCAATGCCTTGGGGTACCCATGAACAAGTTAGCGCTTTATTCTACCCAAACAAGTCTGCTACCAATTCACCGACCTCGGAGAGATGGAATGTACATATGGTTGGACTGGCCGCGGAATCCGAACCAGGAACCTGGCATCGGATGCACGCAACAGGCGGCACCTCCTCCGACTGCACTCCAAACGCCCATGATTAGGCGTTAGTGAGCGTTGTTGGAAAACATCCTTCTTCATCGTGTCACACTGAGTGAGTGAGTACATCTACGCGTCTAAGTGAAGGAGAAGGAAAAAGGCGACTTCGTCAGGTATAAGTCACCCTTCTCGCTAACACCACTTAGTATTATTATGTTGGAGAAAGCCCTGTGCGCCAATGGTTCAGTAAATTTCGGATCGGAGATTTCGGCCTAGAAGATGACCCCCCCCCCCCTCCCCGCGATCGACCTAGAGCAATCCTGGAAGACGAGTCGATGCAATTAGTGGAAGCTGAACCATCCCAAACAGTTCGCGGGATCGCGAAAGAGCTAGACGTCAGTAGAGCTGCTGTTTTTAAACGCCTTGGAAAGGTGAAAAAGCTCGAAAAGTGGGTGCCACACGAGTTGAGGGGCATCGAAAATGGTCGCGTTTCGAGATTTGCTCTTCTCTACTTTTACTCAGCAAAAATTCCCGTTTTTGGATCGAATCATCACTTGTGATAAAAAGTGAATCCTGTATGATAACAGGAAACGTTCCGGACAGTGGTTGGACGCCGACGAACCTCCTAGGCATTTTCCAAAGGCGAACCTCCACCAAAATAGGTAATGGTCACTGTGTGGTGGTCGGCGGCTTGTGTGATCCACAACAACTTTTTGGCACCAGGCCAAACGATCACAGCAGAGTCCTTCAGTAAGGATATCGACGAAATGCACCGAAAATTGGACAGCAGAAGAGTCCCGATTCTTTTGCACGATAATGCCCGTCCTCACGCTTCAAAAATCACTATTCGAAAATCGAACGAATTGAGGGTTGAAGTTCTCCCTCATTCGGCATATTCTCCAGACCCCACACCAACCAACTACCACCTTCCGAACACTTTCAGAATTTTCTCGCTGGTGAAACCTTCACTAATCAGGACCACGCCAAAACGGTTTTTGTGGATTTTGTCGAATCTCGACCACCGAATCTTTTCGCCGATGGAATAGGTCGAATCGATCCCGTTGGCAAAAGTGTGCTGATTCGAACGGTGCTTATTTCGACTAAATCCGATAGGAATTGAGAAAGTCATAGTAGTTCAAGGTGAAGCACTCAAAACGCTGAGAACTTTCCGGATAGCTTGACACGTATTCTTCGTGATCATATTATTAGGTTGTCACATAAGTTCTGTCCGGTCCCGATAGGCGTTACTTTGTGATTGTTTTTTTTTCATGTATAGAGAAAGCGATTGTATATATTGTATATATGTTGTGTACTATTTTGTAGCGCTTGTTTCGCTCTATAAAACTTGGTGTGTTGCTTTTAAAAAGTCGTGAGCATTGCTTCGTTTTAGGTGCTGGACGAAACCATGGAAAAAACGCACTTGCGGGTAATAATGCTTCATGAGTTCAAGCTTCGCCGCAGTGTTAGCGAGGCAACTCAAAACATCAAGATAGCATGGGGAGAGGACTCCGCTAAAGAACGCACCATGCGCAGATGGTACCAGAAGTTCCGGGTTGGAGACGTGGACCTCGAAGGCAAGGACCGCTCAGGACGACCAGCCAAATATGATGACGGACGTTTGAAAGAACGAGTGGAAGCCGATTCACGAGGAACTGTGGGTGAGATGGGGAGAGAACTTCAGGTCAGTCGCACAACCATTTCGAGGCACCAAGAGGCGATAGGAAAGGTGAAAAAGCTGGATAAGTGGGTGCCCCACAAACTCACTGAGGAGCAGCAGAGGTGTCGCCTGGAGATCTGTTCTTCCCTTACTATAAGGAACGAAAACGATCCATTTCTTGACCGGATAATTACCTGTGACGAAAAATGGATCGTGTACGACAACCGAAGAGGATCAGCGCAATGGCTGGATAAGGAAGAACCACCGAAACACTTTCCCAAACCTAGCCTCCATCCGAGGAAGGTCATGCTCACTGTCTGGTGGGCTGCAACTGGTATTATCCACTACGACTTCTTGAAGCCTTGTGAAACCATCACGGCAGAGAGGTACTGTCGTGAATTAGACGTGGTTCACCAAAAGTTGCTTGAAATGCGTCCTGCACTGGTGAATCGAAGAGGACCGATCCTTCTTCACGACAACGCCCGTCCACATGTCTCGCATCTGACCACCCAAAAATTAAACCAGTTGAGATATGAAGTTCTCCCGCATCCCGCTTATTCAGCAGACCTAGCTCCAACCGACTTTCATCTTTTCAAGCATCTCGATGGTTTCCTCAAGGATAAAAACTTTACTAATGTAGCAGATATCGAAATTGCCTTCGAGTGTTTCATTGCTTCTAGAAATTCAGATTTCTTCCGAAATGGAATTAACGCTCCTGTATATCGTTGGCAGAAGTGCATTGATTGTAACGGTTCTTATTTTGATTAATAAACTTTATTTTTTGCTGAGATACTACACCGCAAAGTTGCCGTCGAAAATCGAACAGAACTTATGTGACAACCTAATAGATTCGTGCAATGTTAAAAAGCGTTCGGTGTGAAAAGGGCTCCTCTTGAGTCGCCTGATGTCATATGGGAACTTTTCTTATATAGCATATACATATAGCATTTTGGTTAAGGCAACATTTTTGGTGGCGATGTCCGTTCCTCCACGTGGTGCCACTGGAAACTGTTCGCTCTGCGAGCTAAGCCGATCACGGACATTCGATTGCAGGCGACAGGCCCTTGTGACAGGCCGGCCTACGAAGACCCATGTCACATCACATGGTGTATGGCTG
The DNA here is from genome assembly GCA_947359475.1 of Heligmosomoides polygyrus bakeri. NCBI lineage: Eukaryota > Metazoa > Nematoda > Chromadorea > Rhabditida > Heligmosomidae > Heligmosomoides > Heligmosomoides polygyrus. The sequence continues at coordinate 10,239,217 of OX375865.1, forward strand.
TTCAGGTTTATCGAGATAGTGCTACGGCGTCCGCGGGAGCCGACGCGCACTCGCAAAGCCCGGCGAGTGTGGAAAGTATGCGAGGGTCCCTGATGCGAGGACGGCATCGGGGGGCAACTGAGCTAGTCCGAAAGTCCCGTAACGCAAGCAGGACCCGCGTGGCTACGCTGAATGTGGGTACGTTGACGGGCCGCTCGTGCGAGTTGGTTGAAGCACTGGAGCGTAGAAGAGTTGATTTCTGTGCGGTGCAGGAGACGAGGTGGTCCTGCCGCAAGTCAAGGGACATAGGACGAGGCTTCAAGGCCGTTCTATGTGGAAGTCCCAGGACCACCAGTGGTGTCGGAATAATCGTCTCCGAACGATTTCGTGACTCGATTGTAAGCGTCGAGCGCTTTGACGATCGATTGATGAAGATCGTTGTCGCCGCTAAGGAGCGACTCTATCACTTCTTCTCTGCGTATGCTCCGCAGACTGGCTGCTCCGATCAAGCCAAGGATGAGTTTTGGAACTTGCTTGATGAGAAGACAGCAGAGGTACCGTCGAAAGATGTCATCATGGTCGCTGGTGACCTTAATGGGCACGTAGGTGCTGCGAAGGACGGGTACGGCTGTCATGGTGGGTTCGGTTACGGGTCGCGTAACGCAGATGGTGAGCGTATCCTTGAATATGCGGAATCGCACAACCTCACCATAGTGAACACCGTATTTCGCAAACGCGATTCCCACCTCATCTCTTTCTATAGCGGGAACACCAGGACTCAGATAGACTTTGTCCTTGTGAAGGATCGAGACCGAAGTCTTGTCACAGACGCGAAGGTCGTGCCGTATGAGACGGTCGCCCCACAGCATCGACCGCTGATCTGTACTTTAAAGATCGCCCCTCCGAGGCTGAAGCAGGTCGAGCGATGCGGTGCACCAAGAATCAAGTGGTGGCGAATGAAAGAGAAGGAAGCAGTTGTGATTTCTCGCGTGCGGTTACCGACAGTCACAACTGTCGACGAAACTTGGGAGAAGGCCACCGACGCGATTCGTCGGGCTGCACGGTCGGAGCTCGGCATCACGAAGCCTGGACGACGGAAGGTCGACAAGCAGGCCTGGCTGTGGACAGATGACGTGAAAGCCAAAGTTCGAGAGAAGAAGACGCTATATCACGTGTTTCTCGGCGAAAAGACAGCCGATAACTGGCGGAAGTACCAAGAAGCGAAGAAAGCTGCAAAGAAGGCAGTGGCTGTTGCAAAAGCCACTCATTATGGAGATGTCAACGAGAAGCTCGAGTCGCGCGATGGTGAGCGGTATCTGTACCGACTCGCAAAGAATCGCCATCGCCAGACCGAGGACATCGAGAAGTTCTTCGGCATCAATGATGAGAACGGCCATCTTCTTATGGACCGCAAGAAGGCATTGAAGCGATGGCGCGATTACTTTGAGGAAATCTCTACAGTAGAATTTCCTCATCCAGCCATCCCCTCAACGGCTCCAACCCACGACCCCTTTCAGAAGATCACCGTGGAGGAGATTGAAGCGGCTTTGAAGAAGATGAGGCCAGGCAAAGCGACTGGGCCCGACGACGTGGCAGCAGAACTGTGGAAGTCGAAGTTTTGGTACCCTGCTGAGTGGTTGGCGAAGTTCTTTAATCAGGTTGTGGTGGAGAAAAAAGTGCCTGAGTGTTGGCGCCAAAGTACGACGATTCCGATTTGGAAGAAGAAGGGCAGTCCTGCAGACTGCTCCAATTACCGTCCGATTCGCTTGCTTTCGCACAGCATGAAGATCTTTGAGCGAATTATCGACGGACGAATTCGTGAAATCGTCCAGCTGTCCAGCAATCAGTGCGGCTTCGTGGCTGGCTGTGGCACCATTGATGCCATTCACGCCGCCCGCCTCCTGATAGAGAAGCATCGCGAGAAACAGAAGTCGGTGCATATCGCCTTCCTCGACTTAGAGAAGGCCTTTGACCGCGTACCGCGTGATGTGATATGGTACGCCTTGCGACATCATGGAGTTCCTGAAGAGCTCATAGAGTGGGTGCAAATTCTCTACTCTTGTCCAAAGAGTCGAGTTCAAGCTGCAGCTGGAACCTCGATGGAGTTTCCCATCTCTGTCGGGGTACATCAGGGTTCTGCGCTTTCCCCACTCCTCTTTGTTGTCGTCATGGATGCCATCACACGAGATCTTCAGAAGCCCGTCCCTTGGACGTTGCTTTATGCTGATGACGTAATGCTCGCTAGCGAAGGTAAAGATGAACTCGAGCGAGAGGTGCAAGCTTGGTGTGATCGCTTGGAGCGGTTTGGACTCAAATTGAACGTGAAGAAGACCGAATATCTAACGACGGACGTTACTGAGTCCAGCTCCATCAAGGTTAACGGCATCGAGCTCCCACGCACTTCGGTCTTTAAGTACCTGGGATCAGCAGTCACGTCTGACGGCAAACTGATGACTGAAGTGAATTCACGCGTGAGTGCAGCTTGGTCCAAGTGGCGCTCGTTGACTGGGGTGCTCTGCGATAGGAAGATACCGGAGCGCTTGAAGTCGAAGATATACAGAGCAGTCGTCCGGCCAGTAGCGATGTACGGCGCTGAGTGTTGGCCTGCGACCAGGGAAGTTGAAACGCGCCTCAGCGTCATGGAGACGAAGATGCTGCGCTGGACGGCTGGAGTCACGCGCATGGACCGCATTCGAAACGATGCTATTCGGCAGAAGTTCGGTGTCGCGCCGATAGCCGACAAGATGCGCGAAGCTCGCTTGCGATGGTACGGCCACGTTCTGCGTGGAAAGGAAGACAGCGTCCGCAAGATAGGCCTTAACTTCGAAGTAATTGGAAAGCGGCCTAGAGGGCGCCCGAAGCAGCGCTGGGCTGATACGTTACATGCGGACTTGAAGATTACTGGTGCTTACCCTGATCTAGCGCTGGATCGGGAAAGGTGGCGTCATAGCACCAGAATAGCGGACCCCGCTACGATGCGGGACAAACGCTGAAGAAGAAGAGGAAGAAGAAGAAGTTAAGGCAACATTTTTCCAAGAAAGTAATTTCTTCTTAGAAGACTTCAGAATGCGAAGTTATTACCTTTAGCGCCTTCTTTTGCATCCGTTCCCGGTACTTTATCACAGCGAGCGTGTATAACACAGTACATAGAACTATTGTGACCGCTGCAAGCGCACAAGTGATGATAGAACACACCTGAAACCTGTGCATTTTAGGGAGAAAACACTATTCACATAAATTCATGCGAAGGTCATGACAACCCACCTTATCCAAGGGTCCACCAGTCAACTGAAGTATTCCGTCTGCGCGGAAATAAAAATTTATTGAATCTGCATGAACACACACGAGCGACAGAAAAACTAGAAATGACAACGCCCAAGGCACAATAACACTCACAAGAACGGTTCTTGCCTTCCATATCTAAAACAGAGGTGTTTCCGTAACTCTTCTCATGTAGACTGTTGGGCATTTCCTAATAAATATTTACACCGTTTTCACGTCATATTGGACACGCTTTCAAATAAGCCTTTTCAAATCAAACTGATCGGCTTCGTGGTCAAAATGAGCTTCTTCCACATCAAACTAGAGACACAAAAAGGTTAGTATATTTTTTGGTTCAAGGAAAATTTCGTATGACTTCCTTTGAAGTTCTAATTCATTTACCCAAAATGTGAACACATTGTTTAAAATTTTAAAAAATGTTCATTTTAAGGAAAAATATTGGTTTAAAGCTTGTTCTGAAGTCGGGAAGTTGTTAGAGGCAAAAGGAGAGGTTCTACAATGCCCTCACCAAGCCGTCGCGATTTTCATTCGGTTGGAATATTTCAAGCGATAATAGCCATTTCGGCAATCACGTTCCACCAGATTTTAGCCTGGATTATTCCTTCGAAACTTTAAAGAGAAATCTTTTAAAATGCGCATGTAGAGGAGACTTCTAGCCAAGATACTTTCTCAACGGCAGGTCGGAACGGCACAAGTGTTGTATTAGATCTTTGCGTATAAAATGGCCGATTTTGCTTTCCTTCAGCGCACTAGACTTTTTTGATGGAACGCTGTCGAGATCCGTAAGAGAGAAGCTCAAACTTCGAACCTCCATAGTATGGACGCGAGTTGGGTCTGACTTCTTAACGCAGGATCCTGAAGGATTTTAATTTGTTGCTTGGGAGGTACGATGATCTAACGAGTCTGTCTGCGCGTACCTGTAGAACGTATCTTGCTCGACAAATATTTCAATGCTGTGCTTTATGAGATGTGCTGATAACGTTGCACAAGAACTGACACCTAATTGAGCTGACCACGAATTTTAGTTGTTTCGTTCAGTTGTTTTTTAGTTCATAACGCGTGGACTCATGTCCACTGTGCCGGCTCAAGGTCGACCTGCTGACTCCTTGATGAAGTACAACCCGGGTGTGACCTGGACGACACGACGTAAAACGAGGGGAGAATGTCGACAATTGCAACGAATGTCGGCAACGGCAATAGGAAGCACGGCCAAGATGACAATAATGAGCAATGAACGCTGTTGCAAGTCTGGGCTGGCTTTTAGGCCCTTTGTTCGCGCCCTTTTGCGGGAGCGCGGGAGGTACCTCGAGATTCTTCTGAGATTCAAATTCAAATTCAAATTCAAATGAGGGGTGAGTCATAATGGCGGGAAAGCACCAAGAAACATGAGAAACTGGGTCGGGGTTGGAGACGCATGGATATGGGACACTACGCCCACAATAAAACAAAAATAAATAAAATAAGTTTCTGCAATTTCTGGTCGGTTTTTCGTGGCTACGAATGTTTCCGTTTCAGGCGCTGTATATAGCTTCTCAAAACTCCCGAGTGGCTGCTTCAAATGCATAGATTTCAGAAGGCTGTTAAGGGACTAACTCCTGGGGCAATATGAAGCAAACGCTTCGACCCGTCGACCCTTGCAATCCTCTGAAAAATTAGGTTTCTGTAAATATTGAATAAATTTCAGGAAGTGGACACGAGACAAGTTCAAATTTCATTAAATAATATAAAAATCAGACAAAACAAGCTTAATTTTTGTTGGTGGGCATTACCAGTGCTCAGATTTTTCACTTCTTCTTCCGGTTTCCAAGCTTTGTGTTCTCTTTACACAAAGTTTAACTCATTTACCCATCTACACTTCTTTCTTTGTGACGGTGGATCCTTCCGTCAACATCTAAGGTTGTATCTAGTCTTCTGTTTGACTTATTACCGAGTCGTTTTCGTGGTCTCTTAGTCTTTTGAATTTTTGAATGGGTTCCTGCAGAATAAAATGGCATTTGGGGGGGGGGGGGGAAGGAGGGGGTAGTTTCTCAAATGTTTTCGACTTTTCACGGCTTTGAAGAAGGCGACAACCCCGATACGTATGCAGCACTAAAGATCTATACCAATCTTAATCACGCTGAAGAAAACACTCGCCTCGTGAGCACATACAGGGTGTCCCAAAAAATTTTAAGCACTGTTTGAAAGGTGATAACTTTGCTCACACTGAAAAGTTAAGAGCTCATATGAAAGCTTAAGAAAATAGAAATTTTACGGCATATGAGCATTATCGATTGCGCCATGGACTCGTCTGAATTCTTGCATTTCGCACTCGACTGATTGTGTTTCACTACAAAACTGTTTTAATTTCTCCTTAAAAAGACCGCATCAATTGATTTGTGCTTTTTGGATGGTTAAAACTTAAAAACATAATACGCCTTGCAAAAAATGCAGGTACTATTTGAAAGGATCTAACAGTGCTGCTAGCGAAGCTGTGGAAGATGTTTGAGACCCATATGAAGGGTATGCACAGGGTAACGAGATTTCTGCAACATGCAAATTGTCAGGATTGCGCTATGCCTTGCATTTCAGATTTGATTGATTGGGGAGGGGTGACGCGAGTGACGGTGCTTTGACGCAGTAGTCGCTGAATGGCGTTGTCTCTTCGACGATGTTTCCGAAGTTCCAATTGCACCTCAGGATAAAATTCTTCTCCTCGAACGAAAGCCTAGAGCCGGGCATGACTCTTGTCATGGGCAGAGATATGTAGAGAGTGTTATTAGAGGAATATCGAGATCGATACATTGTGCAGTCAATAAACTCACATGCCACGTGTCTTTCACGTGATTGACGTGATTGTCAACTTCTAAGGCAGGGGGATACTTTCATGGCTGCGATGCCATCGCCGCGCTCAGTTCATGGCCATTGCGCCGCATGCGGTCGAATAGTCAAAGGAAACTTCGTGGCGCCCGCCGCAACATGGCAGTCGGCACTCGCGATGGCTTCCCGCCTTCATCGCGGGCATGGCATACTTTTTCGCGCCGCGCGCGGTGTTTAGCGTTGGACGGATCGCCGTCGCGCTCCCTTGCAGAGCGATGAACGAGGACTGAGAAGTTCAAATTCTTCCGTGTCGCTCTGCAAGACTCACCGCCGGGATTCCATCGCGGCGACAGGAAGTATGCACGAGGTTTGGTTGTAAAATGTATAAAATGTAAGGTTTCAGACGAGAGCATGGCGCGATCTTGACCATTTGAACGTGAGAGAACTTTTGCTATCCTATGCTTTCATATGAGTCTCGAACAGCTCTGAAAGCTCCCGGCCAAGTAGTAACAAGACTGTAAGGCCTCGTGAATACTACCTAAGGCCTCGTGCTTTCGCGTTGCTCCGCAAAACTCATCGCCGCGATGGAATCGCGAAAGGTTTTGAATTTCTCAGTGCTCGTGGCATAGCCCATCGCTGTGCAAGGGAGCGCAACGGCCATCTGCCCAGGACCAACGCTAAATACGCGCACGGCGCGAAAAAGTATGTCATGCCCGCGATGAGTGCGGGAAGCCATCACGCATACCGGCGGCCACTGTTGCGGCGGCCGCGGTGAAGTTTCCTTTTGACTATTCGGCCGCGCGCGGCGGAGTGGCGTTGAAGTGGGCGCCGCGATGGCATCGCGGCGATGGAAGTATGCCCCGGCCCAACACGCATTCGGCCCAAGCACAATCAATCGAGTCTAAAATGTAAGGTTTCAGACGAGAGCATGGCGCGATCGTGACCATTTGAGCGTGGCAGAACTTTTGCTATCCTACACCTTCACATGAGTCTTGAACACCTCCATATGCTTCATTAGCAGCAATGTTAGAACCTTGAAATAGATCCTGAGTTTTTGCAAGACATAGTGTGTTTTTAAGTTTGAAACCTTAAAAGACGCACAAATTAATCAATACCGCCTATTTATGGAGAAATTACAACAAGTATTCAGGTAAATGCAATCAATGGAGTGCAAAATGCAATAATTCAGACGAGCACATGGCGAAATCCATACCGCTTATATGTCAGAAAATTTAGGTTATCTCAGGCTTTCATATGAGCCCTTAACTTCTTTATTACTTTTATTGTGAGCAAAGTTATCACTTTCAAACAGTGTATACATTTTTTTGGGACAACTTGTATGTGCTTAAATGGTTTATGTGCACAACTCTTCTCAAATAACAAATAAATAAATACATTCGCGTACCCTTTCATGTTGCAGTGGAAGAAATAAAGACGTCACACGGTTAGACGCAATAATGACATGGCCGCAGTAGAGCACAGGTTTTGAAGATGTGACTAATGTGAATGTGATAATTGCAAAGGCATAGCAGTTTTCGCCAAATAGGTTGAAAACATTGTATTTTCGAGGAACAACTATCAGCTCAATAACGAAGAATACGCAGAAATCCGCAAGGGCCTGCAGGAGAAACAATGAATAATAGGAGGTCTTGAAATGTGTTGAAGGAGAGCTGCGACGTCGTGCTCTCAAAACCTTCCACACAACAAATAAATATACGGACATGGATAGCCAGGAATAAATCGATAATAGCTGTTGTCCTGCAGGCACTGCAACCATATTTCTGAAAACATATATGTATAAAGCATTTTCACGTCGAATTGGACACTCCTCTAAGCTGGCCTATGAACTTTGAAATCAAAGCGATCTCTTCCAAACTGAAATGAGCTTCTTCCACATTAAGCTAGAAACACTTCAAAAATATTAGAATAATTTTTTGTTCAAGGACTCATCCACCCGATAAATGAACACATTGTTAGAAATTTTATAGAAATTTTATTTGGAAAATAACAAAGATTTGAAATTAGTTTCGTATAGCAGGAAGGCGGCTATTGTCTGTTGCCAAAACAGAGATTGCGCCATGTCCTCCCACGAAACTTCCCGATTTTTATTCGATTGATAGCAAAATTTTTGTTGGCGTGCGGTTTTACGCCTGAAAACGGTGCAACATAAACAATTGTAAAAAACACACATCCTAACTTTCTTGCTGAGTGCAAGCAGTATTTACACTATCAAACAAATAAACATCGTGACTTGTTTTTCGAGTGCATGGCGCGATCCAGGCTTTTAATGCATTATTTGATTGCTGCCTTGCTGCGCTTCAACATAAATTTTAATTTGTTAATTTTTCTCAAAAAAGAAATTTTTTTATAAAATTGTTCTTCGGGCAGGTAAACTAAAAAAAAACTTCAATGAAAGTTATACCAAATTTTTCTTGAACAAAAAATTATTCAAACCATTTTAGTAAGCATGTAGTTTAATTTGCTCAAAGGTGATTTCGATTTGGAAGGGTTCGCTTTGATTTCAAAGGTCTTAGGCTAGCTTAGAAGAGTGTCCAATTTAACGTGAAAAGTGTCCAATCTGGTTTGCTCAATTCAACGTGAAAATGGTATATATACTAAGGTTGCGATCAACACGAATTCGTTCAGTTACGCGACAGCGCCTTGGTCTGTAAAAGTCAAAGAACCAGCATAATGCATTGTAGATGTCTACTATTTTTTATGGTTTTTATGGAGGGAATATCGCTGAAACGCACCCAACGCCAAGCAAATCGCGGACAGTAACGGTCTACTGTTGAAAAAATCAACATGCCAAGGTGTACGTTAAACTGTAAGTCAAACTTGGAAGATTAGATAGAGGTTTGAAAGTGACGAATTGTGATTAAAACACAAAAAATCATTGATTGAAAGCATCATGCACTAGAAAAGTATGAAGCCCAAAGCCATCAAAGAACGGTAAAAGAAATTAAATCTACTATACAATAATTACAGCTTGATGCCGAAGGCTTTTTGGTAGACACCAATGGATGCGTCTGCGGCAAAGCTTGTAATAATGGTTCAACTACGACGGTTACCTGTACGGCACAACACATATAACATAACACATGGTGGTACACATGCATAATTCCTAGGGCGGAACCTATAAACAGGGCACAAATCTGCTAATGGGCAAAAACATTATAGTGAACAAAACTATTTTAGGTAAGATAGGTTCGTTTTGCCACAACTTCAGACGAACCTGTGTAGTCTTAAAGTCTTAGTCTTATAGTCTTAAAAGGGTGTACCGCGCCTTTAGCAGATTGCTTTAACGTAATTATCTATCTACGGTACCGCTGGTCATGCCTGTGAAGTTGCTCAATGGATCCTATCTTTTAGTGCTAATCTAAATTTGTTAACATCTATTATCTAAATTTTAGTTACTGTGGTATCTTGGCTCCTTTATTGGAGACTTTACCCTAAGTGGGCTTTCAGGGTGGTCCAGTGGTATAGACAATTCTTTATCCGAACTAGAGCTGCCGCTCCATATGGCTCAAATATACGACACTGCCCATGGACCAGCTCTCCGCCTAAGTGCTCGTAACATGTCGAATAGCTGGCAAGGACGTCGCGCTCTTTGTGCGAGACACTCCCCCGCCAAACAACAACTTAACAAAATTAAACATGCAAATTATAACAGCATGATCGTCTTCTACACTGTAGTCGTTGCAGTTGCTCATAGAGTTGCACGCAAACCATAGAGTAGTGTAGACGGTCGTCGTTCCAACTGCACATAGAGTTGCACGCAAACCATACAATAGTGTAAACGGTCGTCATTCCAATTGCCCATAGAGTTGCACGCGAACCGTATGGTGTTGAAGCATTACGGCAATGAAGAGAACAGACGATGGTGAGGGAGATGATGAGTTCCTGGTTTTCCGCCAACGGGTAGAAAACACATGATGATTGAGGTTCTGGCTTCCTCAACAGTTCCTCGCAAGCACGATTGAGACTATCAATACTGAGCATGACGTCTCGACAATCTCTTGCCATCTGATCAGCCATTGCACGGATAGCAGCGGCAATAGGTTGGAATGCCGGGTTGCGTCGATGTCGTCTAGACAGTCGAGGACATCGGGTACGCTGCTCGAAGTACACATGGTATAAGGATATCGATGTATACATGTTCCGTATATATATATATATATATATATATATATATATATATATATCCTGCACCGCGCATTTTTTGACTCAGCTTTACAGCCACCGATACAATGGGTATCGGTACTAATCTGATATCCATAACCGACCGATCCCTAATAGATGAATGCCGATGACGAATATTTGAATAGCGGCTATATTCTCTATCCAATACTATTCAAATATGATATCTACACCGGGTCACAGATATCCGACCGCTCTTGCGACAACTTTGAATTGAAATGCGTTTCACATAGCGTTTTTAAATTCTAACTGATATGTCTCCTAACGCTTTGTATAAAAGAGAGGATATGTGTGAGAGACGTCCATACTGCCGATAATACGCTCCAGGCAGTTTTCGCAACACACGCGCAATGATCGGGAGTGACCTTATCAAGGTCAGCAGCACCACTGGCCCGAAGATATAGGTTATTCCCACTCCTGCGAATAGTACTCCTACTGCTGCTGTGGTTTCCAACCAATGTTGCCTGACGATCTTTAGAACTGGTTGTAGATCTGGAATTCTCATGTTTTCTAGCCAGTTAGTAGGAACTGATTTATGAAATTCTTTCGAGTCAAACATGCTATCACTATCCCTTTCTTCGTGGAATAATAGAATCCCTTGTAGGATAATATGGGTAGATTCTCCGCTGCACTTTGCTCTGCAATCCTGATTAAAAACTGCATAATTGAAGCCCAAAGTCACTGTGTTTGTTGTATTGTAAGGGCCACATTCTATAGTGAACATTTGTTCTTCACACTGCACGGTTACTCTTTATGGGATTGCAGTTTTGCACGCAACAGTGCGATGCGCTTCCTCGTCGCAAGAGTAACATCCGGAAAGCTTATGAAGCTCAATTTCACATGGTTGTGTTAATGGAAACTCTCTTGCATTTGCCAATATTTTTGACTGTAGCGAAATAAGAACTTATTAAATAAGAATCAGAGGTCTTTGAAGAAAATTTGTTGAAAATTGGCGTTTCAAAGCATGTATCCACTTGTGAAAAACAGACGTTTTACTAAATTCCAAAGTCGATCGGACCACCATTACTTCTTATAACATCATGCATCGTATTGCTCAAGCTAATGCTCAAAGTTCTGTCTTCTTTGGTGTCCCATGTAATCTAAATTACAACCAAGTCATTGAACTGCCAGTTATTCGCGTAGGCTCGCTGAACCACGATCTCCCACATGTCCTCCATTTCGTTGGTGTCAGGAGAACAGGCCGGCTAGTCCGTTACTTCAATGTTGTGACGGTGGAGCCAATCTTTGGTCAACCTGGACACATGGACTGCAGCGCTGCCCTGCTGCAGAACATGTCTCTGATGTGTTATGCCTCTCAATAAAGGCATAGGGCTAGACTCCTCTACACCTTGACAGTTCAGACCGTCCGTGCGACACGACGGAAGCCTAAGCCTCAGCGTTCCGCTACTGAAAAAGCCGACCACTCTCACTAATGAACCGCTTTCAAACCGCTTCAAAGGTTGCGACGACGGGGACTTCTCGCAGGTCCCTCCATTAATGCCGGTATCCATAGGGGATCATCCAGATTACTTTTTTTCATCTACACCAACGGGAAAAATCTAATCTGGATGACCCCGATGGATACCGATTTTACTGCAGAGACCTGCTAGAAGCCCCGTCGTCGCAACCTTGGAGGCGGTTTCGAGGGGATTCATTAGTGACAGTGGTCGGATTCTTCAGCAGCGGAATGCTGAAGCTTAGGATTCGTCGCGTCGCATGAACAGTTTGAACTGCCAAAGTCTAGTGGAGTCTAGTCCTATGCCTTTCTTGAGAGATAGAACACATCAGAGACATGTTCTGCAGCAGGGCAGCGCTGCAGTCTAAGTGTCCAGGTTGAACAAAGATTGGCGCCACCGTCACAACATTCAAGTAACGAACTGGCCGTCCAGTTCTCCTGACAGCAACTTAATGGAGAACATGTGGGGATCGTGGTTCGACGATTCTACGCGGATAACCGACTGTTCAATGACGTGGTGGTAATTTTGATTACATGGGACACCAATGAAGTCAGAACCATCCAAAACCTTGTCAACAGCATGAGTAAAGCGACGCATGATGTTATAATGATGTTATAAGAAATAAGGGTTGCCCGATCGACTTTTGAATTCCGTAAGAAGTTTGTTTTTCACAAGTGGACACATACTTTTGAAACGGCAATTTTCAACCAATTTTCATCAAAAAAGTCTGAATCTTGTGCATGACGAAACAAATCTCTGAAAGTGAGTGGTTACCTATTTGCGACTACGTAGAATCTTGAGGAACTAGTGCGAGCCTGCAGAAACAAACGCGGAACCAGATATGGGCATGTTTTAGAGTGGATACATACTTTTAAACGCTCTGTAGTACACTCACGATCGTCAGTTTTCAAGTTGTAAAGGCACCACAATGTGGCACGCTGTTTGCCTCTGTACGGCGACAATGCGTACATGAATTGGTGATGTGGACGCACTCACTCCGCTCGCGGCGTAACGGCGGAGGAAGATTAGCGACCATTATTTGCAAGCTGCAACACATCACAATCACAGTTTGACTCATTTAAGATTAACTCTCTCTCTTGTAGACTCTGACTCTCTTGTAGATTTTCACACAGTCGGCATAAATTTTGAAAATAGCGTCTAAACTTGAGGAAAAGGAGCAGAGACCCTGGATATAAATGTTGAAACTAAGTGAAGACGGCATTCCACTAGCTGCCGCGTGATGTTGAGGAAAAGTACCATTGATCTGTACTTGGAAAGTCCTATTAGAGAAAATATCACGAAGCCATCGCAGAAGCATTGAATGAATGAATGTATACCCGCCCTTTCGAGTTTATACAGGAGCTTATAGTGCGGAACTTAACCAAATGCCTTCATGGTGTCAAAATCGATGACGTGGTCAAATCCGTCCGTTCAGTCATTCATTGCTTCCAAGAGTTGAGTCTCAGTTGACAAAAACGGGATGGCACGGGCTTGGCTTAGAAAGTAGTTGGTTGCTCAAGATGCTCGTTGATCTTTTTTGTAGAATTTTCTCGGCGACACGGCAGAAAAATGGAGTAATGCTTATTGGACGGTAGCTGCTAACACTGCTGAGCGCTCCCTTCATTGGAATCGGTGTAACGAAAAAATGCTTCCACCTTACCGTGATATCACGATATCATCTTTCGTTAACGAGAGATTTGTAATATACTTCGGAATTAATACGGTATAAAGAAATACAATGAGGGAAAGAAGCCAAACATCTCTAGACGATATCCATAACGCCGCCACCAGTATCAGTACAGGCTGTTATATTGGACGGCTCTTACATTATAGTTATATATAATAGGATTCAAACAAGACGTCACTATCAATATGAAGAAATCGCTGCTTGGTTTGAAACCCACTAAGTCCGTTAGCAATCGACCAAGAAGGAACTGAGCACTGCGCAGTAGCAACACGTGCTGAGAGGAGCACGAAAGGCGGCCACGCCCCCTTCCTCCCCCCCCCCCCCCCCGGCAGCGCGTGATGCTATTGCGCAGTGCTCGGTTCCAAATTTTTTCTTAATCGTTTACTAACCGACTCAGTGTCTGGGATACGGCAGAGTTTCGAACCAAGCAGTTAATCTGTATCAAATCCTTTCATGCTCGGTTACTAGCCGACTTTTGTCTGAAACCAAATACCGATGCTGATGAGTGTAACATCAGAGGATTTAGCGGTATTTTCGCCGTTAGAGGGCGGAAAGCGGTTGATGAATCTGGTCCCTGGTTGGTCCACTCTATGTACTCCATGCAAAAGAGGTATTGATACTTACCAGGGAATGCCTCCGGCTTCCCATGGAACTTCGGGAGGACACCTGTACAGTGTGAAGGCGCTTGAGATGCTGATTACAAATATACGTTCCCCATTTGTACAGGCTGGCGAACATTCCGTAAACGACCAAATGTCGCGTGCGCTGATGAGGTGATGGGCGGAGCGTTGAGCAACCAGCGCAGCCATCAGGAAACTTTCCAGCTGCGGCGCGGCGCAGTGGTAGTGATCTTGCTTCGCAGGAAGACGGCTACAGATTTGGTCCCTATCGATGGTACTGTTCTTGCATTTGGTGACTTATCAGAGACACCTTTTATCACAACACAATTTTGAACAAACGCCAGGCAACAACTATCATCAACCTTTTCCGAGCTTTCACGCTCTTTCACATAGCATAGGTCTCTTTCCGACGTTTCATGGAAAGCTGAAGGCATTCCCTGTTTAAAGCGTAGTGACACATCAAGGTGTTTATGTTATTTATTTATTCATCTGTATACGACAAAGAGGCGCGTGGAGCGCAGTCGGAGGAGGCGCGACTGTCGCGTGCACCCGATACCAGGTTCCTGGTTCGGATTTCCCGCCCAGGCCAACCAAGCCTTCCATCCCTCCGGGGTCGGTGAATTGGTACCAGACTTGTCTGGGAAGGATAAAGCGCTGACTTGTTCATCGGCTGGCCACCGCAAGTCATTGTATGGCCAAATACGCATTCATGTCGCCTCCACGACATCCCGTAGAAGTAGAATGCGCTGGCGCATCCCAAAAGGGATTGAGTAACGCCGTACTTTATCCTTTATCCTTTATACGACAAAGAGAGATAAAAGCGCAATGTTTGACAGAATAATAAATATCCTGTTAACGCGGTAGCGTTTCTAGCGTTTAAGGAGAACAATAGTATTAGCATATGCATTTTTTCCAGTAACAAAAGTCTGACAATGAGAGGAATCCAGAGGCTCAAGGCCCACACCAAAGTAAAAGAGATTGGTGGTGCCCTCCCTTGATAAGGCTCCTAGGAGCTAATCAGCGAAAGAACGAATCATAGCGATAACTACAAAGCTTGCCTGGTAGCTGGGCTGAGCCTAAGAGCTATAGCTAGTCGTAAGCTGAGTTAGTGGGTTTTAAAAGCATAGCATGTACTGTCAAGGTTAGAAAGAAAGAACATCAAATTAATCTACCTCAGCTACCCAGCAACTTGTCTAGCTGCTTGACGCCTTGAAAACAAGTGGAAAAAACCGAAAATGAACAGAAGCATAGAACTCGGAATGTTTCTTTGCAAAGTTATATCAGTTAATACACATCAGAGACACCAATAGCCGGCGGAATATCTATTTTCTTAAGCGCAGTAAAATGGTATGTTTTGTTTGAAAAGTGTCCACTTTGGTTTGAAAAGTAGCCAGCTTGATCTAAAAAGTGTTCAATTCGACGCGAAAATGATATGGAAAGAAACCGTCCAAAAGAGGAATCATACTCTGTCTCCATTCTGCAAAAGTCAAACAGGTGTACTGAGCAGCAGGTGTGCTGAGCAGCCGTAAGCAAGCCTGCCTCATAAACGTCAGTCGCAAAAACGCTAAAGGCCTAGCAACACGGAAAAAACAATTTTCGCATATGAAACTAAATTGTGCGGAAATTTTGCACCGGTCTACTCAGTCCACTCACGAGACCTTAGAGATTATTTTGTACAAGGCAAGTAGAAGATCTTCCTTGTAAATCTTTCTTGCAAATGGAGGGTGTGCCTTTCTCTTGAGGAAAGAGGTTACCTGAGAAATGAGGGAGTAAATGTTGTGCTTCCGCTGTCTGAATTCAGACATAAATGCGTTCGGTTCATCGAAATTTGACAGTGCCTCAGCGATGAGAGCTGGTAGTGAGCACATGTTTGTGTGTGTGTAAAACAAGAAGACCTAAGGTCTTCTTGTTATCTTCGTAACCTTGAGGATAGGAAGCGAAGGTCTCGAAAATGACTGGAAGCTAGGAGAAAATAGTTTTCTTCCCTAGTGAAAAACTCTCGAGTTACTCGAACGTCACCTGAGTACCACTACTGCTCTCATTGTTGTTGTTATTGTTGAAAAGCAATCGTCTGCCATATGTGTGGGCAAGCTTTTTCTGCTTGAGAATAAGACGATGAAATTAGGCTCACAAGAAGTTTCTAGAAACGTTGCAGAACGTGCCACTGCCAGTATTAGGCCATGCAATAAATAATGTCGTTTTTTGTGCATCGCTATATTTGCTTATTGTTTGCCGACAAATTTCCGTATCTCATAGCTACGCCAAAGTCATTGTAAGGAAAACGACACTTGCTCTTTTTGAAGCAACTTTTCTTTACTTTATTTATTGAAATTTTTGTTTGCACCTTCAGGTGAAATAGCCAGCCAAATCTCAGAAATCCAGAGGAGGACATCCGGCATTGCATGCTTTTAAGAGTTTTGCAAGGGCAGTCGCAACAGTCGCTACCAAAAATATAAGTGACCTAGATCCAGTTGCATTGGACGTTCGCAAATGCCAAAGATTCCCAAGTTCGAATCTGGTAATTCTGATTTCTCTGACTCCTCTCGATCAGGAAGGCCTGTAACATTCGACAACGACATGCTAAGGACAGAAGTGGGGGCAAATCCTTGTTAAACAGTGGAGGAACCATTGAGTAACCTCAGCCAACCTAAATCGACCATCCATTTCCATCTACACAGAGTGGCAAAGTATGCAGAGCAGGTGTTTTGGTACATCATAACCTGTCGGTTGAGAACCGAGCCAACGACGACTCGCAGCGCATTGCATCAACAACATCGCACATGCAAGTTGTTTGAGCGACTGATTACAGGAGTCGGAAAATGGTTACTTTACGCTCAGAGCGCGGGGGCTATCTCCGAAGGAACCACGAAAAATTTCTGCGAAGCCGATTTTATACCCCGAAAAGGCGCCTATGTGCCTTTGTTGAAATATTCATGGAAATGTTCATTTTGAAGTGCATAAACCCCGACAAACTGTTAACGCAGCGCATTACTGAAAACAACTGGATCGGGTAAACCAAGCTCTAGTGGGAAAGTATTCGGCGGTCGCCATCAGAAAATGCGTCATTCTGCAACACGACAGCGCAAGACCGTGCAAAACGGACACTAGAAAAAATTAGTGAATTAGGATGCGAGGTTCTGCCTCATCCACCGTACAAGCCCGATTTCGCACCTTCGGAATACCACCTACTCAAATCCGTACAACATTTCCTTAGTGGGGAAAAATTTAAAAACTTGAAAGATGTTTAAAATGCTACGTCTATTTTACTAAAAAACCAAAACATCTTTATCGTTTTGGTATTGGAAATTTGCTTGTTAAATATCAAAACGTTGTAGAGAAGACGGTGATTACTAGATGGTGATTTGGTTGAAAACAAGGCTCTGACAAAAAGTTGTTAAGTTGAAGTTAACGTCGAAAAACATCATTCATTGGATGACCTAATAGCACTAGTATTCTGCCAGATGTGCCAGCTACTTATTCTCGAGTTGTTATGGAGGCTCTGTCCCTGAGACAAAAAATTTCTCTTAGCCAGACAAGCTACCCACTTCCTCAAACGATGTCTCAAGCACCATGTCGGTCCACGATTCATACAAGCGAAGCAACTGCACATCGTGATCGGTCCAGCCAAGGAGAACAGGAGGATAAAGAATATCGAACTTCACGTTCTTAGTGCGACAATACACAGTAAACGAGGTCATATGTATGCACTGTTAAATAGCTGTGTTTCTAAAGAATTGTGTTGTCAACATTTTCTGCCGAGTCTCCTTTGGAAGAGGATGGTGGAGGAGTCAAGGAGTGTTCTCATCCGTTCTAGAGCTGAAGTAAAATTACAGAGCAGGTTTCAGGAGTTGGTGAGTAAAGTGAGCAATCAGGGAAATGGTGGCCAACTTCCGTGCAGTGGACTTACAATTACCCTGGATAATGGCGATACGTTGCCGGAGGGTCACAATCATTAGCGAGGTCACCCTGTCGCGTTATACTCTTTCTGCGTTGGAACTGGATCCCAGCTTCGCTCCCAGCCAGTGTTTGACGCATGGCGTAGTGCGTAGAATCGCGTGCAGCCTGCAGTGGTTGCGAGATCGGCTGCGGGGTAGGGCAAAAATCGATGCGCAAGGCAGTCAGCTGGTCTCAGCTAACAGCGCGCATTTACCAACGCCGCCTTTCAACCTTTCAACGTTCGTTTCCAAGTACGCAGCCACCAGATCGGGCGATCGATACCAAATTTCGCATGTTAGCCACCACCTTGCTCCCGGTTCTGCAGAAAGGAATGACAAAACGGATCATTCCCAACTTATCGCCCGGCCAGCAAAAGCGTTTGAACGGAATAAATGTTCTTACAGCTTGTGGCTCCTTGAGGGTAGGCGACAGTGACAAAGGAGGGAAGTTTGTGCTTCTTCCACAGAGCTATTACTAGACTCCACCTCCAGGACCACAGTGGCTACGTCAAATCCACGTGCAGGGAATTCACAGTCCAGTCCGAGCGTCTTAAACAGACGTGGTCTGCGATTGCAAAGAAAGCCGGAGTCGATGATAAGCTTATAAGAACGCTCAAGTGCGTTAACCTGGTATGTCCAGTGCTATACGTGCTTATCAAGACCCAAAAGTTTCCCACGGGAGATGCCATCAATGACCCGCGGAGTTTAAGGTCAGACCTATTGTCAGCGGCGTTGGGGGCCCACAGATCGCGTGTCATGGTTACTAAATCTGGTCCTCAAACAGGTCCTCAAGTTTTTGCCGGTTAATCTTCCCAATACTGCCACTTTCCTTGAGAAGCTTAGGGGAGTGCCATTGGGAGAAAGCTGTGTGATGGAGTTGTTCGATGTGACATCGCTTTACACGAATGTCCTTAAAACCAGCGCAATGCAAGCGGTGTATGAAATTATCACGGCACATCAGGAGCAACTCAATCATTATGGACAATCTATAACAGGTATTATGACGCTCATAAGTGGGTGCCTGGAATGCAATGTTTTCAGATGGTCCAATAAGTAAACAGGTGAGAGGACTGGCTATGGGACAGCGTCTGGCTCCGGTATTGGCTGTTGCGTTCATGTCTAAAATAGAGTGATCCGTCATGGAGTGCAGACCTCTACTGTACTGTCGCTACATTGATGATTGTTTCACTGTATGTGCGACCCAAAACGAGATTGACGTGTTTCGAATTACTCAACCAGCAGGCAGAGTACATTAGGCTCACAAGGGGAAAACCCATTCAGTTGCGCGCGGGACAGCTTCCATACTAAGCGGTATCGTAAGCCCATTAGTAAGAACATCATTGTGCACTTCAGGTCTGCTCACCCTCTTAAACGAGGAGGGCCACGACTAAGAACATGTTCCGAACGGCGGCCGGGATGTCTTCAGACAGCGATCTCAAGTCGGTATCGTTGCAAATGGCATCTCGAATCGCGGTGTCCAACGGCTACACCGAACAGAGGCTGCTTAAAGGTCATCGAACACCGGCAACAGCAGCAAGACATCAGAGCGACAACAAAATTCCTTTCAAGGTGTCTTTTGTCTCGATGATTTCATTAGCGAAGTGCGAAACTGATAGCATGGTCCGCGTGGTCGAGGTTCCGCCGACCAATCTCAAGGCACGTCTCGTTAAGAGTCGACTATACGATTCCAGCTGTGAGACTCGCCAGTGCATTATTTGCCCATTCGGTAAGGAGGGAGACTGTATGGTTTCAGGTGTGGTATACCTTATAAAGAGCATGGGTTGCAACGGCGAGTACATCGGCGAGACGGGTAGATCCCTTGGGGAGCGCGAGAGGTGAGCACAGGCTGTGAGGCCACAATGGCGCGGTTTTTGACGTGGAGGTGACGATATTGGCACGTGAGTTCGAGATCTCGGCGCGCAAAACGCTAGAAGCGCTGTGGATTGCCGCTAGGACCCCATAATCAACAGGAAGGAGGAGCGCGTAGCGGTGATACAGGAGCTGGCCCCGCACGTTGACCTTTGCGGTCTCGAAACTGGAGGTCAATCTGTCAGAGGCTCGCTATGAACCGAAGGTGACCTCATCCTCTCATGTGTCGCCTTAAAAGGGGTACTCTTCGCCCAACTGCTCTGGACTGTTTGTGTTACCTCTTGGTTCGCCAGCTGCATCACTTGGGTATTCATACTGCTCAATATCACGCCTTCCGTACCTTTTGCATTCCTTATGGCGGATGTCGTAGAGTGTGGCGCAGAGCATATTTATAACACATTAACTCCCTTTGAGAGAACAGTAATGAATATAACGATGCAAACGCATTGCTGTGGGTTTTATGCCACTACTTTGCATTTATCGCACATTGAAGATGAAGGTACATAAGTGATAGAAAATATAAATTTTTTTGAAATCTACGCAATGGTAAAAAATGGTCGAACACAGAACATTCCTTCAGCTACGTTAAACTCTATGTACATACTGCTAACAAACAGCAATATTGATAGAAGCCAAAGGATTTGTTAAAGTGTTCAGTCATATAATGCAAAAAGTTATTATTGGAATCAGGGGAAAAGTCTGAAAACACCGCCTAAAAACGTGCACAGCTTCAACTTTTATTAAAAACCTAATCAACAAAACGTGGTAATACTCCCACGTTCTTACATAGAAGTAGCCGTTACTCTAAAGTAGAATTTTGGTAGACACATGTTGTAGTGGTCACGTACGGAGGATTAGTAAGCAATACTATCCTGTTGGCGGTACAAACTACATTTATTATAAAACTTTATGTGAAATTGAACACTTTTCATGTGAAATTGGACACCTTCAATATCAAATTGGGCACCTTTTACGTGAAATGGATACCTATCGCATATGCGAGGCAGGGGTTCCCTTTCGACCATACAAATCAGCCCTTGATCCCTCATCGACCTGCCTGGTAGTGTTATCTCGGGGTACCGCGTCAAGGAGTCGTCACTTCGTCGCCTTCTTGACCGCTCATCGGTGCCTCCTGCGCCCCCCCCCCCCTTCCGGCAGAAAACACCTTAGCGTTGAGGTCAGGAACTTTGAGTTATTAACCCTCTGGGATTTAGTTCCCTTTTAGTTCATTACTACCTGCACTACTATTATAGTTCATACCTGGAAAGGGAGCATAGTCCAAAGAATCTCACCGACAATCTCTCCCTCGCATGTATTTTGTTTTTACATTTCTCAGAGCGCGTATTTCATACATAATAAACCTTAGTACATATTTTCGTTAATCCCGATTGGTGTAACAGTCTACACAAGAAATGATCGTTCTCGAGAGTATTGTGCCTTTTTTTCGAATCCACCTAATGTAACATGACCCACTGGCTCATGTTGATTTTGCACACCCTGCAAAAAACTTAACAGTTCAGCAATAGCTCGCTTTCTCGCATGCTATTACATTTGCCAAGATGATAAGATCCATCCTGGACAAAACTGTTTTTCTAGACAGTGGCAACCAGCCAGCTTATCCTCCAGCAGTGGTCAGATATACATAACTCCTGTTAAATCAGTTTAGTTAACTTAAGCTGAATACCAATTGGGGTTAACAATTAAGCGAGCAATTCCTTTTACCCACACGGATTGTGCTAGATCCTTGCTTGGCGGTGGAACAACCAGAGGCTAACCCCTCTAGTAAGTCAGTTTGACTGGCGAGCGCACCTAGAGAAGCGCCCTTTATCCCTATACTATTTTTGGTTTGGCCAGCGAATAGGGTAGCGAGATTATGGTGTCAAAAAACTCGTTCTGTTCAACAGTGAATGTTGACATGGCGATGGGTCCTCCGTTTTCCTCCGTCCCGATATCTCTTAATGACCACACTCTCCATAAGTATTTATCTAGATGCAGAGAAGAGTGGTTCAAAAAGCAATGCCTACCCTCGTTTCAAAAACTCCTTTATACCCATTTGAGCAGTTGTTCATCCACTGGAATTGAAATTCGTGGTTTACACCACATGAATAATCTAAAGACACCCCTGGGACTGTAAAAACGAGAAAACGAGATCAATCAATCAGTCAAGCAATCAACCAATCAATCTATCTATCTATCTATCGACGGAAGAACAGACGGACGGACAGATAGACAGCCGCTAAAACTTTTATGTATAATACCATGACGTGTTGATAAGGGTAAAGAGTACTGTAAGATAACGAGATATCATGATGATCTGAGGTCTTTGTTTTAAGAGGGGCGACGGCCACCTTCGCGAAATCCGTCGGTCGCGGTGCGATCGCGTTAGAGCATCGTTATAGGCAACGGGACCGACGTCTCCATGCATGCCACGCCGCCAGGAATGATTTAACCATTCCAGCCAGCGGCAGTCTCAGCCCGATACTTCATCATGGCCGCGCCGCACTGTCGCAGATGTGTGCACGGGCCTATATCGATCGCGCGGCGCGACATGATCGATATGAGAGCATATCATTAGGCGTCACTCGGGGTGAACGATGGTATAGCAAAGGCGAGAGATATGATGTCACGACAACTGGCGAAGGAGGCAAAGGAAACTTTTGGAATTCTTGGGTCTACAGACTACCACTGTGTAGCGATTGACTTGACGTAGCCGGTAGGGTCTTTTTTTGCTGTTCTAGATGCTCTCCATCATCATTGTGACAGGTGATATGTTGGGAAAAGGTGCAAAAGAATTCAAAGAATGATTTCTGGCAGAATGAAGGAGTAGGCAGCCTGCTCCCAGTCGCTTAATGAGGTTTGCGCAAGGAGTAATGTTGTAAGGAACAAAAAGGTGTTGAGCACGTCACAGTGTTCAGAAGCAAAAGATATATAGCGTCGAGATCTAAGCGCATAAGGATTTCAAGGATTTGATCACTAATGTGGAACAAAAAAATTTCGGGTATATGTAGCGTTCGGCGTGTCAAGCTGTTGCGGGTCATTTTTGTTCG
Organism: Heligmosomoides polygyrus bakeri; assembly: GCA_947359475.1. Lineage (NCBI taxonomy): Eukaryota > Metazoa > Nematoda > Chromadorea > Rhabditida > Heligmosomidae > Heligmosomoides > Heligmosomoides polygyrus. Next base: position 10,262,089 of record OX375865.1, read on the forward strand.
GTCGGGGGAGAGAATTTCAGTTGGCGAAAAAAGTTTCCTGAAAATTCCGAATTCATTTATCTTTCTCAATACAATCAATAATAGACAAATGCATAAAAACTACAATTGACAGTATATCTTTATTCACCAGACAATTTTTTGATACCGCTTCTATAAAAAACCTTGTTTTTTTTTTTAACGGAACCACTATAATGCACCTTTCGAACTGTGCTACATCGTCCAGCATCCTGTCTGCTAGATAGCTGAACAACGAAAAAACAAATTGCGCCATGTCTGATAAGAACACTGGGTAGACCACCATATTTTTCTATATTATTTCATTATTATTTTATTACAACGAGTGCGCCATAAAGTACGCGAATGCGAGGAAATCTCGCATTGGCGAGTGGCATAATGAAAAAAAAACAAAAAAAATTCACCATATTTAGCACGACAGAAAAATGGAAAAAAATAAAGATAGAAGAAACAATATATAGCATTTTCACGTCAAACTGGATACTTTCCAAAGTCAAAGTCGACACCTTTCAAATCAAATTTGATAATCCTCGAAACAAACGTCATGCTCCTGAAATTTAAGTAAATGTCTTCAAAATCTAAACAAACTCTTATAGGTTAAACTACAGACTCCTCAAAATGGCTAGAATAATTTTTCGTTTAAGGGAAATTTATATCACCTTTCTGAAATTGAAATTGAAATTCTTGGTTGAGTCGGAATGAGTAAAATACCTTTGTGAAGTTTTATTACTTAAAAAATTGAATTCTGTTTTAAAACACGACACAGCAGCATTCACTAAAGACGCTAAAAGACGGGATCACGCCGTGTACTCGAAAAGCCTGTCACAATCTTTATTTTATTGTTAGTGTAAATACTGCAAACATGGAGAATCAGAGTGAGGATATGTGTGTTCTTTACAAATGGTTTGCTGTATTGTTTACAGGTGCGAAGCTATGTAATCGATAATCTTGTGTCTATCGAATAAAAATCGCGACGCCTTGGACAAGGGCATGACGCAATCTCTTTCCTTTGGTCGCCTTGCTGCTGTTCAAATTTTTTTAAAAATAAATCTTTGAACAATGTGCGTACTATTAACAATGCTTTAACACATTTGTTTAAGCCTGGAGCGGCTGGTAGAGAGGCTATATGCCGTTACAGGATGTTTTGCTGCGATCAAAACTCTTGCGCCAGGCGGGACTGGAACCCGCATCTTCTGCTTTCCGGGCAGCGATGTTCGCCTTACACCACCGACGCTGTTTGACCGTACGTAACATCCGCGATATCCTCGAGGTCTGTCAGCACCCACCCGTGATACGGGGATGGGCCGGCCGCTGATATCAGCATGGAACCGATTAAGCTGAAGACCTTATTAGTAACAATGCTTTAGCACATTTGCTTAAGCCTGGAGCGGCTGGCAGAGAGGCTATATGCTGTTACAGGATGTTTTGCAAAAAAAAAAGTGGCACAAAAAATGGCGCAGCCTGGCACAAAAATGTGCGTACTTATTTAGCAGTTAACTAAAGCTTCAAAAAAGTCATACTAAATTTCTTTCAACAAAACGTTATTCTTATCCTTTTTGGAGGGTCGGTCTCTAGCTTAAAAACGAAGGAGCTCTTTTTGAATTGGAACTTGCTCAGTCTAATGTCAAAAGCGATGAGCTTGTGAGTGTCTAATTTGAAGTGAAAAGTGTTCAACTTTGAAATGAAATGGTATATATTCATCGAAGCTATTCCGAGCCGAGTGTCTTTTCTTTCGAATCCTCCTCGCCCTCATTAAGGAAACAGTACTCGTGATCCTCGAATCCGCCTTCGATGATTTTAAATGCAATAATTCGTTATGCTTTCAAGAAGATACGATCTCCTAATAGTTGTCACATCGGCAGTATAGTAGCGCATAACATGGATTTTGGTATGAGTGAAGCTACTTTTTGAGCCGAGTTATTCGATTTTTGAATCTAAGGCTAAAAATGTTACAGAAATTTTCTTACAATCTGATAAGAAAGTGAAAAATGCAAAGTTTTGACATGAATGCTGACTAAGTGGACAGAGAATAATGAAAAAAGAACAGCCACCGTTCTTTTATGCATTCACTCAGCATTCACCTCTGCATGACAAAAGTGATGTCTTAGACCAAACTGAAGTGGGTTTAAACACAATTGCTTAAGCCTGGAGAGCGGCTGATATAGAGGCTATATGTTAAAAAATGTTTTGTTACGATTAAAGTTCATGGCCGACGCGGGACTCGAACCCACACCTTCTGCTTTCCGGCCAGCGATGCTACGCCTTACACCACCAGCGCTGTTTGACCACGCGTAACATCAGCGATATCCTAAGAAGTAAGTGTTTTTCCTATGCAAGCATGGTCGTCCACCAGCATAAGGCTCAATATTCAAGTTTTAATGCTTGCGTGCTCTAGGTCAGATCAGAGGCTATAGAGGTCTAATAAACAAATTTTACCCATGCAATCGCTCCATGGGGATTTAAGAGGGTTTGGCAATAATTCGAGTCCGAAATCAAGGCGGGGAGCTAAGATTTTACGTCACATAGGCCGGTCATATCACCTCGTGACAACATTGCTTTTAGCAATCTCACCAGTATCGCACTCCTACTGACGGCCTTCACATGCTGGTTATGGAAGAAATACATTGATACTTCATTTCTTGGAGAAATGTCGGGTTTAATGTTGAAGCTGATTTTTTGGATGTGGGAATCAGGGGTGCACATTTAACGGTTAACGGTTTAACGAATTTAACGAATTAACGACATTTTCGTTAAAATCTGCTTAACGACTTAACGGAATTTTTAACGGACTTTTTTCTCAGTGCGTTTATCACATTTACCCTTAGTTTTCACGAATGTTACAGGTCTCATCCCTCATCATTAGGGCTGTTCCTAAAAAATTATTGGTTCGGATTTCTCCGCTAGGCCAACCAAGCCTTCCATTCCTCTGGGGTCGGTGAATTGGAACCAAAGTTGTCTGGGAAAGACAAAGCACTGACTTGTTCAACGGCTGGCCACCGCAAATCATTTTATGGCCATTTACGCATACGAACTACTTACACGACATCCCGTACAAAAAGAATACGTGGCGCATCCTAGAAGGGTTGAGTAAAGTCGTCCTTTATTCCAATCCTTTAATGCATTCTGGAGCTAGAAATTTCTTCGCCGAGCACCCAAGCACGTCAAGGAATCCACAAAGATACTGGTCCACCGTCCTCGTAAGATCTGCCTGTCCCCACTTGGCGCTGCGTATTCCAGAACACTTTCGCTCGCCACCTGGAACAGTCGAGAGAGAGAATGTTTTCGGCGGCTGGACGCATTTTAAACGATTCTAGAAAAACGCTAATAACAAAAATTAGGAAAGCTTCTTTCCCTGAAAGTTAGCGCGTTGACGACGTGTCACACCTTTTCAGCAGTGTGGGACCATGTGACAGGATCTTGTGTCACGGTCCCGACGTTGCATAAAAAAGGATTGGTCCCACTCATCAGGCACGCGAAAATCGGGTGTTCAACAACGTGTTAACATTCCACTGATATTCTTTTAATTGTATTTTATTAATTCTTTCTGTACTTAATGGGCTGGTGCCCGCATCGAGATTGTATTAGAACAGTCACACAAAGCGGTTTCGAAAAGAAATAGGAAAGGGGGGGGGGGGGGAGCTCCGAGTTCTGCCTGATCGCGCAGATGCCTGGACGGCGATCACCTTGAATGATAATCCCATACCTATTCCTACCCTGTAGATAACTTGTTGCTGAAGGCTTGTTTGTTTTTCTGCGTTTGTTGGTGTTGAATTGTTTATTTTACATTGCAGTTTTACACTGTTCCTCGAACTTGAGCTGGACCTCCTGAGATTGGAACGTATGAGGTTTTCTTTGATTTTTTCCACTTGAAATAACGGTTTGCACTAATAGTACTTTTTAACGAAATTTAACGATTTACCGAAAATTTAACGAAAATTTTCCGTTAAAAAATTCGTTAAAAAATGTAACGAACAGAATTTTGTGTGCACCCCTGGTGGGAATGTTTCGGCCCTTGACCAGTGGGCGGATAAGCCCATCAGTAAGATGCAACGTTTTTGAAACCTAATAGATACGCCACGTTTTACGCATGCCTCGTGAGAGGTAGGAATAAATGCTACGGTCCCAAGCTCGCTCGGTCCAGCTGCACCGCGTGTGTTGGGTGAATACACACAACACACTGAGTTCGACGGCGTCGTCCAAAAATCGCCCTCCAACTGCATTCCTCGCTCAGGAGGAGTCCGCCGCTGGGTTCTGCTCTCTTCGAGCGCAGAACTAGGCTAGGGAAGGGACTCCAGGGTGTGTGCCACCAAAGCTGCTCGTGTGGAAACTGCTTTCGTCGCTCAGGGGAGTCCGCGGCTGGGTTCTGCGCTTTTCGAGGGCAGAGACAGGCTAGGGAGGGGACTCCATGTTGTGGCGCATTCAAGCTGCTCGTGCGAGAACTGCTCCCGTCTCCCAGGGTTTTCCTGTAGCGGCGGTGGAAGAGCCGACCACCACCGACCGATCAACAACCCTCCTCCATATCGACTGACCGTGGTGTCAGTGGTTATCGAAAATTGCCACGTCGACACGACATGACGTACGCGGCTTGGCGGAGGAAGAAGAGCCGCCACCGTGGCCGCTAAGGTGCATTTCTAGGGCGGTATCGTCAAATGTAGTGTTTGTGTGCATTCACACAACACACGCGGTGCAGCTGGACCGAGCGAGTTTGGGATCTTACAGGAATAAATAGGCTATGCGAAGTGATATAGTGCCATGTCCAAAAGTTTGAAAACGCAACACACTCAAAGTGAACATGCAGTCGATACGATGAGGGGGCACGTCGTCTCATTTCTGCTACCCGAGTCTAATTTAAAAATTGCATTAGGCCTAATGAAGCATTCGACTGCTCGATTGTTAGCTTTAATGAGTACTATTTTTAAGTCAAATTAGTCGCCCTTTCAAACAAAATTTTTAAGTAAAACTGAACATCTTCCAAAAAAAAAAACGAGCTGCGCGTAAATTCTGAGTAGTCTCTACGAGTTCAAGCTCTAACATTCTGCAGCTGAGACAACTCGGAATATTGCAAACGCATTCGGCTCAGATTCACCTTCTGGAGCCGAATTCATCAACGTGCGTACCCGTGGGTATGCTGGGTATAGAGGGTGACATACCCACGATGTGGACAAACCCATGATTCATGAAAGAGGTTACCCACCACATCGTGGGTCGGTGGGTCGAGAAAACCCACCGATGTAAGAGTCTGGCCATGGACTATGACACAACTCAGAGTCGAACCAACAATTAGTAGGCAGAGGAAGTCGTCTACTTTAGAAATGGCCTTGGGGTTCCAGAAATTTTTTCCGTAACCACCACCAAACATTTTTCTGCACGTCTCTCGGGGTCCCTCTACTTTGCCCACGATTCGCTCCATGAACACGAATTCTGCCCTATACCCACAGTGGGTGATTGGTGGACATACCCATCGGTTCGCTTACCCTTATCTTCCGCTTCATGAATCTGGGCCCTGAACGTTCTGTGATATATTGATTTGAAGGGTTTTCTTTTGGAGATTTTAACCTCAACGGCAAGCAAGTCGCTAGGTAGACGGATTATGTTTTGAGAGCAGCCGTTGAGTCTAGAAAAGAACAACTATTCGAAATATACCAGCAGATGTGGAGGTTCACTTGGCTACGCTATCACGTCATCGGGCCTCAATCGGCAAGGTGAAAAAGGAGCAGAAGTGGATACCCTATTATTTGACTGATCAGCGACATCTGACTTGCTTGAACTTCTGTTCAAACCCTTTATTCGCCAGAAAAACGGTCCGTTCTTACAAGGAAACTCCACGAACTTCTTCCAAAGATTCTCAACGAGGCCTGTATGATTTGTAGGGCATGAAACAAGAAGAAATGAAGTGATTTTCATTTCGCCACGAGTCACTGGGTGGTCAAAAATTGGAAAAAAACGGTATCGCTTGGGTGCGGGTTGATAAGGCTAAAATGACTCCCAAATGGCCTTGGCGAGTTAAGAAATTAACCTAAAAAGGTTTGGAGCTTGGACTATAGTTAGACTGTTGCAATTTGATTATTTCCTAAGTTTCCTATTGCGATTCGATTATTTCCGAGGTTGCAGGGTGCATTCGTGGGATTCATTTGCAGCGACTGCATTTGCAGCTGGATGGCCGAGTAGATCGCGATGCGTATTTACGGGATGGAGTCGAGAGCTCGATTCGGGGGTGGTTCTGCGAGTTGTGAGGTGGAGTGGTCCTATCTTTCGAGTGGAAGAGTGCATTTTGGCTTCTGTAGCCACCGTATTCGCTTCCTAACCTCGCCTTCAACCTGCTGACAGATGTAGAGGATGTAAGTCAGAATAGGCTTAATGCTTCTGTGCCACGCAGGTTTGTTATAGTGGAAACATTACTGGGCTTGACGTTTCGACACTTCGTCGTTTTCAAAGGCCTGAAAGAAGTTCGAAACATAAGACCAGACACTCATCTCGGCAAAGACGTCCTTCTCCAGCTCTGTCAGTTTCAATGTTTCGTACGAGTGTCAAGCGGAATCTCACTGAAGCAAACCAAACTCAGCGTTGTTCCACAAGTGCTGAGGGAATGTTCAGCTATGCGATCACCATTGAGCAACTGAGATCTACCAACTGCGGATCCATACTGGTGTTAAGTGTATAGATTGCACGGTCTCAGAGCTCGCACAGCTGGATGAACGGCAAAACCTCACTGCTGATCGAAATGTACTCACTTCAGTTATTCATTGTTGGATTACGTTTGTGGATCCAGAAGGCTTCTAGGGCCTCCTGAGCCCGATCTCACTTTAGCGATGCAACACCGTGCATATAATATCAAAATCGTCTCCGCTGTGGACTTCCACTCGTTGTTTACCGAGTGAGGTTATCAAACTACACTTTTGTTTACTAGCAAGATGTTCCCTGATGAGAACGCTTAGCGCTCTCCCTGTTTTACCAACATGTAACTGCCACAGCTTGAATACTGAAGTTGGTAATAATTATTTGGTTTAATTACCCAAGTTTGAGGTATATATAATTCTTTATTACCCATGGATTTTGGAGTATATTCTACTACGCCGTCCATATTCTACTATAGGGAAACTTATCCAAATGACAGGTCAGTTTATTTCACACATACTTTATAAGGTCATTCCTCCTTACCAATTAGTTCCGGGGGTGACCTTCTCCATTCACTAGTATCCGTTTAAGGGTAGGAACGAAACGGATAGTTGTTATTCTTTCCTTCTTTTTGTTTTCTTATTGGTAAACCATAGCCTTCTGCGCGCAGTCTCCACTTCTTCCATAAGGGCAAAACAGGCAGTCTCTCGTTATACACGTGCGATAGCAAAGCCTACTGCGAACTAGTTGTCGTTTGATGTTGTGTCCCGGCATGTTGTAAGCATAGCTTGGTAACTCCACTCAGCAAACATCGAGTGGAAGTCCACCTCGGAGACGATTTTAATATTAAGTGCACTGTGACGCTTCGTGAAGGTGAGATCGGTCCCAGAAAGGCACTAGAGGCCTTCTGAATTTGCGAACGTAAATCAACAATGAATAGCCGAAGTGAGTGCATTTCGATCACCAGTGGGTTTTTGCCGTTCATCCCGCTGTGCGAGTTTTGAGACCGTGCAATCTACAGGGTGCGCAAAAATTGCCTGCACAAAGATATCACAGTGTAACTTCATCACAAATGCGAATTTGACAACGAAGCTTAACACATAACTTCTATATACCCTTACTAATAAAAATATATCAAAGCCATTCGAAGTGGCCGCCTTTCCACAAGTCACAAATCTTCAGACCAGTAACGAACGCATCTCATGTGGCACGGAGGTAGTCTTCGCTCATTTCGTTCCATGCTTCAGTTAGGGAAGAAGAGAAGCCAAACTTGTGCGTCGAGTAAAGCAAACTTTGCTCTCGATAAATGACCAGGCAGAGCAATTGAGAGGATTCAAATCCGGTAAATTCGAAGGGCAGTCCTGGTGCGCAACGAAGTCTGGTAGTTCGCGTTTGCACCACTGTTGTGTCGTCCACGTCTTTTCTGCAAGCGCAGTGTCGTGCTGGAAGCACTATCTGTCACTACCAAAGTGTGCATCGGCCCAGAGCTTCAATACGTCCTCCAAAATCGTTTTCTGGTACTTGTCCTTGTTAACTTTCACACCGGATTCGACAAAAACTAGTGGAGACTTGCCGTTTGAAGTTATTGCACCCCAAGCCATAACTGAAGCCGGATGTGCCGTTCTACCGACCAGTTTCCTGTCGCGGATAGCATCTCCAACATTCTGTGAGAGAATGGGAATCGTTTTGACGATTCACCTGGGTTCCAGGGTGAAGACTTTCTCATCAGAAAAACGATCGCGCGGTGCGTGCCATTCGCGATCCGCTTCAGCAAGTTCTTGCATTTCTGTTGTCGCTGAGCCTTCATCCTCTCAGTTAGCATGTGAACACTTTGAGTACGATATGGATACATCTTAAGCTTCTTTTCGACGATGGATCTAACACTGCTTGCAGAACTATTGAGTTCTTGAGCCATTTTTCGCGTTGAGCGGCGAGAATACGAATCCGCTCGCGAAACTTTTTTATCGTTTCCGGAGTGATAGCAGTCAATTTCCTTCCTCGACCAATCCTGCGTGATAAGGTCCGAAGCTCCTTGTATCGTTTTGTGGCATCATTCACCGTTCGTTGAGGAACATTGAGAACGTCGGCGGTAAAAACAGCGCTGCGACCAGATAGGTGCAGGCTGATGATGGCCGATCGTTTCGGATTTCGTTTTGCTGTTACCGCTCTGTAAGCATTCATGAGCTCAAATTTGGAATGCGTTTGCGTATGGTGTAAGTGTATAACATATCCCAATATCTCGGAATCCAGTTCTGCAAGTAGTTGTGGACTGCTTCGTACCGTGTGCGGGTAATTTTTGCGCACCCTGTATACACTTAACATCAGTATGGATCCGCAGTTGGTAGGTCTCAGATGCTCAATGGTGATCGCATAGCTAAGCATTCCCTCAGCACTTGTGGAACAACGGTGAGTTCGGTTTGCTTCAGCGAGATTCCGCTTGACACTCGTAGGAAACATTGAAGCTGACAGAGCTGGAGAAGGGCGTCTTTCCCGCGAGGACTGTCTGGTCTTGGGTTCCGAACTTCTTTCAGGCCTTCGAAAACGACGACGTTTCGAAACGTCAGGCCGAATTAAGTTGTTCCACTAAAGCAAACCTGCACGTCACAGAAGCATTAGGCCTATTTTAACAATATGCCCATGTTTTATAACAGCCGAACATGGAGAGGAGGCAAGTTTTCTCGTGTGGAGTGATGTCGAACGTCAATAAACCACGCTTGTCTCGCTGAGGAAGAGCTCTTCAGACGCTGTCCGTATATGACCTTTAAGATTCTGTGTTAGTTTTGGAAGTGTTTCTCGCTGTCACCTCACTTGCGAGCCCGATCAACAAGTATCGGTTTATCGAACAGCACGGTATGCTATCGTTCTTCGGTTTTTTTTACATAGACTGCTTTTTATTCTTCTCGCAACTTTCACTATTTCTACTAACTGATACCAGAATATTTTATCCACCCCATTGGTCTTGCTGTGTTTTTCTTCCAGACCACTCTCCCATACACTTACGAGAGCGGGTTAGGGCATTGTTGATTAGCAGCATCTGTACTCACTCCTTCAACTCCAGAAGTCATCGTTTCGTCCAAAATTTATTTATAATGTTATATGACATGCAGATCACAATCCGGAAACCATTTTCGGCAAAACGATGGTTACGATGGGTATGCGTAAGTAAAGGCGTAGACACAGAATAACAAGCATTGCTGCATTTCACGACTCCAACGGTCGAGGAGAGGCCGAAAAAAAAATTTCGCTTAAGCATCGTCTACGAGAGTTATTTGGGGTGGTGATCACGGATATGGTATCTGTTTATGGTTCTGTATTCTCCTTCTTCCCTTGCCTAGTTCTGTGTTCTTCTTTGCGTCGGCAGAGGAGAACACAGAACGAGACATGGAAGAAACTCCGGGATATTGTCCATCTAACTTATCCGCATTAAGATAATTTCCGGTGTCCAGCAGGCAGCAGCTCGCTTACTACCCTGTTTTTGAAATTTCGGTCAATTACGGCAGGTTACGGTAGATATGAATGAGTAAAGCTGTCTGCGTTAATAGGATTGCTTTCTTCTTCAGTGTAGTCACACTTGTTTTCCAACCTCAGACTTCAACCTTCGAGGGAAAGCAGTGCAAGAATAGGTTCCGTCGAGAATCTTTGGGGATGTTCATGGCCCCCTTGTTAGTTCGCTTGACAACCGCAAATGAGAAATGGGTCTTGTTCGATAACAGAAAGCGAGGGTATGTCTGTCTGGACAACTGTTCCTCCGCATCAGACCTTCCTAAGTCGGATCTCCGCCTTAAAATGCTATGTTGACTGGACTGGGAAGCGACCCAATGTTTTCGCATGCAACTACACGTGTTCCCGAGTTTGGCAAAATCTCCTGTTAAGAATAAGAACACCATGCATACTGCTCATTAGAGCTCAACGAAAAGCCTTATGGTGCAAGTCTTGAAAGAAGGGTCCGTCCTGTGTTTGTTTCATAGCTAGCAGCTTTACCTTAGCCAAATCAGGTTTTAGTGCAATGTGGCGGTTAAAATGAATATGTGTCCATGCTTAGCGCTATCATTTTACGGATGAAAATAAGGATCGCCTCCCCTTTCTAAACTTCATTTTTGGTTGTGAACAATTTTTTTGCGAGCTTTTCTCCGCGTAAAACTACCTCTGCACCACGGCGTCGTCCCGCATAGCGAAAAAGGGCACACCGTTAGGCCCTGTTTATACTTCCGACGCCGGGCGATGTATAAGGCCATGTATAAGGGCTTTGTCATACCATCGCTCACCCCGAGCGACGCCTAATGATATGCACCCATATCGATTCCATCGCGCCACCCGATCGATATGGGAGCATATCATTAGGCGTCGCTCGGGGTGAGCGATGGTATGACAAAGGCCTAACGACCATACTGATTGATCGCGTCGCTCGATCAATGCGGCCACCATGCGTGGCGTCGCGTCGAAGTATAAACGGACCCTTAGTGCGCGCAGCACATGCATTATATCATTCGAATAGAACCTAAACTGCTTGTGAAAACAGGATCTATGTTTTATTCTTTATTAAGCAATTGTGAATATGGCGTATAAGAAAATGATTATCATTGAGTTCCGGTTTGATATCTGCATCATAGGATCCGTCTCCGCGTCTGAAAAATTTGAATTCGGTTTTCTCGAATTATGAATTTAATGTAAGTAAAGTTCTTTACATAAGGAAGAACTAAAGTTTGGTTTAAATTTAAGATTCTAAACTCTACTAACAGGAAGTGCCTCAGACGTACTTCTGAACGGCGAAAATGAATTCCACTATGAGAGTCTCCACCCTTTACATTAGTAGAAAAGCGGGCATTTTTGCAAAGCCCTTGAACACAAGGAACTAGGGACCCCTTACTATGAGATCGCATGCACTCGTGCTAAGGTACCGTAATCTACCAAAATTTCAAAAACTGGATATCGTGTTCGTGACCAGCGCCTCAGATAAACCCCTTAGGCGATATTTGGGTGAAATTTTGTTTTCTACCTCGTCTCTCGACGTTGACGAATGAGCTAATAAGAGTGGCGAAAGCGTCATAATACCGTTTCAGATTTACCCATGACAGTCGCATACTCAGGTGAGCGTCGCATGTCACGGCGAACCATCGAGATCAACTTTTTGAAAGATATCTCTGCACCCTGTCTTCAATAAAAAATCTCTCCATATTCAACATTTTCCAATTGGTCGGCTCACTAGATGAGTTTCAAGACCAATGAGCCGTCGTCTAGTGATACGTTAGAATATGACAATGACTTATACTCGCTAACCTGCTAAGACTGCAGTGGCTACTGGCCCGTCACCATCGGTGTGTCTAGTTGTACACCTTCGACGGGCAGTAGGGCATCTGGAGCATCTGGACATGTGCACCGATCGGCTGTCCTTTGATCATGTAGGGAACATGCAAGGTGAGATTGACTGGAAACGCATTCTCGACATGTGGACTGGTGTCGTCATATGCCATTGTATTTGCTTTTTCTATGTCTAGTTGGGAAGGTTCATCCCCTATGTAGCCAAGGGTTTTTTTCAAAAATCTGCAGAAAATGCAAAGTGTCGCATATAGGGAGGAGCAACTGACGAAAATCTTCTGCTGAACAGGTGTCTGGAACATTAAAAATGCAAAAGTCCGACAAGCCGCTGGATTCGAACACCTCACCCTGCACCTATGAACCCCGCCACTCCCCGCTAAGCCACCGAGCTGCTTGTACAGGTGAACACGGGCGCGTTCAAAGGTGTTAGCCGCGTGCTGATAGTATAGCTCAACACTGGACCTTCAAGGGCACCCAACTACTCAGGTTTAAGGACTTCGCAAAAATGAAGGCTCCCTCCTACTATACCAATGATGGAGATTCTCGTGGTGGTATTCATTTTAGCCATTCAGACGTACGCCTAAGACACTTTCCTGGTGAGCAGGGAGGTGCAAGCGCATGTTTCTTCTGATCAAGGAAGGGCTTTGTCCTCTCATCGAACTTTGAATGCAAACCTGGCTGCTGTGTGAGGACTGGCATAGTGATTACAAAAATGCATAACAAAATTGTAAAATTCCCACCCTGAATGAGCTTTGACCTGCTATCTTTTGAGCTAGGGATCGGAGGTGAATCAAATGACAAGCTCTCATATCGATTCATCGCGTCGCGCGATCGATAGAGAAGCTTAGTGCCCGTTTATACTTCGACGTCGAGCGACCGTATTGTGGCCACATTGATCGAGGGACGCGATCGATCAATTTGGCCACTATACATGCCATCGCGTCGCCCTGCGTTCAAGTATAGACGGGCCCTAAGGCCTATATTATACCATTGCACACCTCGAGCGATGCCTAGTGATAAGCTCCCATAGCGACCACGAGGAGCGATGAATCGATATGGGAGGTTATCGTTAGGCATCGCTCGGGGTGAACTGTGGTATAACATAGGCCTTAGGCCTCGTTTATACTTGGTCGCGGCGCGACGCGACGCCACGTATAGTGGCCATATTGATTGTGCAACGCGATCGATCAATTTGGCCTCATTGTGTGGCCATCGCGTCGCGCGGCGACGAAGTATAAACGGGGCCTTAGGCCTCGTTTATACATCCGACGCCGAGCGACGCAACACGTATAGAGGCCAAATTGACCGACCGCGTCGCTCGATCAATGTGGCCGCAACGCGTGGCGTCGAGTCGCTCGGAGTCGAGGCATAAACGGGCAATTATGGTCACTTCGCGTCGCTTGTCGCGTGCACGCTAAACAATTCCTTAACTATGTGCATGCGTTTGGAGCTATATATCTGCGCTTATCACTACAGGAGGGGAGGGCGGTGAAGTGAACGAATTCTTCCGTCATGAGAGGTAGGTTGCTACCTCAGTTCCCGCAGGCGTGGTTTTTGCGTATTCTTGTCTACCGTGGTCAAAATCCTTTAATCCAGTTCATAATGCACATTTCAATATGCATTGCCAAGGTATTTACAGACAAAAGGGGCTGTATGAATTTGAAAAAATATATGAATATAAATATCTCAACATGAAGGAAGTCAAATAGTGTGAAAAATCAAAAGTGATCGAAGAGCTGGAAAGCGTAAAACCCAGGTGCAACTTAACTGCGCACTCTATACTTAGGGATAGAGCAGTTTCACACGAGACACGTTGATGCACCGCATCCTGGGGCCGAATTCATCAACGACTTACGTAGCTTTAACGGCGAATTGTGAGCTTATCAAGCGATATGGTGAGCGATAAGCCGCGTTATCTGAGCTTCTAACGTGGCTTATCGCTCACCATATCGCTTGATAAGCCTACAATTCTCCGTTAAAGTTACGTAAGTCGTTGATGAAACCGCCCCCAGGAGTCTATTGCCTTGCCTAGTTCGAAGAGCGCAGAACCCAACTGTACACTCACAATTTTGCAGCTGAGGGCAGCTTTATCAAGAGAAGCTTAGATTGTTACAGAATGGCATATAATAGTGAGATATACAAGGAAACTCACCACATCTCGGAACTCGTGTAAGAAATTCGATGACAAACGGTTCAATAGACATCTTCAGCGTTACGCAAAGCTTTGGATTGTTAGTTATTAGAACGGCGTCCATCGGTTCTGTTTTCGGAGAGAGCAGAATTCGAACATCGTACAATGCACTCAGCGATGCCAAATTCGGATTGCCTTCGATAATAAGAACCGGTGACTCTCCTTTTTGTTTCAGTGCTCTCAAATTTCTCATCCTTGGAAACTCAGTGACATTTGATCCTCTTAGGATTAGTGATCCCACTACTGCTTGCGCCTCGTTGTATGCCTCTTCAAAGTCGGTAAGATCGACGTCGTCCTCAATCACACGACACACTTTCCGTATTGGACGCTTCAGCGGACATGCTGAAACAGTTGTGTAAGGAATTCTAATATCAGTTCTCATATACAGTAGTGCGAGTATATATATATATATATATATATATATATATATATGTTCTCATATCAGTAGTACGAGTATATATATATATATATATATATATATATATATATATATATATACTTTAGTTAGACTAGCTAGACAAGTTTCTTAACAAATTCGTTTTTTATTCAATCAGAGGATTGCGACTTGAAGAAGTTGTCGGTCACAATAGCTTTCAAATTTTTCCCTCTCAAATGACGCTTCATCAGCCCAAACAAAAAAAAAAAGTTTGATGGCACAAGATCCGGCGAATGGTGGCGATGTTCGTTCCTCCACGTGGTGCCACTGGAAACTGCTTGCTTCTGCGAGCCGAACCAAACACGGACATTCGAATGCAGGCGACAGGCCCTAGTGACAGGCTGGCCTACGAACATTTTGTCACATCACATGGTTGATGACGTTTAAGCGCTTTCGAGATAATCCTATCCTAGGCGTCCGCGGGAGCCGACGCGCACTCGCAGAGCCCGGCGAGTGTGGAAAGTATGCGAGGGTCCTGATGCGAGGACGGCATCAGGGGGCAACTGAGCTAGTCCGAAAGTCCCGTAACGTAGGCAAGACCCACGTAGCAACGTTTAATGTGGGTACGTTGAAGGGCCGCTCGTGCGAGTCGGTAGAAGCACTGGAGCGTAGAAGAGTTGACTTCTGTGCTGTGAAGGAGACGAGGTGGTCCTGCTGCAAGTCGAGGGACATTGGCCGCGGCTTCAAGGCCGTTCTGTGCGGCAGTCCCAGGACCACCAGTGGTGTCGGTATGATCGTCTCCGAGCGTTTCCGTGACGCGATTGCAAGCGTAGAACGTTTCGATGACCGCTTGATGAAGATTGTGGTCGCCGTAGAAGAGCGGCGATGTCATTTCTTTTCCACGTATGCTCCGCAGACAGGTTGCTCCGAGCAAACCAAGGACGAGTTCTGCTCCCTGCTTGAGAAAACAGCGGAAGTGCCGTCAGAAGATATGGTTGTTGTGGCAGGTGACCTTAATGGTCACGTCGGAGCAGCGAAAGACGGTTACAGCTGTCATGGTGGTTTTGGCTATGGGTCACGCAACGCCGATGGTGAGCGTATACTTGAGTATGCAGACTCACATGACCTCACCATCGTGAATACCAAATTTCGAAAGCGTGACTCCCACCTCATCTCGTTTTATAGCGGGAACGCCAAAACGCAGATTGACTATGTCCTTATTAGGCGTCGTGACCAAGGCCTTGTCACAGACGCGAAGACCGTGCCGTATGAGACGGTTGCCACACAACACCGTCCACTGATCTGCTCGCTGAAGATCACAGCTCCGAGGTGTAAACGTGTCGAGCGGTGCGGGACGGCTAGAATTAAATGGTGGCGGTTGAAGGAGAAGGAAGCAGCTGTTGTCTCTCGCATTCGGTTGCCGACGGTAACAACTGTCGACGAAACCTGGAAAGAGGCTACGATGCGATAACCCGGGCTGCACGCCTCGAACTCGGCACAACGAAGCCTGGACGGCGTTGGGTCGACAAGCAGGCTTGGCTGTGGACTGACGATGTCAGAGAGAAGGTCAGGAAAAGAGAAACAGCTGTATCACGTATTTATCGGTGACAAAACAGTCTGTAATTGGCGGAATTATCGAGAAGCGAGGAAAGCGGCAAAGAAGGCAGTGGCTGCTGCTAAAGCCGCATACTACGCTGAAGTCAGCGAAAAACTGGAAACGCGCGATGGTGAGCGCTATCTTTACCGACTCGCCAAGGCTCGCTGTCGCCAAGCAGAAGACATCAAAAAGTTCTTCGGCATTAACGATGAGAACGGCCATCTTCTGATGGATCGTAAAAGGGCTGTGAAGCGATGGCGCGACTACTTCGAGGAAATCTCGGATGTGGAATTTGAACATCCTGCCGTTCCTTTTTTTCTTCACCTGTATACGGTCCTATTCAGAAGATCACAGTGAGCGAAACTGAAGCAGCCCTGAGGAAGATGAAGTCAGGCAAAGCCACTGGTCCAGATGACCTGCCGGCCGACCTGTGGAAGTCGAAGGGTTGGTGCTCTGCCGAATGGATGACAGAGTTTTTCAATCATGTTGTTGCTGAGAAGAAAGTGCCTGAGAGCTGGCAGCAAAGCACGACTATCCCGATTCGAAAGAAGAAAGGCAGCCCTGCGGGCTGCGCTGGCTACCGTCCGATTCGCCTACTTTCGCACACTATGAAAGTGTTTGAGCGAATTGTCGACGGACGTATCCGGGATGTCGTACAGCTTTCCACGAATCAGTGTGGTTTCGTCTCTGGCTGTGGGACGGTTGATGCCATACACGCCGTTCGTCTTCTGCTAGAGAAGCACCGCGAGAAACAGAAACCGGTGCATTTTGCCTTCCTGGACTTGGAGAAGGCCTTCGACCGCGTTCCGCGAGATGTTATAAGGTACGCGTTGCGAGAACATGGTGTTCCTGAAGAGCTTATTGAGTGGGTGCGCACTCTGTACTCTTGCCCAAGGAGTCGAGTGCGAGCGCCAGCGGGTACCTCGACGGAATTTTCCATCTCTGTAGGGGTGCATCAGGGATCTGCGCTATCCCCACTGCTCTTCGTCGTCCTGATGGATGAAATATCACGAGATCTCCAAATGGCGGCACCTTAGACGTTGTTGTATGCTGACGACGTCATGCTTGCATGTGAAGATAAAACCGAACTCGAGCGACAGGTACATGCGTGGTGCGATCGCTTGGCATTGTTCGGACTCAAGCTAAACGTCAAAAATTGACGACGGATGTGAATGAGCACGGGTCTATTAAGATCAATGGTACTGAGCTCTCACGAGTTACATCTTACAAGTATCTCGGATCAACAGTCACGTCCGATGGCAGCCTAAAGTTGGAGGTGTATGCGCGCGTGAGTGCAGCCTGGTCCAAATGGCGCTCACTGACTGGGGTGCTTTGCGACAGGACAATACCTGAGCACCTCAAATCGAAGGTTTATAGAACAGTTGTCCGCCCAGTAGCGACGTACGGTACTGAGTGTTGCCCGTGACGAAGGAAATTGAAAGCCGCTTCAGTGTAGTGGAGACGAAAATGCTACGGTGGACGGCTGGTATTACGCGTTTTGACCGCGTTTGCAACGACGCCATACGACAGAGGTTGATAGCCGAGAAGTTGCGCGAAGCTCGCCTTCGATGGTACGGCCATGTCCTTCGCGCTAACGACGACACCGTCCGTAAGGTTGGCCTGAACCTTGATGTCCCTGCAAAGCGGCCCAGGGGACGCCCGAAGCAACGTTGGCTAGATACGTTGCAATTGGACTTAAAGATGGCTAGTGTGCACCCTGATCAAGCATTTGATCGGGAGAATTGGCGTCACCACACCAGAAGAGCGAACCCCGCCACCAAGCGGGACAGACGCTAATGAAAAAATGATGATGAAGACTCGGCGAAAACGGTGGATGGTCTACAGGATGTCAGCCAAGTTCGGCCATCTTCTCACAGGTTGTCGATGCAGCGTGTGGGCGCACGCTGTCGTGCAACAAGTGGTCACTTGATCTTGTTCGCCTTTTTTCTCGCACTGCATCGGCCAATTTCTAAAGCTGATTAACGTGCATGGAAGCGTTGACCGTTTTGCCACGGCCAGCAACTCATGGTAGATTGGCCCTTTCGGACAGCTTGTTCTGTATCGCATGGGAGCCAGTTACGGCATGACGTGCGCTGTTATCGTAGACTGTCCAGTCCTCCTCCTCTCCAGTCACTAGATCCTGGTCACTCATCACTAGATAGAATTTCCCTTCGGTGCGGCTGCGCGAGAAGTGACTGGCACGTGTTCATTCACACTTGCTTGTGTGCCTCGGTCATCCTATGAGGGATCCATTTTGTTAAAATTTTTCGATAGCCGATGTAGTGGAGCTGCGGCTCGATTGTGGAATGGGTGCAGCCAAGGGTTGGTGCTTGTTCTCGCATAGATGCCTCTGAATTGGATTTGATAGCGAGCTGCAATCCATCATCATCGATGAGGTCGTCCACTGCGCTCTCCTCTCCGCCTTCACGGTTCATATCTCCTGAATCAATCCGCTCTAAAGATATTTATGATGTAGATTCCTCAAAATAATTTTTCCGGACAATGACTTTACTTGTTGATTTTGTTGTAACATTTTAGCTAAATGAATCTCCTCAACACTATGAATTCGCGCCTATACTGCAGTCAAATCCAACGCTTCATATCTAATTGTGAGCAGTAGTAACACGAACCCACTGAAGAGACAATGGAATATCCGTCCGTTCCCGATTAGGGCAGATCCTGCTGCGGTTGAAGATAATAAAAGATTATGATAGGTTTACCCTAGTCGGGAAGGGAGATGTCTTCATAAATGTACATGTAACTGAAGCGAATGCATGTACGAATATTATTCTACTGCCAGTTTAATCGTTTCTTTCAGGATGTTGTTTGTGTTTTTATCGTATTTGCTTTATCA
This sequence comes from Heligmosomoides polygyrus bakeri, assembly GCA_947359475.1. Taxonomy (NCBI): domain Eukaryota; kingdom Metazoa; phylum Nematoda; class Chromadorea; order Rhabditida; family Heligmosomidae; genus Heligmosomoides; species Heligmosomoides polygyrus. The sequence goes on from OX375865.1 coordinate 10,281,053, forward strand.
ATGGTTTTGTGCACATTAGTTCTTCCACACAAAATGGCAGTCACCTCCTTCGCAGCTGCAGACGTCACCTGCTTAGAACCTAGCTTTGCTTTCTCTGCGACAATATAAAGTCGAAATAAATACGACTTACTGAACGATTTCTGTACGTAGTTTTTATTGAAATCGGAACATTTTAGTGCAGCGCAATCGGCCTGCAGCTGTTGAGTATCCAACTTCGGATTCCCGCGCACATTTATAGTTGTCGTGCGTATGTCCGTAAAATTCAATCGTGGCAGCTCTTCCAAGTCGTCGTTGTCGACTATCTCGAAAATCGAATCTGTAAAGGTTAAAAGGTCTATGCTCGTATGACCCTACCGAACGGAAAGATACCGTAGCGGAAATGTAATATAACGACAACAGCTCGAGGATCGACCTCGGTGTCAGCGCTACTTCTATGAATCTCACATGATGTGTACAATCGTCATGTATTCTGCACCCAATGATATGCCGACGATGTGGTAGGTAAGGTTTATCATTAATGCTTCATCGTGGGTACGTCTAGCCCTCCCGCGGGTATAAGCGTTGATGAAGCCGGCCACTGGTGTGTTTCTGGCGGATGCTTTTCTTTATTGTGTCTCCTTGTTTCATTTCGTTCAATTAATAAATATTTTGAAAGATTCCTGTATTTTGAAAGCGCGTCGTTAGGGCCGGTCTAGCAGTCTAGGTCACAGTTTCCTCTCCGATACCTGTCTCGGCCTTACAGTCGTTCTCTGTCCGGCTTGCGGAATAGTTCCCCGCTTTCTAGACCACTATTCATAAAGTAGTATATATCAAGAGCATTTGAAGGTTAACGTACACCTACATTCTCTAGCCTGCTTTATGAATTAGGGTAGTGCGAAATCGGGATTCTGAAAAGGAATGGAAGAGTGGAACTCCAATCAAGTCTTACTGTTTCTCGTAGCGACAATTTATGAAAGCGTGTTAACGGAAGCGATGCAGTAAGAAAAGTATAGATTACATTAAGGTATAGAAACGTCATAGATTTTTAAGTTCGACGTAACTAAAGTTTGCTTTTTGATGTTAAAATCACAACGAACCATAAACCTCGAATTGCTGTTTTAGTCAAAATTGACCCGATTGTCTGGTGGTACTAGTTGAAGGAAAGTCCTACCGCATATCAACCCAACTCATCCTTATCAGGTGAGATCAACGTTTAGCGAACGTATAGCGGCTTTCACACTGCCGTTGCTGCTGTTGCAGCAACGGGCAACGAACAAGGGGTGGAGTTCCATGCATGCTGCAGCCGCAACGCGTGAGATAAGATAAAAAGGTAAGCACTGCGATATGCCTCCGTTGACGAGCATCAGCAACAAGAAGTGATGGCGATCACTCTGTTGCTGAGCCCGCGCAACCGTTGCGCAACCGATGCCGGTGTTGTTGATGCGGGGTTGCGGCAACAGCAGTGTGAAAGCCCCACTCGTTGCTGTTGTTGCTCCTCTGCGTCTCTGCGGTATGGTTCATCATTACGGAATCGGTGGCGCAACAGCAGTAACGGCAGTGTGAAAGCCGCGTGCCTGAAATTCTCCAAAATTTACTTGGTCTAGCCATAAATCCTTCCCTGGTTCAATATTAAGGAACTCTTCCGGTATACATCATACTGACAGTTCTGAAATGTCGCTACTATTTTCGGTACTATTCTAGCGATTACGTTCTGGATTGATTTGTTTCCGGGAATGAAGGGTGTTGAGGATAATATTTGAAAATTCCTACTTGATAAAATTAACAGCACTGGAGCATCGACGATTTTCTTCAAATTGGTGTTGTGCAAGGACAGTGTTCGTATCGCGGTAGCATTTCGAAGCTTCTGAAATTCAACTAAATGACTCATCAACCGCAATTGATGAATTGTTTTGGAAGTATACACATGTGTGGCGCAATATGTAGGAAATAAGGTAGCGTGTATCGATCTAGAGTTCAGTTAGCTGAGCAAGTAAGGAAATTCATTCTGAAACGCGAAAAAATAAAATGTCTATATGTTGAACGTTGGTGCAAAGAAAAGAAGCCACTGGCCCGTTACATTGTGAAAAGCTGAAGAAATGCCACCTATAGCAATAAAATGTAGTAGTGCCCTTGTCAGTTTTTCTTCGTAGTTTTTATTCGTCTTTTTCACGTTGTTCGGGATTCGTTATTTCTAATAAGTGTCAATTGCACACTTACTCCTACACTTTAGGATTTAGGAGTAGCATTTTAACGTTGTCCAAAATCGCTGTACATCAGGTTAAGCGAACATATAGGGTGCGACGCACAATATACAGATATACAACACAGTGTAGCTTCAACACAAATGCGGATTTGAGATCGAAACTTAAAACTTAGCAACTTTACTCTTCTTCTAACAGAAGCAAATCATATTCATTCGAAATGACCGGCTCTCAGCGTCTGTGGCGACGTTGGCGACGTCCTCGATAGATTCTGTGGCGACGTCGGCGACGTCGCCAACAGGAGAGCATCGAAGCACATTTTTAGCATCGCAGCACGTTTTTATTTTCATCATTTGGTAACCAGACTGCGGACAGAAACGCTAGGTGATCACATCTGCCTCGAATTTGCTTACATTGTGTGCTTTTCTTAATATGTTTCAAGACTTGATGATGATTTTTGTTTTGTATGAACGGTAGCCTGCTCGACCATTGTTAATCTGGCGAATTTTCTCTTACTAACCACATTTGCCTTTAGAACTATGGATGTGATCTAAAGCAGTTTTTCAAAACGGTCTTGGGAAAGAGAAGCGTGAGACGTCGGATGAGGGGATTTGCGCCATTGGCCAACAGCCTCAACCTGACTACAAATTGATGGTAAACAAAATATAATAATAATAAAAGTACGAGGCAGTGTTGAGCATTTAACGGCTATTTATTTACCAATTCAACGATATTACCAGAATTTTCGTTAAATTTATTTATTGGAGTTTAGCAAAGGTCTTTCTCGTTAAATCGCATTTAAATTAAGTTTACGCGAAATTTTCGAATTTCAAAGGAAAATTTAACTCTTAATTAATCGTATTAATGAATATTAATGAACTGTATCTCGAAAAAGCTCTTCGTAGAGGTTTGCAGTATCAATTCAGAAAGCGAGTAAACACTACTTATTCTCTGCACAGTTTTATTTTGTGTTACTTGCTCTGCAAAGAAGCGAAAAGGCCTAGAAAATGCGAAAAAACGGGTGAGAAGGACGGAAAAGCGAGCAAAGGTGACAAGTGAAGGCAAGGTCAGGTTTAAGTTGCCACTCCCACCCAAACACTCAGTGTTCTAGCGAATGGCACTATTGGTTAACGCAAGACGGTCGTCTTTTGCACTTCTCGATTTCGTAATTCGAAGTCCGGTGGTGATGATGGCAGTGTCGGGAACGAAGATCCAACTCACAATCAAAACACTCCATGGGAGCGAATTTTCTGCCATCCTTGAATGAGTCGGTGACGCCGGTGTCGCCGACGTCGGCAACAGAAGTGTAACACCCCTTGCGGAGCTCACGGCGATGCCGCCGGCGACGCTGCGTATCAGTCCCTACAGCACAGCGTCGCCGACGTCGGCGACGCGTCGCCAAAGTATAACATAGACCTAAGAAGGGCTCCCCAGCTGCTGCGGTGGCGCAAGAGTAGCGCACGTGCTAATCAGGTCCGACATCGTTGGCTCGATTCCCATTGGTGCCGGGTTTTCAAATCATATTTATTTATTTATACGTGTATGACAACACGCGACGAAATAAACACCAGTAAGACAACACATTGGTAATAAACACAAAAATACAAGAAACGGCGAATTAGCGAGTCTTAAGATAACTACCAACGAGCTTTTTATATTGGTTAAACGAAGATGGCAAAGTATGTTTTTTGGTAAAAGCTGGCTATGACTACACCTCCATTCCATCAGCGCCTGATCGTAATAAAATATTCGAGCTGGAATCGCTTGCTATTCGTAGGAAGCGAAACGATCTAATTATGATTTTCAAGATGATGACTGGAAAAGTTGCACTTCCACTTACTGAGCTTTACACAGTCCATCATTCTACCACTAGGGGTTGTAGATCTAAAATTCATTATTCTACGGCCGAAAATTGTGTTCGAGCCTCTTATTTTACTCAAAGGGCAGGTTCTGAATTCTTGATGTTTACCAAAAAACATACTTTGCCATCTTCGTTTAACCAATATAAAAGGCTCGTTGGTAGTTATCTTAAGACTCGCTAATTCGCCGTTTCTTGTACTTTTGTGTTTATTACCAATGTGTTGTCTTGCTGGTGTTTATTTGGTCGCGCGTTGTCATACACGTATAAATAAATAAATAAATAATTTATCTTCGAAAGACGTTTTATTTTGATATTCTGAATTATGACACGTGTTTGATTAAATAGCCGGGAAAACAGCCATGCATGTTTATAAAAATGCTTGAGGGCAAAAAAACTGTTATGGTGACATATTTTTTTACTATTTTATACAAATATAGTTCAAATCTTATATTCAACAATTGGAGGGGGTTTCTAACAACCTTGGCGTTCATGGAAGAAAGCAAAAAAAAGTGTGAACTGAAAATGATATGAAACAGACGAGCATACCTGATCTACAGTTACGGCAGTGGTGTCCAAGTGAATAATATTCTCATAAGTGGTGCTCGACTCTTCTTCTCCCTCGTCAATGGTCCGAATCGGACTCGTCATCATTATAAAAAATTTCCCAAATTTATCCCAAATTTTCATCAGTTTCCACATCAACTGAAGCTGCAGCACCGTCACGTAAAATAGCTGCGAACCTTTTAGCTACCTTAATCTTCTCACGAGTTCGTGCATCGTTGTCTTCTGGCACTCCAAATTCAGCGAGAAGAACGGACACCACCTTTGCTGGTGAAAGGACATAGTGAGTGAAGAAAAAGCAGTAAACCGACGTCATTTGGGGCTTCCTCATCAATCAAAAGTGCGGTAGATCAACGACATTTTGTTCTTCCTCATCATACATTCTACTTACCTTTTTGCTTCACATTATTTTGGTTTTGTTCCACAAATGCCAATGTTGTTATAAAGCCTCTAGTTGTTCATTATATGACGTGGACTTTGTCTGTGCTTAATAGTAAACATAAATGTCGCCATAGCAGTTTTTCGCCCTCAAGCAGTTTTACAAACGCTATGGTAGTTTTTCCGGCTATTTGATCAAACACTGTCATTATTCAAAATAAAAGACCATTTCGAAGATAAATTCTGATTTGCAAAAAACCGACGGGAGTGGGAACCGAACCAAGGACGTCGCACCTGACGAGCAAGAATACTACCTCTGCGTCACTGCTGCAGCTGAGCTATCCCTCTTACGGAGCCCGATTACTCACCACTCTCGCGCCAGCTGTGTCGCACAGATAGCCTGTGGTGAATTTTTGACACCCATACTCGTAATCAGCATCCCGATCACTTTCTAATGATCCTAGTCTCAACTTGAAGTTCCAAGGGAGATCGATACCCCTCCCTAGTAAGTTATGGCAGTTTTTATAAAAATTGAAGGATTTGTTACCTCAAAAAGTCTGGGGTCGCGTTGAAGATCTACATTTTTCTCGTCCACTTCCACCTCGTCGAAAGTATTGCATGACGTTGGATCGTCCAAGTCTCTGACATCACTAATCGAGCACTCTTTCAAGTCACCTAAAGATCGCTCTAAAATTTAACAATTGAGTTCAGATGGACTCCATCTGCATGTGTAGACCTATATGGCTTTGCTCGTTTAAAGTTAGTAGGTCAAGAACTTCACATGACCGCATTCGTGGGTACGGCGAGGCACGACCAGTTCATATTAGGTGGCCTGGTGCTATGCGGGTTGGGGGAGAGCACTCCATCGTTGTTGCGGATTTCTTCAATGTAGAGCTTAAGGTAGTACAGCATGATGAGCTTTCCTTGCCTTGCTCCACCCTAGCTCCAAAGAATTCCGCTGGATTATGAAACTACAGCAAGAAAAGAGAAAGAAAAGGAGTAGTCACAATAGCAATCATCACTCCTATAAGGCCGGAAACAGAACTCTGCGGTACGGCACCGTCTATTCCCCCCCCCCCCCCCCCACCAGGTGTTGGGATCAACGCCCTCACTGTGCTGGAAGCTGCTCCGCGGACGAGTCGTTGCGATTCGGCATTTCGCGACGTGCCGCTAGAGCAGCCGCAGTTCTGGACGGCATTCTGCATGGTCCACTTCGATCCGTCTAAGCTGCGGAGTAGGAATAGAGGAATTCTTCTTTTTCGATTTGATAAAATTTTTAGGGCGCTCTCTCTTGCTTGCCTGTCCCTAAGCTCCGTAATAGGGTTTATGGCACAACGCGAGTTAGGGTAGCTCCAGGGCGTACTCCAACGCGACGTCGCGGCGCTGAAACGCAGAATGCGCTTGGTGACGCATGGTGAGCCGAGGAGCACGTAATTTTGCCAATCTTCATGCACCTCGACTAGTTTTCTGCCACAGAGGCCCCAAGTGAAATGAAAGAGGAACTCTCTGGGTAGAGGCGTTTGGAAGAAAAAGGAAGCAGTAAAATGCATCTGCTTCCGTTGGTAGATTGGAAAGTTACGAAGGTCCCTAATACTTGCTAAAGAGGTGCTTGCCAATGGCGTTAGGCCGGGGGCGTACTTCCATCGCCGCGATCCCAACGGGCGCTCAGTTCATGGCCATTCCGCCCCACGCGGCCGAATAGGGGAAGAAAACTTCGCTGCGGCCGCCGCAGCATGGCAGTCGGCATTCGCGATGGCTTCCCGCGCCCATCGCGGGCATGACATACTTTTTCGCGCCGCGCGTGTTTAGCTTTGGTCCTGGACGATTCGCCGTCGCGCTCCCTTGCATAGCGATGGGCGATGCAGCGAGCACTGAAAAGTTCGAATTTTTTCGCGTCGCTCTGCAAAACTCGTCGCCGCGATTTCGTCGCGGCGACGGGAAGTATGCACGAGGCCTTACACGTGAACTATAATAAGGGAGTTGGTGACGGCCAAGTGTATTGCAAAGTTAGAGTTAAGGGAAAAGCTATCATTGGTTTGTACTGCGCAGTACTTCTGCCCTCAGGCTGCTCCTCCGCAACCGTTCTCATGCTCAACAGCTTGTGCTTCCGGTTATCGTTGACACGCCTTCCGAATTCGGAGGCAAGGTTCCTCTCACTCGATTTTTCTCACTGGATCTAATTGCTGTTCCGCCTTTACTGGTCTTCCCCTCCCTTCCCTCCCCCCCCCCCCACCTTCGTGGTCCCACTCCTGGCCCACTTCCTTGCTTCCACTATTGACCTCCTTACTACTTTCTTCTTGCTGGTTTCCTTGTCCTGGTCCTTCCTCCAGATTGTTCCTTTCTTTGCTGGTAGCTCACCTGGTCCACCCTTGAATCTTCTCCACCACCCCCTACATGGTCCTCCCATGCTCACTGCAGACGTCGGTGACACGTATTCGGAGTTAAGACGCTTGTTGTACGACTATGGGACCCGTCTTCTAGATCCAGAAGCTCAGAAGACCCGCCTTCCGAATCCCGAAGCTCAGAAGCGCGCGCAGTTGCCGCTGTGTTGGGCATGAAGAGGCTACGCAGATGGCAGATTTCTTGTTTACCGTATGAATTTCCTTACGGCTTCCCTCTTACTGGTTCCCCTTCCTTGTCCCGTCTCCAAGGTGCTTCTTCCTGGTCGCTCCCTCACCCTCTTCCCTCCCCCCCCCACCCCCTCCTCGCAGTCCTCCTTACTTCTCTACAGACAACTAAGTTGCCCTCCCACGCACACGGCACGACGACGGCGAGCGAACGCCCATTGAGCGACAGCGGTGGCACATCTTCTGAATCCGGTCTCCCTTACTGGTCCTCCTTACTGCCTCCCCCCCCCCCCCATATTGGTAACGCCCTACTGATCCCACCTTATTGCCCAAACCCCTCAAAGTGTCCCTTCTACTTTTACCTCTTTAGTGGTCCTCTCATGCTAATGGCACGAAGTCGGCTTCTGGATCTGGACGCTCAGAAGCGTGCATAGGTGCTGTTAAGCAGTAAAGGGCTGGTTTCCTCTGCTGCTGCAAGATCCCACGTTCAATACCAAAGATGATGAGATGTATCTCGATCAGGTTAGATCACTCGACGGACAAACTCTTTTATATATGGTGATGATAATATATATAGGTGGTGATAATGATTGATCTCATTCCGCCCTCACTTTGTTAACAACCACTCACACCTCCCCTAGAGGGGCCGGATTCATCAACGACTTACTGCAAGCCAAAATCCTACAGCCAAAATCCCTGAATCCGGCTTATCAAGCGATACGGTGAAACGTTTAGTCGCGCTATTAGGGATATCGGCTGCATTTCGTCTGTTAAATTCCTGTATGTCGTTGATGAATCCGGCCCTAGAAGACATCAGACTTGTCTCATCTTCATCCCACGTCTCCTTCTTCTGCGCGGTCGACGTCGCCAGCACACGCTTTCGCGCTCTAGCACAAGTCACCAATCGTCCCTATCGGAAACAGCAGACCACGACAACTCGTCCAATTTCGTCGCGCACCGTGCGCGACGAGAGGGGGTTCGCGCGGCGTTGGAGTTATGCCTGCGATGCTGGAGGAGTATGTTAGGGAAAATGTGGGGATGGGCGGCGGGCGAGGGGGATTGTAGTAGTTGTGCAACGTGCCTGGCGACTCAGTAGACGAGCCGAACACGTTGCCTTTTGGATGATCCAGCTGCCGCTTATCCTACTATATATAAGCGTTGCACAGAATTACTGAGCATTACAAAGTAGTGAAGTTACTGGACGATCCGGAGATAACGCCTATGATAAACTTACGGAAGTGAAGAACGGATTCATGCAAAAGTACGTAGCAGATTTTAAGTTTTTAAAAAATTGATTTGACGCTCACAGCCCGTCGCCTGCGCGACGCGGGAGTATACCAAACTCCTTTCCGTAGGTTAGTGGCATTGCAAGTTCGCGCCAAGCGCGCAAGTGCGAGAGACACCGTTAGGCGTATCGGAGCACTTGTGTAATGATAATCCGAAGTAGAACGTTCGACATGGTTTAGTGCATAAGCTGCAGACCCCTCGCCTTGGGCTTAAAGGGCGCACCCGTCCGATCAAGTTCCCGTCATTGTATCGTAGCAGTATGGAAGCTTCGCGGCACTACAATTGCACGCGAGGCCTGCTCGCACTGGATCTGGCCCACTGCGAATTCACACGAACGATTTGTCGCGAAGCTAGCGACCGGTACGATAGAATGCGTGGAGCAGCCCCGCTCGATAGAACGGGTGAGCCGTTTAAGTCCAAGGGGAGGGCTCCTGTAGAGACGACTGCGTGAGTATTTTCCAGTATTCCTTTTTCTTATCCGATGTTTTCCGGTTTTCCTAGTTTCCAATTTTCAGTCTGCCACATGCGCTCTGTCACATACTTGGTGAATCGGTTGGAAGTACAGTACAGCACCCCGATGCTCGTGTTGCAGTGTGAAGATGTGCCGTTACACATGGCGCAACTAGTGGACGGGGGGGGGGCAGTCCATCAGTACTCGAAAAAGTTACGGGTTTTTACCCGTTTGACTTAGGCCCCTCTCGGTGCAACTTGCATTACACGTACTACGCGTGCAATGGAGGAAATTCCACGTCACCAAAGCCGACTGCCATGCTCAAGGCGGTCGAAGCCAAGGACTGCCCCCCCCCGTCCACGTGTTGCGCCAGTATTGCTAATGTCGGTGATCAAAAGGCCGTTTAAAATCCCTTTCTGTTAAAGTGGGAAAAGCTACCAAATGCTGGTTTATACGTAGAGCACACGGGAGCTTTGAACAAGTGAACTTACTTCGACGCAGCAGGGTGAGTAGCGTTACCAGTAGTAACCAGTGCATTGGCGGGGTTTGCCCTAAGAAGATGAATGACACACACCGAAGTGTTCGACTTTTATATGGGAAATGATAGTGACGGCATTTATCAGAGTTATCACACCTTTGATTTTCACTTTCATTGGTAGAGGTGAACATGTTTCATGTAATGTGTACAAATAAGTGCTCCCCACGCCAAATGGCGTGTCTCGCACTTGCGCGCTTCACTTGACTTTACAGCATCACTGACCTGCGGAAAGTAAGGTTTAATTCCAAAGAGGGGTGGGCACTCCGTAATCACATGTAAACCACTCCTATTTGAGGATAAACACATGCAACATAACATATAAACGAGCATATGTGATGACCATCAGACGAAATAGCGGGTCCTATCGCTGGAATATTGAGAGAAACAGTTATAAAAGCATGAAGAGGCTCCAGCGGCTTCGTTCATAGTCTCCGTATAAATTCCCGCGCTAATCCGAATGCGTGCTCATTGACTCATTCACCGTGGAGCGACAGTAGAGGCGACCCTGGGAGTCCTAAGACCTACTTTTGTGATTTTGTTTCTATCTTTGTTTGCTCTTATTTCTACGTTTTTCAATGTTTCCGTTACTGATTGGCGTTTCCAGGGGACTACGTGAGTCACGTTTTAACTGCACTTGCGTCCGAGAACGAGCAGTAGGACGTCCATGTCCAGTTGTAAGGTAACCCCCATTACGATTGAACTGAAAGTATTTTGTAAAACTTAGAATTCGCTAATATCTAGGACCTGATTGTACGTTATCGGCATCAAGCCGTTCACCACTTCGGTACATTCATCATAGACATACTATCCAGACCATCCAGTGACGTCATTAGTTTGTGCTGCGCAGTACTTCTATCCCACAGGTTGCTCCCCCGCAACCTTTTCGTGCTCAACAGCTTGCGTTTCCGGATATCGTTGACACGTCTTCCGAATCCTGACACCGGGTTCCATCACTCGTTTTTCTTACTGGATCTAATTGCTGGTCCGCCTTTACTAGTCCTCCCCCCCCCCCCCTCTTTAGTCCCCTCTTCCTGGTTCCAACCTCTGCTCCACTTCTTCGTTTCCACTATTGACTCCTCCCTCATACTGGTCTCTCCTTGCTGGTTTCCCCGTCCTGGTCCCTCCTTCAGGTTGCTCCTTTCCTTCTTGGTCGCTCTCCTGATCCACCCTAGAGGCCTCCCTTACTTCCCTTCTCCATCATCCTCTTGGTGGTCCTCCCATGCTCACGGCAGACATCAGTGACACGTATTCGAAATCAGGACCCTTGTAGCACGACGTAGGGAACCCGACTTCTGGATCCAGACCCTCAGAAACTATCAACAGGCTTATCAACAAGCGATATGGTAAAACAATGAAACATTTTACCATATTGCTTGTTGATAAACAGTGCTACGAGTGATTTTGGCAGTATTTTCACCGTTAAATTGCTGTAAGTCGTTGACGAATCCGGGCCGTGGAAGAAGCCCGAGCCACCGGACAGAGCTGGTTTTGAATATGACATCTAGGAATGATAATCGCAAGAACGCGACGAGGGATGGATATGTTTCATTACAGCCACTATGGGGAACCCACACGAGAGAGGATGAGAAGTTCTAGGGGAAGAGTAGAACCGTTTTAGCTATCAATTCCACTTTCAAGGTTTGGGAGCAAGGCCGCTAGGACGCTCACCATCTACCTTTATTTACAATTTTCACAGCTAATTAGACACCTTTAAAACCAAATTGGACACTTTTCAAATTAAACTGGACACTCTTCTAGGCCAATCTAAGACTTCTCAAGTTAAAGCAAACTCTTTCAAATCAAAATGAGCTTCTACATTAAACTACAGACTCTCCAAGAAGGTTAGAAAGAAAATTTGTCTAAGGGAAAATTTAGTATAACTTTCCTGAGGTTTTAATTCACCTACTCAATAAGTGAGCAGACTGTTTGAAATTTTATAAATTTTATATTTCTAGAGGAAAAATAATACATGAAGTTTGTTTTAAAAATCAGGGAGGCGGCCATTTTTTAGTGCCAAAGCAAGAGATGGCACCACGTCCTCGATCAAGGTCGCGATTTTTATTCGATTGATAGCAGAATTTCCGTTTGCATGGAGTGTCACGCCTGTAAACGGTACTTCAAAAACAATTGTAAGGGACACAGATATCCTCATTGACATGCTTTATGTAGGCAGCACTGTTACTCTATCAATCAAAAAAAAATCGCGACAAGCTTTTCGAGTGTATGGCGCAATACGATCTTTTAATACGCTATATGATTGCTTTTTCGCCGTGTTTTAAGACACATTTTAATTTAATATTTGTTTTCAAAAATAAAATTTTTCACAATTTTTACACTTACTTGGGCAAGTGAACAATTAGGTTGTTTGGAAACGCTGTTTCCAGCGTTTTCTGTTGCTAATTTTCAATCGTGTATTATTAAGAAAGAACCCAATTCATATTGCATTGCGCATTAATGCTACTTTCTGTGCAGAATGCTTCGCTCTATCTGACTAAATAATTCATATTTCAACGTTGTTTTAAATTTCTGTAATTGAAGGGCTTATTGAAGTATCTCGAAGGAACGATATTTTATCTTAACTTCAAATTGGGACAATCAGCAGTCGAGACAACTCGACAAATCAGCCAAGTGTGGGGTCTAATAGTGTTGGACAAAGCACTGTGCGCCAGTGGTTCAGTGAATTTTGGACTGCAGATTTCAGCCTCGAAGATGACCCTCGTAGCGATCGACCTAGAGTAATCCTGGACAACGAGTCGAAGGGATTGGTGGAAGCTGAACCATCCGAAACAGTTCGCGGGATCGCGGAAGGGCGAGGCGTCGGTAAACTGCTGTTACGAATGCTTTGAAATGCCTTGGGAAGGCGCAAAGGCTCGAAAAGTGAGTGCCCCAAGAGTTGGAAGGGCGGCAAAAATTGTCACGTTCCGAGATTTGTTCTTCTCTACGTTCGTCCATTTTTGGATCGAAGCATCACTTGTGATGAAAAGCGGATTCCGTATGATAACAGTGAACGTTCCGGAAAGTTGTTGGACGTCGACGAACCCCCTAGGCATTTTCCAAAGGCGAACCTCCATCGAAAGGTAATGGTCACTTTGTGGTGGTCGGCGACTGGTGTAATCCATTACAGCTTTTTGGCACCAGGTCAGACGATCACAGCAGAGTGCTACTGTAAAGAAATCGACGAAATGCACCGAAAATTGGTCAACAGAAGGGATCCGATTCTTCTGCACGATAACGTCCGTCCACACGTTCCATAAATCAATATTCAAAAATTGAACGAATTAAGGGTTAAGTACTGCCTCACCCGCCATATTCTCCAGACCTCTCACCAAACAACTACCACGTTTGCAAACACCTTCAGAACTTTCTCGCTGGTAAAACCTTCACCAATCAGGAGCAAGCCAAAACAGCTTTCGTGGATTTTGTCGAATCTCGACCACCTAATCTTTTCGCTGATAGAACAAGTCGACTGGTGGCCCATTGGCAAAAGTGTGCTGATTTGAGCGGTGCTTATTTCGACTAAATCCGATAAGATTCGAGAACGTTATTGTAGCTCAAGGTGAAGCACTCAAAACGCTGAAAACTTTTTGGACAGCCTAACAAAATTTTTTTAAAGAAAGTTATGCAAAATTTTTCTTGAAAAATTATTCTAACCACGTAAATAAATAATATAACCCTCCTGGGCGATGTTTGGGCGAAAAATTTTTTTTTTTCGCCCAAACATCGCCCAGGAGTGTTATTTGGGGAGCTGATCACGAATCTGAGATCCGTTTTCAAAATTAAGGCTGATTACGGTAGGTTACGGTAGGTGCGGATGTCTAAGGCTGCCAAGGTCATAATCACCGATTTCGCCCAAACTTCGGCTAGGGAGGTTATTTGGGGTGCTGATCACGAATATGACATCCGCTTTTCATTTTACGCTAGAGTACGGTAGGTTATGGTAGGTGCGGGTAATCGCTGACAGCCTTAGTCACCCGCATTTACCATAACCTACCGTAATCGGCCGTAATTTTGAAAACGGATCTCAGATTCGTGATCAGCACCCCAAATAACCCTCCTGGGCGATGTTTGGGTGAATTTTTTTTCGACCTCTCCTCGTCCTCTGGAGTCCGTAAAGTACAATAGCGCCGAGTTCGCTTTGATTTAAAATCTTAGGCTAGCTTAGAAGAGTGTCCAATTTAATTCGAAAAGTGTGCAATTCGGCGTGGAAATGGCATACATGCTGGAGAAACTGCACCTATCTGTGCAGGGGGTTTCAACTTCTTACTGCCTTTCTTCGTCAAACTTCTCGCTGATAATTTTGTACATCACAGAAAACGACTTTTAACAACTCATTGCAGAAACGATTTTTTTAGTACAAACGTCGAACAGCAAAATACGTACATACATGCACACTGCAAAGCGAAGATACGAAATGAGCAAAGCGACCAAATTCGCTACAGTTAGTGACGAGTTGTGGGACACAGGAGCGATCGTAGAAGAGAATCTAGCATCTAGCGTAATTGGAGAAAAGTTAATTGAACTGACATTCCTTGACTCTCCCTTGTAAGGCGGTTTTCAATAGCAGGTCGGCCGAAGTACCGTCAACGAAAACAGGTGTGATGAGGCGAATTTACTAAAGAAGAAGAACAGCGCACAGCAGAGACAAGCCGAACGAAAGAACAACTACAGCCGTACTTTTGGGGGTAGACGACGACATGGTTGAAGGTGCGGTGACCAAGGAAGCAGTGGTGGACGTGGTGTTAGTGTCGTTCTTGACGGGCACTCTATCGTAGCCTGTCCACAGTCTAGTTGTGGTATAGTTCCGACCGCTACTTGGGGGAGATACTGTGGCAAAGTTGATAGCAGCTACTGTTTCTGTCGGTGGGTTGCCATCAGTTCCTGGATCACCAGTAGGCGTCGGCGCCGCATGGGCAGGAGGCATCCACGAGCGGCTGCTAGCAGTTCGTGAATCGCTAGTCGAAGATGGAGGATGTTTGCCCGTATCCCATCCTTGTCCAGGTGGCTCTGGATAAGGCCCCCAATGCCGTGTTGTTCTCGGAGATGTACGCTTCCAAATCCGTGTTGCACGCGGAAATGTACCAAGTGGGACATCTTCATCATCGTCAGCCATCACACATGCGAGGACTGAAAACGGATTCAATTAAATATGAACAGTTATCTTCTGGATTTTTTAAAGAAGAAAGGGAATTGGTTGTTGCTAAAAAGCGCTTGGCTATTTCCGCATAATCCTTCTATAGCTGGTAGCGTTATAGCATCAAAAGAAAAGAAAAGAAAGGAAAAGGCACTTTTAGGGGAAGGCTGTCTCAATGTATGGGGGAGGGGTACTTCAAAAAGGTTTCTGTGCGTAGACCATTTTTCCGCGAAAAAGTCGACATCCCTCATTATTTAAACTGTCATCCAACAAATAGTGTCTATGACTGAAGAATGTGCAAAAATTCGTGACAACAGTTTTCCCCTTTGCAAGTTCATCTTCTAAAGGATAATCGGAGAAGAATTGCTTGTGTAGCGGTTAAAGGTTAGGTGTTTCAATTGCGTTAGACCTTTGGTATACTTCCGCGTCTTGCCAGCGGCGGGTCGATGCGACAGTGTTGCGCGGGCCGCTAAGCAGTCCCTAGCTACACGTGTAACACTGTCGCCGCGACGAGGGAGTACACCAAAGACCTTAGGTCCCGTTTATGCTTCCGACGCCAAGCGGCGCGACGGCATGTAAAGTGGCTAAATTGATCAATCGCTTCGCTCAGTCAATATGGCCACTATTCATGGCGTCGCGTCGCTCGACGTCGAGGTATAAACGGCGCCTTAGGCCTTGTTTAGTGTGCGCGCGACGCGCGACGCGACGCCATGTGTAGTGACCGAATTGATCAGTCACGTCGCTCGATCAATTTGGCCACTACGCATGCCTCGCGTCGCGCGTCGTGTGCACACTAAACAAGGCCTTAGGCCTCGTGCATACTTCCCATCGCCGCGGAATCGCGGCGATGAGTTTTGCAGACGCGAAAGAATTTGAACTTCTCAGTGCTCGTCGCATCGCTCATCGCTCTGCAAGAGAGCGCGACGGCGATCCGTCCAAGACCAATGCTAAACGCTAGTGTTATATCCTATCAATCCGGAAAGCTCAGCAGGCTTTTTATCGACTCTTCTTGGCTTATAGGCAATCTTCCCTCATACCTAATTTTTTATTCTTCTAAAAAAATAATATATCAAGACTTATTTTAAACTCATGTTGTAATATTATATTCAGTTTTTGTTCAGTGCTCTTATCTGATTTTATCTCAACGCTTTATCTCTTCCGCAGGTCTCCTTAGTAGGCTATCGCCTGGGGTGCGTAGTAGTTTAAAGAGGTTCTTGGAATAGAGAACCCGCCCCGGCATGGTTATGTCAGTTGCGTGCCTACTAAGTCGTAGCACTCAACGTGGAGTGACGTTCGAGCTAAACAATACAAGTCAAGGATCATCTATTCTTAATTACATTTCTAACTCTTATACATTTTTGGCTGCCCTCAATCAAATGATTTTTTTGTTTTCTGGGTGATCTTTCGGTTCACATAAATAGAGCCGCAGTGTAGACTTGTCTTCCTTTCCCACATTTTTAGTATGGTTGAATCATTACCTCGAGAGTAATATCTCTCCCAACTTTTGAAAATTATGAGGTATTTCAGGAACAGCATTATTTACAGAGCAGTCAAATCACCTCAGTCTTTATACTCGTGTTGTGTTCTTGATTTGCTTTATCCTTGTTCTTTTTAAACATTGTGAGGGTGTTCTTCTTTCATTGCCCTTAATATTTTCCCATTGCGGCGCACACATGTGTGCATGGATAAAATAAGGATAAAGGATAAAGGACGGCGTTACTCAATCCCTTCTGGGATGCGCCAGCGCATTCTACTTCTACGGGATGTCGTGGAGGCGACATGAATGCGTATTTGGCCATACAATAACTTGCGGTGGCCAGCCGATGAACAAGTCAGCGCTTTGTCCTTCCCAGACAAATCTGGTACCAATTCACCGACCCCGGAGGGATGGAAGGCTTGGTTGGCCTGGGCGGGAAATCCGAACCAGGAACCTGGTATCGGGTGCAAGCGACAGTCGCGCCTCCTTCGACTGCGCTACACGCGCCCTCGTGTGCATGAAATAAATGAATAAATAAAATAAATAAACACCGCGCGCGGCGCGAAAAAGTATGCCGTGCCCGCGATGGGCGCGGGAAGCCATCGCGCTTGCCGACTGCCACGGTGCGGCGGCCGCGGCGAAGTTTCCTTTGACTATTCGACCGCGTGCAGCGGAATGACCATGAACTGAGCGCCGCGATGGCATCGCGGCGATGGAAGTATGCCTCCGGTCTTAGTGGTCGCTTAATGTGTACGCGACGCGTGACGCGATGTTACGATAGGCCCTTAGGCCCCGTTTATACTTCGTCGCGGCACGACGCGACGCCACGTATAGTGGCCACATTGATTGTGCGACGCGATCGATCAATTTGGCCTCATTGCGTGGCCATCGCATCGCGCCGCGATGAAGTATAAACGGGGCCTTAGGTAGCAGTTAGGATGCACGGGACGCGCGACTCGATGTAAAAGTAAGCGCCCATATTGATGCGCGATCGATATGGGAGCTTGCTATTACGTCGCGTTGCACGTGGCATGCGTACACTAAACGCTCTCATACAAGGAGAGCCTCCGGAGTGGCGGTGAGCTTTTGCGATGCAACTTTTACAGGATGTAGGATCTCGTGTGGGAGTCCACAACCGTAGTTACTTTTTTCAGAATGCCCTTCCGTGGTCGAAAAAAATTCGTGTAGACGCATGAGCGCCCTGCTGCCACGCAGTCCGATGTGATCGGTTGGCGTAGTGGCATCAGCGTCGCCTCTCGGATGCACCGAGCGGGTTTGATGGTTCGGCTCCCGGTGTCACCGATGTTTTTGCACACATCGGATCGCTATTACTATTGGCTTGCGTGATCACGGGAGTCAATTTCTACACGATTAATCGCTCCGGTATTCCGCCCATGTCTGGCATACGCTTGGGTGGCGGCTGGATATGTTAATGATCACACGGGGCGTTTCTCTATGCCTACCGATTATGCTTTCAACGAAGAAGAAGTAGTGATGCCTTGTCAGGAAGAGGAAGATTGTTCGTTCCGAGCGTTTGTAAGATACTGCTGGTGTGATAAGCGGTTATGTTTTGAATAGTTATATATCATAATTCTATAGTTCATAGTTCTATATCATAATTGGTAATTATCATTGTCAGCAATAAATACAGAGTTACTTCATGTAAGCAGGAAATTTTTTGGCCTAGCGACCCAATAGAATGATGCAGTGCAAATACGATCCATTGAGAGGTAAGTCAAATGAAAGCCCAAAAGGTTGGGTTTAACGACTTAAAGCATTAATCGGGTACAAATTGACTTCTGTGGTCACGCAAGCACGTAATAAGAACGATCTGATGTGTTCAAAAACACTAGAGACCGAACCATCAAACCCACTCGGTGCGCCCGAGAAGCGGCCCCGCTACCACTACGCCAACCGACCACAACTGGTTGGGTGGTAGCAGGGCGCCATGAACTTCGCGCTCACGAGTCCACACATTTTTTCCGACTACACAAGAGCATTCCGAAAAAAGTAACGATGGTTTGGGACTAACCACACGGTACCAGCCATTCTGTAAAAATTGCATAGCAAAAGCTCACTGCCACTCCGGAAGTCTCCTTGTTAGGCCTGTGGTATACTCCACGGAACCATACGCGAACGGCCGGGAATCGTCCAAGGACCCTTCACCTGGCCAATCGCCGCAGCACGCCACGCCCGCCGTCGGCGGATCGCCGTCGACGGGGATATAGAGAGGACAAGGGGTATACGTGGTATTTGTGTTGCACAGGGCGGACCCTTTGGTGGTGTTGTGGTACCACGTAGGCAAGCGATTTTGGGTACTAACCTCAACGACTGTTGTCGCCCTTCGGAGCCTGTACCTATATCACGTGCAGTTTGAACATGATTCTTGCAACTGCGCGTTTAACAGCTGTAGGATGTTCAGAAAATGCATGAATCGAAATATCCTTCTTATTCTTTTCTCCCGCTTGCACCGCACTTTTGGCCTCTCGTAAGTAAAACATTAAAATGTGCCGATAATGCTTCCTTGGTTTTCCATTTCAACTTAATTTTTAAGCAGATTTTCACTAATGGCGCTCAGTTTTTGATAGAAGATAATCTAATGTATAATCTTAAAAATAGTAAATAATAACATACAATAATATAGGTCACGCTTTCCAAGAAAAATATACATTTCATGGCATCTATGAAAAACGACATTAATTACTAAACAACTCATCAGCTAGAATCTGGACGTTTCCGAGTTAGCTACACAACTTCAGGCGGTTCGCGGCAGCACAAGAAAGTGTGACATTTGAGTGTCACTTCAGCCCAACCAGGGAGGAAGCAGATTAGCGCTTGGCAAAAGACAATGTCCAGAATGAAAGTTGAATGAAAAATGCGTGGTTTGTACTAGTGTTATGACCCTTACCGTGGTTCCTCAACTATTCTATACCCTTAATATAATCAGTCATCTCTGTTGCTTCTTCTTTTGAAGATCAAACTCTGCTAGACAAATGTAGTTCTACTCGTCCACACTCAAGCTTTATTGTCCACCGATAGCTCGTTAAACCAAACACAATATGTGTAGGGTCCTTGGGTTTATGACCAGATAAGTCCGTGGCGTAAATACGGGCAGCTTTAGGAGCTGAGCGCGTCTGCCAATCATAACCAATCAGAGCGCCGACCGAACTCACCCCAGCCAATGAGGGTATCGAACACACTCGCCTTTTAACGAGGGAAGGGTTTCGACCTCCCGTTGAACTTCAAGTTGGGAGCAGGATCATTAGAAAGAGCTCGGAGTGCTGAATACGAATATGGGTGTCGAAATTGCAAAATGGAACTCCTGAGCGAATTATGGCCTGCCGAAATCAGGGCCCCACCACGGGCTTATTGTGCGAGACACCGATAGTGGTGAGTCATCGAGGCACCGTAAGAACAGCCAACCAGCTGCGGCGGTGGCACAGGGGTAGTGCTCGCGCGCATCGGGTGCGACGTCGTCGGTTCGGTTCCCGTTGCCGCCCGTTTTTTTGCAAATCATAATTTATCTTCTAAATGACCTTTTGTTCTGAATTATGACACGTGTCTGACTGAATAGTCGGGAATACTACCATACACGTTTGTAAAAATGCTTGAAGGCAAAAAACTGCTATGGTGGCTTTTTTATCTATTATTTCGTACAAACAGAGTCCAAATCATATATTGAATAGCAAGAGATGTTTCTAACAATCTTGGCATTCGTGGTACAAAGCAAAAAATGTGTGAAGCGAACGTGTTGCTCACACACTGCACATCCTATAAATGCAGCCTCTCTATAACTAGCAACAAAGCAGTCAATTGTAGCAAGGTCAAACAAATACTCACCAGTAGTGACAAACACACCTGGGTGATCATCAATGTAACCTGCCTTATGCCATGAGTAGTTCAAAAAGTTTGAAAACCTAGGGGCACAAAACATACGCTAAATCTGCATTATAAACGTGTATGGTGGTTTTTCCAGCTATTTATTCAGACATGTGTCATAATTCAGAACAAAAGTTCAATTCGAAGATAAATTATGATTTGCAAAAAGGCCGTCAGCAACGGGAACCGAACCAACGAAGTCACGCTCGACCAAACCAACGAAGTGGCCGTGAGCGCTACCCCGGCGCTACCGCCGCAGCTGAGTGGACATTCTTACGGAGCCCAGATGACTCACTACTCTCGCGCTCGGTGTGTCGCACAGTCTGCCTGTGGTGAGGCCCCCCATTTCGGCAGGCCATAACTCGCTCAGGAGTTTCATTTTGCAATCTTGACACCCATATTCTTAATCAGCATTTGGAGCTCTTTCTAATGATCCTGGTCCCAACTTGAAGTTCCATGGGAGGTCGAAACCCTTCCCTAGTAAGTAGCACCTCATTTGGTACTGCCTGATTGGCTGGCACGTCACCATCTCCACATGCTGCGTACTTTCGCAACTAAGACCATTAGGTTTGTGTCAAGTTGAGCTGCCTATATATGGTGAGACCTAGCTAAAAACGCACACTGTTCTGAATATTTTTTAAAATACCAAGTACTAACGTAGACAGCATTTATAAATCTATAGGCAAGGGCGCTTTCGAAGGGATAATAATATACCGAGTAGAAGTGCAGCCGATCTCATGTTTGAAGCACAATGACACGAAGTGATGGCCACCGACAGAAGGGCGTTAATGTCGTTTTTGTCATCAGCGCATTTTATACGAGGCGCTGTTCGGCACTATTTACCAAAAAGGGCGACATTTTCGAAAACATTTTCGGCAACGACATCTGCTGCATCCACAACGATTGCGCGGCAAGAGGTTTCTGAACCCTATCACGGTCGTGCTCAACGTCGCATAAAAATCTGAATCATACTTCCTTAGAAATGAATGAGTAGACTAAACATCTGGACGATTTTTCCGCAAACGTTGACCTCTTTGGTGAGAGGGAAATCACGCCAGCTTCATGCGTCTTGCTTCGATTACGAACAATGATGAATGGCCGCCTTACTCAATCCCTCTTGGGATGCGCCACGCATTCTACTTATGCGGGATGCCGTGGAGGCGATTTGAATGCGTATTTGGCTTATACGAGACTTGCCGATGGCCAGCTGATAAAAACCTTAGCGCTTTATCCTTTCCAGACAAGTGTGGTACCAGTTCAACGACCTCGGAGGGATGGAATGCTTGGTTCTCCTGGATAGGAAAAATGTGAACCAGGAACCTGGTGTCGAATCCACGCCAAAACCGGTATCTCCTCCGACTGCGCTACACGCTCCGCTTCCATTATCTAGTAGGAAACGCTCTGTCACTTTTAGCGCGCTTATGATATAAAAGCCTACAAAACCTTAATCCTTAATCAACACACCCAAGGATGTGTGTGTGTGGCGCAGTAGGAGGAGATGCCGGCTATCGCTTGCAGCCGGGACCAGGTTCTTGCTTCGGATTCCCCGCCCAGGCCATCCAAGCCTTCCATCCCTCCAGGGTTGATGAATTGGTACCAGACTTGTTTGGAAAGGGCAAAGCGCTGACTTGTTCATCGGCTGGCCACCGCAAGTCATTGTATTGCCAAATACGCATTCAGATTGATTCCACGACATCCCGTAGAAGTGGAATGCGTGGCGCATCCCAAAAGGGATTGTGTAGCCGTGCTGTATTTTTTATCCTTGTTCTCAATCAACCTCCAAATGTTTTGTGTTTTGTTTTTTGTTTTAGTACTCGTTGTAAAGTAGAAGACCTGCATTCATAAGTGCCTGTGTTATCGTACAATCCCTAACACCTTTGGACTTCTGCAACATCTTCTTTCGAAGCACGCGTGCTAATGTTTTTCGGACATCCATACTTGACTTATAACAATGTCGAAAATAAGTGGAGAAGTATGCAACCGTAGCAGGTGAAAGAAGAAGAATCGCTGAAAAGAAGAAATCTCCTTAATGTTAGATTCCATAGGATCCTGGAAGATTACGGTTGATAGAGACAAAGAGGACCTTGCAGACCCCATTGTTCGTTTTTACGGCTAAGGACGGGTACTTTTAAAATATCAGTACTACTAACCGGTTCATGGAACCTATCGCGACTTTCTCGCGGTTTCGTAGAATGTTGTGAGGAATTTCGCTTAGAGCTTTATCAGATTGGGAGCTATGCAAACAAAAAACTCCTTATAAAAGGGTCATATGGGAAAATTCACATGGCGCTCTTCTCATGTTGCTTTTATTTTTATTTCATTTTTTTGACGTCTTGTAGATGTTTTTTAGTCGATCTAATGCGCATTGTATTTGTATTCTATACGTTTGGTTTAATTACCCAAGTTTGAGGTAAACGGTGTCGAACAACTGGTGTATGTGTGTACCAACGGACTTATTCTGAACCACCGACAAATCTAGCTTAGAACCTAAACCTAAGTCAAATGTGCATCATATGGGGGCCAAATTCCCCCATTCACTTAAGCTAGTGGACACGCGGGAAGAAAAGAGAACTAACTCTAAGAACGACTCGTGCGAAAGTACTCCTCTTTAGTTTGCAGTTTTATAAGAAGAAATATTATTTTAGATGAGGAGCCGCCGTTCTGATCAGTGTTTACTTATATACATAGTAGCCTCCAGGGATCTTTGCGATGCTGCATAATTGGAAGTCATTGCAAGCTGTGCTGACAAGGAGATCCTCCAAAGTGGCGGTGAGCTTTTGCGGTGTAGTTTTTACAGGATGTAGGGTCCTGTGTGAGGAGTTCAACACCACAGTTACCTTTTTGAGAATGCTCTGCTGTGTTCGAAAAAACGTATGGACCCGTGAGCACGAAGTTCATCACGCCCTGCCGCCACTTCCCCCGAGCGGTTGTGGTCGTTGGCCTAGTGGTAATTTTGTAGCCTCACAGGAGCAAGGTCGTAGTTTTGATTCCACTTGCACTGTGTCGTGCCCCGGGCTGGCCGCCACCGGCATCGGTAACGGTGGTCCAGACCCGAGGCCACGTGTATGGCAGATCAGTGGGGACTTACAGCACGCTAATGCTCTTTACCTTCCAGCCACGTGGCACCAACTACGTAGGGCCCTGCTGCTCCAGCCGAACCATTGGGACGATACTGCGATGGACTTTAGCTACCGTGCGCACTACGACCCTGCGCCAACTTCCCCGCACGTCTCTGGGCCTTCCCCTTTCTCACATAGTATTGCGATCAATAAAGGTGTTGGTATTTATCAGTCTCCACGCAACTCCCGCAGACATGAGATAGATACAGATTTACTATCTACACATTACTACTTCTCAGAACACACATGACTACGAGTCATGCAACCACCCGCCTAACTCACTAAGGGAATCCCAACAGCAGCCCGCTAGGGTCCGGTGTGGTCATGCCTAGGGCGTGTGCCTACGACGCGGTGGTCCTCACCTCGCACCTGCGGTTACCTCCTCCTGGCGTCCATGCCAGGGTAGATCCTCCTCTTCCTCGGTCCTGCGCTCCTCGATGCTGCGGTGGAATCGGCTCGCTCCAGACTTCGAGACGTCCAGCGGATGCTGACTAGAGTGGACGACGACCGGACACGACCGTCCGGGGCGGCGGCAGACGGAAGAAGTGAGGCCCGCGCGCGTTCATACTTCGTCGCAGCGAATCGAGGCTGCGTATTCGACAGGCGTGCGCAGGCGGGACCAAGAGGGCGCAGAGACTCTGCGTCCTTCAAGAGTCACGACACACCGTTTTTTCCATTTTGCGATCTATCGTCAGTGGGACTCTTTGTCGCCATTTCCAACACATTTTTGAACAAAAACACGACAACAAATGTCGTTTAGGCTCATCAAGGTGTTTCGAGATGATAAGGTGTTATAGGTAGCAGATTCTATTATATTCTTTACATGGATGGAGTCAAGAACGTAGTAACCATCTGGAAAGAATAGCTAATGCTGTATCAACCTTCTTCAACAATGATGGAGGATTGTAAAAAAGTATGAAAGCGAAATGCACTGCTCACACTGGACATCTACACTTCTCTCTATCACTCGTTCAAAAAAAGACGTAGTGTCACCGACATTTCACTTTCTGCGTAGCACTCCATCGCTTAAGGTATTCAATAGGTTTCCACCTCGAATGGACCATGAAGGCCGAGGTGCAAAGCTCGCTCTAGACCAGGCTCGAGTGAGGGTTATGAGGTCAAAAGCACCAATATCGCCCAAACTTTGTGCGTGGGTGTTATTTGGAGTGATGATCACGAATCTGCCATCAATTTTTCACTTGCTTAACCTAGAAGTCAAAAACTCTCACCTTTCCACTTTCAAAGAGCTCGATGAACGTGAACGACATTCGTTGTCGTGTTTTTGTTCAAAAATGTGTTGGGAACGGGAACAAAAGGTCCCACTAACGATAAATCGCAAAATGCAAAACATCAGCACAAGGAGGATCGAGCCCACGACCAAGCTCCTGTGAAGCTACAACACTACCACTACGTCAACCGACCACGTCAGGCTGAGTGGCAGCAGTGCTTCATGAACTTCGCGCTCACGCGTTCACACGCTTTTTTCGATCACTGAAGAGCCTTCCGAACAAAGTAACTATGGTTTTGGACTCTCCACAAGGGACCCTATATCCGGTAAAAATTGCATCGCAAATGCTCACCGCCAGTTTGGAGGCTCTCCTTGTGAGATCTACAGCCGGACTGGTCTGCTGTTTCGTTTTCAATCGTAACACAGCCAAGCATGGACTCCAGGGCCGAATTCATGATTGGTAAAGCAATGGGTGAATGCCAATGTTTACGTTTACCAGCAGAAGATAGTGGGCAGAGGGCAAGTTTGGCATTTATGAAACGATATAATTCGGTGAATGATTTAATTCTACCCCACCATTCAGCACTTCCTGGCTCTTGTGGATTCCAGATGATGCTTCAATTTTTCCCTTTACCCACACAACCTTGAGTAGACCCATTCATGAATCCGGCCTCAGCAGGGGAAAATCAGCAAGTCATATCCGAAGGAGATCTGCACCCGAAAAAGGAGATGCTGAGTATTTTATGGAACGTTCGCAGCATTGTGTACCGAGACCCCTTCCTATTGGCGTCACCATCAAAAGCCAAATGGACTTTATCCAACTACAAAAACTCAGCCACGCCAACTCAAGTCAAATGCCCAGGACTCGCCAAGAGTTGTTTTCTACGAGACCGCACACTTCAAAGTTGACCTGCCAGAAAACTGAATCGATTAGGATAGGAATAGATCCCCACCAACCCCATTCAGCAGACCATGATCCAACAGACTGCCATTTGTTCTGATCGCTTGCTCACTTCCTGGAAAGGGAACGATACGATGATCGAGCAGCACTGGAAACCGAACATCGTCATTTTTTGATTCGAAACCCCAACGCCATTGCATACATTCCGTGCTTGAATGATGGGAAGGACAGTCATCGACAAAAATATCACAAACTTGGGCGAATAAGGATGGTTTGATCGAAAGCACAACTATTTGAAAATGCCAAAAGAAATTCCATGAACATATGAATCACCCTAATAGCATTATAAAGTTATGTGCACCGAGGTTGTGTTCATCTAATAATTGCTACATAATCTCTGACGGAACGAATAATTTATTCTGAAACATTTTATTGCAATAAAATGTGGGCACGACAGTCTAACTAGGATCAAAAATATAGGCACGATATCAGAAATATAGGCAATATAAGCAAATATTGGCATATATAGACACGATAATCCAACTATTATCACTGTGAAGTAAGCCGAAGTCCTTTATTTAGCTGGAGGTCTGGCTTTTTTATCGCAAGGGTAAATCCTTATTGACATAAGCAGGAGCATCTAAGCGTTAAGGTTATATAAAAAGGCAGGACAAATAGAAGAAGCCCGTTAACCCTAAAGAAGTCATGTAACCAAAAACTGATGAGGACTTTTCGGTAGTAGAGTGAGATGTTAGTGACTCTGTGGTGGAGCTGCCTGTTGTCTTGGTGGTAGGAGTTGAAGTTGAGCTACTAGGCGACGTTTTTGTATCCGTAGTTGTTGTGCTGCTGGTGGATTTGGATGTAAACGTCGTTGTAGTTGAGGTTGTAGTTGATGTTCTAGATGAGCTTTGACCGCCGCTGGAATCTGCTGAGTGCTGAGTTCCTGATTGGGAGAGTACCGTTCGGAAGCACAATGCAGTGATAGCTGAAAGAAGACATTTTCAGACCGTAGAATAAATCCTTCTTTGTTCAGGTTGGGAGATGAGACTCCCACCATACTAACTAGGTTGTCCTCTTATGGGCTAGTCATGCCTTCTTTTATCGACAAGATTTTTTAAAGCAACAACAAGCTTCAAGAAGGAAACTTACCAAGCAGAGCTAGCGAAAGCCTCATTACTGTAGTGGAGCTGCTGCGTTGAAATGAGCACCACTCTTCGTCAGCTGCTGCTTTATATATGGAAAAATTCATTTTCTTCGACATCGACGCTGGCTGTGTGCTATTCTCAGTGGCACATCTATGACGCATCAGCAGGCAAGTGAAGGTGGCAGGCTATGACGTCATTCTAAGAAGCTGTGCGTCAGACTTCAGGTGATTGTTGTAAGCAAATCGCTGGCTGCGAAAGTCTTCCAAATATTCCACAGCGTTCAGCAATAGGTCCACGACCATTAATTAGAGAAGCATTTTCATATTTCGCGATTGGTTTCCTCGTCACTGCTGAGAAAGAATTCTAGCCATCGCATGTCTTATTATATATGCAATTTCACATTGAAGTGGACACTTTTCAAATCAAGCTGGATTAGGATAAGAGTTTTGAAATTAGATTGGACGTCTTCCAAATCTTCTTACTGGTTAAACTGTATACTCCCCGAGATGACCAGAATAATAATTTTTTATTTAAGGAAATTGTAGTACAACTTTTTAGCACAGGTGCCCGAATGAGTATAATAATTTCATGAAATGTTTATTTTTTGACAAAAACTCAAACTTCGTTTTAAAACATAACAAGGTAGCAGTGATCTAGTACATCAATAAACCAGATTGCGCCATGTACTCGATGAGCTCTTCGCGATTTTTATTTGATTGATAGAGTAAATGTTGCTTGCATGA
Organism: Heligmosomoides polygyrus bakeri; assembly: GCA_947359475.1. Classification (NCBI taxonomy): domain Eukaryota; kingdom Metazoa; phylum Nematoda; class Chromadorea; order Rhabditida; family Heligmosomidae; genus Heligmosomoides; species Heligmosomoides polygyrus. The sequence goes on from OX375865.1 coordinate 10,308,499, forward strand.
AGCTTCAAAGTGGAATATGTACGCTCTTTACAGTTGTTTTTGTTGTATCGTTAACAGATGTCAAACTTCATGCGAACAAAAGTTCTGCTATCAGTCGAATAAAAATCGCGACATCTTGGACGAGTGCGCAGCGCATTCTTTTCCTTTGGCGCCAAAAATTGCCGCCTATCACTCTTCAAAGCAAGCTGTAAACCATAATCTTTTCCACAAAAAATAAGAATTTTACAAAATTTCAAACCAATTGCTCACTTACGTATTGTATAAGAGAATTAGAACTTCCAAGAAAGCTACACTAAAAAAATTTTAAACAATAAGTTAGTTCTATGTTTTTTGTAGAGTGTCTAGTTGAATGATGAAGAAAAAGATCATTTCAATTTAGAAGAGTTCGCTTCGATTTCAAGACTTAGGCTAGCTTAGAAGAGTGCCCAATTTGATTTGAAAAGTATCCCATTCTGAGTAAAAATGGTATATATATATTTTAATGGGTGCGTGGAGCCAGTCGGAGGAGGCGCCGGCTGTCGCCTGCACCCGATACCAGGTTCGTGGTTCGGATTTCCCGCCCAGGCCAACCAATCCTTCCCTCCCTCCGGGGTCGGTGAATTGGTACCAGACTCGTCTGGGAAGGATAAAGCGCTGACTTGTTCATCGGCTGGCCACCGCAAGTCATTGTATGGCCAAATACGCTTTCAACTCGCCTCCACGACATCCCGTAGAAGTAGAATACGTGGTGCATCCCAAAAGGGATTGAGTAACGCCGTCCATTATCCTTTTATTTTATTCATTATATATATTTCAAACCAAATTGAATTTTTTTCAAATCAATTTGGGTACTCCTTTAGACTAGCTTAAGACTTTTGGAATCAAAGCGAGCTCTTTCAAGTCGAAATGCACTTCTTGTAGATTAAACTAGTGATTTTTCTCCGAAAATGTTGGAGTAATTTTTTCAAGGAAAATTTTAGTATAACCCCCTTCGAAGTTTCAATAGACAATTCAAATAATTGAACACATTGCTTGAAATTTTATGAAATTTTTATTTTTGCGAAAAATAGCGGTTTGCAGCTTGCGTTAAAACACAGGATGGCGGACATTCTTAGTGCAAAAAAGAGGCTGCGCCATGCCTTCGTCCAAGACTTCGCGACATTTAGGATTGATAGCAGAACTTCTGTTTACAAGTGATGGTTTGTTCATTTTTAGAATGTATTATGCGACGATAATTGATTCCTTTTTTAACGTGTTATCTCGTTTTACTTATAACGAGCTATGTTTTCGTCCAGGGCCATGTTGAGTTTCCCTTTGTAGTTGTTTTTTCTCGGCTTATTTTGTTGTTTCCATTGTGCAAGAAATGTCTTGCACCTCCAAAAAATAAGATAAATAAGTAAAGATGGCCAGTTGTGGAGGCCAGTTTTTTCTCTCATGGTCAGTGTCGTCCAGCATGTTGTTTCTGGGTGCAGAAGGCGTGTCATAGACGTGTGCCTACGTCGTGACATGGGTGTTAAGACCCAAAAAGTTTGGCACAGACGTCATTTATCATTTATCGTTTTCGAAGGTTCTTCAAACCTTGAAAATGCTTGACAGCTATGATCTACTTATCTAGTAAAGTTGGAAATCTTCAAGGCGTACGCAACAGTCTAATATAGCATAGAGTTTTCATTGCTGTTTTCTTTTCCCACGCTTTATTTTTGCTAGTTTTCAGTTTAATTACGCACGTATCGTTATTTATTGAAGCCAAAGTAATTTTGAAGTCAAAGATTCATTATAACCGTATCAAAGAGTGCCTTAGTTCATTAAGATGACGTTCTTTTCTTTTGGAAGGGTTTGACTTCAAAGACAGTCGTTTGGCTTAAAGTGTCGAGTTTGGCATGCAGTGGTATATTAATCGACTTCAAAAGCTTTCGGTAGAGTCATCGTTTTATTTAGTGACATGAGTAAGAGAGTGGAAAGAACTCTGTGAAGTTTAGTACTAATAAATGACATCATGGGCATGTAACAGTCATCATTTAATGTTGAAACGAGACCTTGGCCGCTCTTTAACAATAAATGACTGATGCCAGTGTTCATTCAAAGCGTGGGCCTGAATAAACTCTCCAGCCAGCAGTCATTTCTTTGTCATTGGCGCGATATGTTTCCGTTATGACTTTGCTAGCGAGAGCCCGTTTCCGAAGGTGTTGGCTGCTGTTAGTCATCGCAATATATTATACCTTGTGGTGTCCTAATTTGCGAGAGCCGAATTCAAATGAAAATCGATTTCCCCTTCCAGAACTAAGCTTTCAGATTCAAGGAATTATTACCGAAGCCTCAAAAAACAGCGGTAATGCAATGACGTAGTTACCTTGTCCGAATAACTGAGGTGCGAGTATCCATTGGTGTAAGCCAAGCAAACGCTATAGCTTGTGTTATTCTTCGGCGACGCGTCGGCGATGCTGTGTTGCGCGGGCCATTTATACTTCGACGCCAGCGATGCGACGTCGTGTATGGTGGCCACATTGGTTAAGAGACGCGATCGACACAATTTGGCCACTTTACATGCCGTCGTGTCGCTCGTAGTATAAAGTCTAAATAGGGCCTTAAGCCGTGTTTATACTTACGCCGCTGGGCGGCGCGGCACGATGGTTGGGATAGATATCGACCGTGCGGCGCGAAAAATCGCTATCTTTGACGATCGTGGTGCCGCGCCGCGTGGCGGCGCAAGTGTAAACTAGGGCTTAAGAGCGCTCAAAGCCCCTTTATACCTCCATCGCCGGCTGACGAGATTAGAACGGAGCGGTGTGTCGCATCGCGTCGCGTGCTGCTCTGGACGACGATGAGCACTCCGAACAACAGGCGGCGCGGTTGCTCCACTACGCAAAACTGCGTACTCGCACACGTAATTGTACACAGATGTCCGCATCGACCCCGGCTTCCTCACCATCTTTTCTACTCTTTATTTCTTCATCTCGCGGTGTATTTTTCCGTGTTGAATGCTGACGTCTTCTGCTCTGTTTGTAAAGTTTTTGTCCACTTCTGTCCCGTCTTAGCACGGTAGTGTCCAGATTCGAAGGAGGCGAGCAGGCTTTCTGCCCATTTTTAACGTTAGATTTTCACTTATCGTTGTGCTCTTACCTCGTTATGTGTTTATTCCATGTTTATTGTAGAAAAGAAAAAACACGACGAGAAAGCGGAGACTAATCACCACATAAAAGAACGCAAGCTATGCTCGCCTCTAAACATAAAGCTGGCTCTCCTGTTTCGGGTGCGGGCGTAAGAGGCCTGAAACGAAATCGAAATGGCCGCGACGAAAGCAGAAAGTGAATAGAAGACATCGTCAACGAAAAAGGAAAAACATACGGCAAGAAAGTTCAATCAAGTGCGAGTCCACACTGTGTAGGACAACTAATGACAACTAAGGTCTGAGTTATACTGCCGCGGGAGCATCCGCGGAAGGGCGGGAATCGCGCCGAGACTCCTCACCTGACCAATCGCCGCGCCTCGCCACGCCCGCCGTCCGCCGTGCACCCTTGGTCCGCGGACGTTCCGCGGACGCTCCGGCGGGAGTATAACAGAGGCCTAAAGCAGCAGTGCTGTTGCTTCCAACGCGATCCATCGCGCGCCTTTCGAAAGCGACGCGATACGGCGCTGAGTGGCGCGAACGCTGGGTTCACGCGATTCACTCAGGCTAGGTAGAGTCGACGCTGAGCGACGGGATCATTCAATTTTGCTTCTATACATGGCGAGCGTCGAGCGTTGAGCGCACACTAAATTATCTCAAAGGCCCGTTTAAGGAGCGTTTAGCGTGCAAGCGACGCGTGACGCAATGTAATGATAAGCTCCCATATCGATACATCGCGTGGCGCACCGCGTGCTCATTAAACGATCCCTTACACTTCCATTGTCGTGACGCATGCCATGTATATAGGCCCAATTGATTGATCGCGTCACTCGCCGCCGACGCTGAAGTGAATCGTATGAACTACGAGCCACTGGACCGCTCGGCTTCGGATCGTGTCGCTCTTGAAGTCGGCGCGATGCGATTAATCGCGGTGGGCCGTTTTGCTGCTCGAGTTGTTCTTTGTAGTGGACCCGGAGATGTGTGCAGAATTACGTTGTGCTAGTACGCAATTATGTGCAATCGCGTAACTGCGTCGCTGGCTATGGATGGCGCGGCCTATGACTCGTTTATACTTTCGGCGACGAACGGCGCAATGGCTTATACAGCGGTCAAACCAAAGGATCGCTTCGTTAGCGCAAGCTTGTCACTATAAATGGCATCGTCGTACGGCATCGGAGTACATATGAGCCTCATCATCATCATCATCATCATCATCATCATCATCATCATCATCATCATCATCATCATCATCATCATCATCATCATCATCATCATCATCATCATCATCATCATCATCATCATCATCATCATCATCATCATCATCATCATCATCATCATCATCATCATCATCATCATCATCATCATCATCATCATCATCATCATCATCATCATCATCATCATCATCATCATCATCATCATCATCATCATCATCATTGTCAATATCCCACTTTTGTCCCGCTTGGTGGCGGGGTCCCCTCTTCTGGTGTGGTGACGTCATTTCTCCCGACAAAACGCTTGATCAGGATGCACACTAGCTATTTTTAGGTCCAAGCACAACGTATCTAGCCAACATTGTTTCGGGCGTCCTCTGGACCGTTTTCCAGGGACTTCAAGATTCAGGCCAATCTTACACACGGTGTCGTCGTTAGCGCGAAGGACGTGGCCATAATATCGTGGACGTGCTTCGCGCAACTTGTCAGCTATCGAGGCGACACCGAACCTTTGTCGCATGGTTTCATTGCGAACGCGGTCCAATCGCGTTACTCCAGCCGTCCACCTTAGCATTTTCGTCTCCATTACGCTGAGGCGGCTTTCAATTTCCTTCGTCACGGGTTAGCACTCAGCACCGTACGTCGCTACTGGGCGGACGACTGCTCTATATACCTTTGACTTGAGGTACTCAGGTATTGTCTTGTCGCAAAGCACCCCAGTCAGCGAACGCCATTTGGACCAGGCTGCACTCACACGCGCATTCACCTCCACCTTTAAGCTGCCATCGGACGTGACTGTTGACCCGAGATACTTGAAAGATGTAACTCGTGAGAGCTCAGTACCATTGATCCTAATGGATTCATGCTCATTCACATCCGTCGTCAAGTATTCCGTCTTTTTGACGTTTAGTTTGAGTCCGAACAATGCTAGGCGATCGCACCACGCCTGCGCCTGTCGCTCGAGCTCTGCTTTGTCTTCGCATGCAAGCATGACGTCATCGGCATACAGCAGCGTCCAAGGAGCTGCCCTTTGGAGATCGCGTGTAATTGCATCCATAACGATCATATGAGCCTCATGCGGTAGTTAATCGCAAGAATCTACAGTGGAGTCCAAAAGTTTGTGAACGCTTGCATTTTTCGTCATAACTTCCCTTTAAAAAATCTAAACAGAGGAAAATTTAGATATGTGGTAGCAAACTAGATCGCAATAAAGGTCGTTTGATCTGCTTTCGTTATTATCGATTTTTTGGATGTGCAAGGTAAGGTCTATGTTATACTCCCGCGGGAGCATCCGCGACACGTCCGCGGCCGGAAGGTGCACCGCGGACGGTCGTCGTCGTCCTGGGACGCTAGCGTAGCATTGGAGCGCGTTTCCTGCGCTAAACTCCATGGGACGACAGCCTTCCGCGGTGCACTGCACCGCGGACGGCTGTCGTCCCGCGCGCGGGAAGTATAAAGGCCCCCACAGAGTTCTGCGGCAACGCCGCTCGCCGCTATGGTTAAGGATAGGGCAGGGATGCCGCCGGCGGCGAGCCCTGCGTCTCTGCCCTATGGTTAAGCCTAGGGCCGCGGCGCTGCCGCAAAACTCTGTGGGGGGTTTTACAGCCCCCTCGTCGTCTGTCGGCGGCGATTCGCGGACGGCGGGTATGGCGGGCCGCGACGAGTGGCCTGGCGCGGGGTCCCGGCGCGATTTTCGCCCATCTGCTGATGTTCCCGCGATAGTATAACATAGGCCTAAGTCGTGCGCAACGGTCAGAGGTGAGCTGCACAAGCATCGAGTGTATTTGTCAACACATTTTCTTATGAAGTCATTATAGTAGCGTTTTGACATACTGTTGTCTTTAGCAAACCGTCTGTTATGCGAAAAGTAAAGAATATCACTGCTGAAGTAGGAGAAGCCATTTTTCGCCTCGTCCAGAAGAAAGCTTCTCATCGACGGGTAGGACTACTTTTCGGATGCGAAATTTCGACGGTTGCTGCTATTTTCAAGAGAATAAAGCAGTACGGAACAGCGAAAAAGACTCCGGAGTCATGTAGGCCACGGGTAACGAATTCTAGAGACGATTCATACATCCGCTGGATGTCGAGGTATAACCCATCGCTGACCGCCTCAACATAAAGGAGCCTGCAGCCGCTCACCATGGATTAGATATGAACGTGAGCACAGAAAAGGTCGTATGAGATCTTCTAAACGTTATGAAAGACGTCCCGTTAAAAAAAAAGAAGACTAGGAAAGCTAGACTCCTGTTCGCCACGTTTAAGATGTCTGATAGACGATAAGGAAAACTTGCTAATAAGCAGCCAGAGCAACTATAACCTATTTGTTCTGATGGACCACTCTACTTAAGACGCCGAAGAGGCGCGAGGCACGACAGAATGTATCAAATGCCAACTACTAACATGGCGGAGGAAGTGCTATGGTTCAGAGTGCCTCACCACACACGGAACAGGCCCAATTTAGCCAATGAGTTATGGACTCAAAAGCTACCAGAAGATTTTGGAATATGTTATACATGCAATTGTCAGAGAAATTTTCCAAACGCCGTGGATTTTCCAACAGAACAAATCGTAGGCATGTTTCGAAGGCATTGAAGGAGTGGTTCAATGAAAATGGAATTCATCTTATGTCGTGGCTTTCTCAATCACCGAAACGGAACCCAATCGAGCACCTTTAGGAACTCCTTGTTAGAAGTTTAGTAGGTCTCACAGCAAGAAATAAGACCTAAAAGTTTTAAAAAAAACACGGCAGAATTAAGAAGATATTGAACCCGATGTAATCAGCAAACTTCTGAAGTCCATGATGAGGAGACATGAGGCTGTAATTAATGCAAAGGTTTTGCAACTCGCTATTAGTAATGGTACAATGTTTCAGTATCACTTGTCTGACCTTGGTAACAAAGAAAGCTGCTGAAGTGTTGTAACCTATGGGGCAGATTTCATGGTTTTTCCGTTTTTATGCTTGAAATATGGAGAAGACCAATATAGAACAGCAGCGATGATGCGATATAAGAAGATTTGTTATTGTCATAACATGTCTAAATTTCATATTTTTAAAGCTGATTTGAAGCGAGTTCTGACGAAAAATGCAGGCGTTCACTAACTGTGGACTTCACTGTAGGTCTGATTCGTCATAAGGATATGTGTGATTAGAACTAAAGGCTCATGTGTGCAATTGTTCATCGACTACCACATTAGGTCAAACACTGAAATTTCAAAGGCAGGAACTAGGACATTCCTTCACATAGCATCACTTATCAAATTGTTTATTCCAGTCATTAATCCGACTCGTTGTCGAAAACTGATTAGTTAAGTCTTACAAGCAGACTATCTCAACGGTAGGTCGGCACAGCCCATGTGTTGTATATGGACAGAATCGCCTCCCTCTGGGAGACAACGAAATGCAAATATCTCGATCCCAATACAACTCTGCGCAGAGTTAGGCACGACGGAAGTTGGGCCGTTGGCGGCGTTAGCACTCTGCCTGTACGCGGAAGGCGGCCTCAAGTTGGTTGGAAACAGCTATCATGGGGATTACCCCGCCCCTTTACCAACTGCGCCACCGCCACTAGCTCGTCATCGCTGTTTCCAGCCAACTTGAGCCCGCCCTTCGCGCGCAGGCAGAGGGTTAACGCCGCCAAAGGCCCAGCTTCCATCGTCCCTAACTCTGCGCAGAGTTGTATTGGGTCGAGATATTTGCATTTTGTTGTTTCCCAGAGGGAGGCGATTCTGCCCATATACAACACTTCGGCCGTTCTGACCTACCGTTGAGATAGTTTCCTGGTTAGCTTAATTAGCTGATTTAATTACCCAAATCTTAGATATTGAATATTTCTTATGGACTCTTTATCAGTTGCTGTCCTCACTCGGAGGGATCCGCTTCGCAAGTGGAAAAAATTCTATTTCTAAGGATGACAATTCTACTTAAGGATGACACGCAAATTCGTGAAGCGTTCCAAAAAATTTTCAACATGGATTTCTTCATGGAAGATCCACTCTTACGGCTCTTATAAGCACAATCCTAAAATGGCAGAAAGTGCTTGATTTATTCGGATATGTTAGTGTGTGCTACATAGACTACACTAAAGCGTTTGACTCAATCCCTCTGGATCTTTTGTGCAAAAAACTTGAAGCCTACGGAATACAGGGCTGTCTTCTAAAATTTTTGCAATCTTTTTTATACAAGCGAATCCAAAAAGTCATGGTCAATGGTGCATTTTCGGAGAGCTACGAAACACCTAGTGGCGTCCCACAAGGAACCTGCCTTGGTCCATCAATGTTTCTTATATACATTAACGATATGCCAAGTAGTTTACCTCATGGTGTCCACTGTACCATTTATGCAGATAATTCTAAACTATACTCTATAAACGATCACAAAATTCTTCAACAAGGGTTAGATTCTGTAACGGCATGATCTTTAAAATGGCTGCTAGGCATTTCACTAGAAAAAACATCTGTCATGCTCATTGGGCGCCATCATCCTAAAAATTGCTTCTTCCATCTAGTCGGTTGCAAGCTGCACATTTCCAATTCTATTCGCGACTTAGGAGTTGTGTACTCCGACCAACTAACTTTTGATGAACATATTGAAAAAACTGTCGCTGCTGCTCATGCCAAGTCCAACTGTATATTTCGTGCATTTCAAACTCGCAATATGGCAACATTATTCAAACTGTTTTCTATTTATGTAAGACCTCTTTTGGAGTATTGTACACCTGTATGGTCTCCATTAAAGCAAAATAATATCAATCAAATAGAAAGTGTACAAAAAAGATTTACTAAACAACTGTTCATAAGGAATGGTTTATTTGAAGTTTCTTACCCTGAAAGATTGACCCGACTCAATACTACTTCTTTATCACTGAGGAGAATTATCTAAGATCAAAACCTTGCTTTTAGAATTGTTAATGATCACCTGGATATTGATAAAAATGAATTCTTCACTTTTTCCTCATTTAACTGGATTACAAGGGGACACAATCTTATAAGAAACCTCAAAAAGCACGCTCAAAAAAATTCCAAGAATCGTGAAAACATGGAATGAGCTTCCTGTGTCAATCCTCAATTCTTCATCAAAAACATTCAACTACAAGTTAGAATGTTTCTCAAACAGAAAGGATGTTTCTGAAGTTAACTACAATAGACATTTTTGTGAGTGTTGACAATATCTTGTTCAAAATATATAACAGCTTTTCAGAGAATCAAATACTAATTCGCCATGAGAGTAGAACGCTTTCCACACTAAATAAATCTTCGAAGATATCACTGTTGAGGATAACAAACAAGCCAACTTTTGCTATAAATTTTTGCAGATTTTGTGTCACTTTTGGCTTAACAAATCTGCTCTGTTCTGTAAAGTTGTAATAGTGTAGCATTCATAATCGTCAATGGAATATTCTATCTTCCAACGACTCTTTGTTTACGGCTGTGGTACCATCACCAAGAAAAGATTAACGTCTCAGCGGACAGCTTTACCATGCTCCGTCAGGCTTGCCATTCCGCCAGAAACACTTTGCCGTAGCAACATAGACATCATGTCAATCATTCTTGCTGTTTGTGGAGATAAACTACTAGCTCAGCACTCAACTTTAGAGTACGAAGTGTTGGCTATTGGAGAATGACAAATGAATGCAGGAGAGCATATTTATGACCAGTATTTACATATATTTCTCAGCAGACCTCCAGATACCAGTGACAACGTTATCTGTTCGGCTCGCCAATTTTAGATTCACATTCCGTTTTCTTCGAACGGAATCGGATACATCGCTTGAACATCTCTCGATACGGTCGGATATAGTAGATATTAATGATCGGAGTGGCTATTGTAAGCAGACCTGAAAAGGGTGGAGCTTTGAATTCAGTACACTGCAGGGCAAGCAACTGGTATTTTCGTTTCATAGATCGATTAAAATGTCCTTACTGATAGTTACACCTCGCGAGGGACGATGTCTACACAAAGGAGTGGGCACCTTCGCGCGCATTGGACACGAATGTGTTAGAAGAGTTCTATGTACTGGATGGAGGATCCAAAAGTTGTGGAGCAGTGAGAACAGGTGCTGTGTATGTACTTTTCTTGGGTGCTTTTAGCGTTAGGTAGAACTAACACTTCCAAACAAGATTTTTCCGTCACACTGAAGCACGGCTGCTGAAGACAGAATGAGGATAATGGATAAAGGATGGCGTTACTCAGTCTCCCTTGGGATGCGCCACGCCTTCTACTTCTACAGAATGTCATATAGATGATTGGAGGGCGTATATGACCATACAATAACTTGCGATGGCCAGCCGATGAACAAGTCAGCGCTTTATCTTCCTAGATAAATCTGGTACCAACTCACTGATCTTGAGGGAACGAGGCCTGGTTGGTCTGGGCGGGAAATCCGAGCCAGGAACCTGGTATCGGATGCACGCAATAGCCGTCACCTCCTCCGACTGCGCTACATCCACCCCTGCGACAGAATGGTCTGCAGAGTCTTCTATGTAAACTCCACGTCATGGAGTGGTCTAGTTCCTATTATGGACTTCGAATAGGTACCAGAGATGGGATGCTCCATCCAAGGATTGACGATGACGCCCATTACCCGCACTATTTTGTCTATAGCGCTGCAGACCAAACACGCATTCAAGCCGCCTCCACGACACCCTGCTGAAGCAGAGGGCGCATACCGCAAGGCTTGACTAGCCGCTTCTTTATCCTTTGCCAGCACAGGTCGTCACAATGGCAGGTATAAATGCTAGCTGGGGATTGGCTCCAGCAAACGATATTCACCGATACTGCAAGTTGTGAAGGCTACCTACCATCCAAATTATGTAGATGTTTTCTACCTCAATGGTCAACTCAAGAAAAAAATCCAAAAAATTGAGATCCACAGAGTTAAACTATCGATATTGCTTGTTTACTGTGAAGCATGCGAATAGGGCTCTTTCACGTAGCATCATTCATTAAATCGCTTGCATCAGCCATTTATCCGTTTCGCTTCCCTTTCTGTTGTCCTGAATTGGTTTGCTTGTTTTTACTATAGTTGGTTTAATTTCGGTTTAATTACCCAAGTTTGGGGTGTTCTTTATTGGTGTATTCTTACTCGGAGAGTGCCACGTCGCAAGGTACTACTTTGTAACGTTGTAAAAGGGTAAAATCCGGCGTGATTTCCACCTTCAACAATTAACTCTGAACAGTCATCAATAAGGCCAAGGTGTGAAGTCCCTCTTACGGCCATTATCAGACGGAGTGACAAACACGCGAGAAGGTAGACAGACCGATTTGCTCTTTGGTATATGGTAGAATGTACGAAGGGCTAATCGGTTTATGTCGCGAAGATGGACAGCACTGCGAGGTGATGGCACGCCATCCAATCATAGCCAAGCACAGCACCGGCCGAACAGATGCCAGTCAATCAGTATACCTGCCGTACAAGCTTCTCTGAATGGCACGCCTTTTGATGCGATCTGATTCGCTGTCTCGCAATGCTTCTCATCTCTATGGCATGTACCGGCTAATCCGTCCGTCTGTCGCTCGGTCTGATTACAGTAGTGAAGGCGTGTGATGGCACTGTGTGAAAGCCCCGAGAGATGAAAGTTCTTTGATCGTGTTGCCTCTTGGCCATTCAAGCCTTCGATCCCTTCACTGGTCTTCAATCTGGTTCCAGACTTGTCTGGGAAGGATAACTGATATGTTCTTCAGATGACCATCGGAAGTCACTGATTAGGCCGAGCAAGTACTCTGATTGCAACAACAATGTTCCGTAGAAATCGAATGCGTGGCGCATCCCGCAAACGGAAGCTTGCCTCACTACGCCACCTCTTGATCTGGGTTCCTCCTTCGTACCTTTTCTTTTTTACCAGACGATAATTTTTCAAATACACAATAATTCTTTGTAGCTATAAAATTTAAGTTTCAACTTCGAGCTTTAACACTAGAGGGCCTGTCGACGTATTCAGAGATCCACCGTTGTCCTCCAACTTACTGAGCGGTAGGAAGATGGCCACTTCAACGAAAGTGTTGGGATAGATGTACTGGTCGATGATGAAGCATATGTAGGTGATGAGATGCAGAAATGGTGTCAACGACTGAGTAGTGAGCGCCTGAAATGGGCAAAGCTTTAGAGAGAGTTGAGACCTCCCAGTTCGCGGCGCCGCATGTACGGCAGCGGCAATAATGATCCACATCACTGATTTGATTTTACCGCTGATTTTCCAGCGATTTGCCACTGGCAGAGACTGCCTGCGTTAAGGCCCTCACAGAGTTCTGCGGCAACGCCGCTCGCCGCTATAGTTAAGGCCCCCGCAGACTTCTGCGGCGTCGCCGCTGCCCTATGCTTAACCATAGGGCAGGGACGCAGAGGTCGCCGCCAGCGGTGCCGCTGGGCGGCGCCGCTGGCCGGCCGGCGGCACCGGCGGCACCGGCGGCGTCGCTGGCGGAAATGACCTGAATCATTCCACCCGGCGGCGCCGCTCCAGCGTCTGTCTGTCTGCGCTCTGCGCTCTGCCCTTTCGCGGCGGAATCCAGAGCGGAGACGGTCAATGCGGGCGCGCGATCGTCATCGCGGCGCGTTATTGTTAAGCACCAGTCGGTCCCGACTAGAAACAGTACAGTACCTCGCCGTCACCGCTCCTATTGATGATGAGTCAAGCCGCTGAGCGGCGCCGCCGAGCGGCGACGGCGAACGGCGAAACCGCTGAGCGGCGCCGCCCAGCGGCGTCGCTGGCAGCGAGCTCTGCGTCTCTGCCCTATGGTTAAGCATAGGGCCGCGGCGGCGCCGCAGAAGTCTGTGGGGGCCTTAAGCATAGGGCCGCGGCGCTGCCGCAGAACTCTGTAGGGGCCTTTAGAGCCTTTCGCGGCAAGGAGCGGCCAGAGCGTGGGCAGAAGGCAGAAAAGCGAACAGCGGCAATAGGTCCCGACTAGAAATGCAGTACCTCGCCGCTCTGTGCCTCCGTTGCTTGCTGCCGGCAAAACTCAGTTTTCGCCGAGCGCCGTAAAAGTGTGTCCCCACCCTCGAAGTGCGTAGCTAACTGCGTAACATTGCCTTTGTCTGTATCTGCCGCTTGCCCAAGACTCGAATGTGCGTGAGCGAGAAGCTTCACGAGGTTTGCCTGCCGCAAAAGTGTGCTGAGGCAATTAGATCTCGGAAATGAAGCCGTCGAGAGCAGCGGCTACATTAAGTTTAGCCATGAACGTTCGAGATTTGCTTCCGTTGAAAGATGTGATGGACAACTCATTTGCAGCAAGGCTGCAAGATGCAAGACTCTGATGCCGGCCTAAGACCCCGTTTATACTTCCGACACCGAGCGACGCGATGGCATGCGTAGCGGACAGATTGATCGACCTCGATCAATGTGGCCACAATACGTGGTGTCGCATCGTTCGGCGTCGAAGTATAAACGGGCCCTAAGAAGACTCTCTATACTCCGGCGTGCGTCAGATTTTTGCAAAGGAGCGTACTTGCATACCAACGATGTGCACTGGCATAGACAGAGCCAACCGGCTTATGCGAACCGTTAGCTAGCGCAGGGCTTTCTATGGGGAGTACTCAATTAACATATATAATTGCATGGTTCACTCATTTTCATTAGATGACACTGAAGCACTAGAAGACTACATCTTCTAAAGAAGTATAATAGGAAAAAGACTACACCTGTCCATCTTCGGGAACCGAAAACAGACCATGCTTAATGTGTCGCATTCGAAGAATAAAGTAGGAATTCTATACCGCTAATTTCATTCCCTCCGATAGGACCAGGAGGAGTTGGAATTTACAACGTGACGTTATCGTTATGTGGTGGTCCATATTTCGGCATTTTTTCCCTTGTATACTTCAGAGCTAAGCATTAAAAGGTCAAGTTGCCGCGCTCGGAAAAATAATTTGAACTACAGAGGGAGTGATTTGATGTCAGGTCAGTTTTCACCCGTGTTATCTACTTAGAGAATTTTGATGACGGATGGCAGCACGACGACAGGACTCGCCCTAGAACACCGGACAATGTTATGAAAATTTGCCGGCGAGCGCAGTACACCTGAGGCCATTAGCGCGACTTTCTGGCCAAGGCTCCCTCGCTAGCCGCGCCAGTGCTGTAGTCCTGCTGGAGACGACGGGAGCACAAAGGGCAAAAGCAAGGAGACCTTCCCTTCAAGACCTCCTACTGCGCAGCGTTTGTCCTGCGGTCGTGCTGGAGACACGGCAGCAGGAAGAGTAAAAAGCGGCAAACGTTCCGGCCAAGACCTCCTATTGTCCATCGCTTGTTCTCTATTGTGCAGCGCTTGTCTTGTATTGTGCAGCGTTTGTCCTGCAGTCGTGTGGAGACCACGGCAGCACACAGACTGAAGACAAGCACGTTGGGACGACTTCAACTCGATTCTAGTCAGGATTCTAGTTATCCCCCAACATCCTGGAGTCGTCCAGCGCTTCTTAACAAGCGATTTTTCGCCGAAAAAGGGGGCGGATCGTCCATCGCTTGTCGCATCAAACTCTCTGAGCAGCTAAGGGTGGTAGATTAATAAAGAACTTTGTGCTCTTATTTCTTATAAAAATGCGCTAACAACGGCAATCACTTTTTAAGGCCTGACCCGCATGTGGAAAAGTGTTACTGCCCATTTATACTTCGCTCCCGAGCGGCGCGACACCACGTATTGTGGCCGCATTGATCGTGCGGCGCGATCAAAAAATTTGGTCACTATACGTCCCGTTACAGCGCACTGTCGCAGCAGTGTAAAGTGTGGCTTCATTCATTCATTTATGCACAGATCTGTGCCCTCCTATTGACAAAAAACATAGAATAAGATACAGATCTCTAATAATAAAATAAAAAAAATAAAAATAATATTTAAAATGATAAAAAATCTAAGCAGACATGGCTACCATGAATAGAAAAACAATGAAGTGTTACCGAAATGATGTCAGTCGGCTCCTAAGAACATAGAAAGTGGCAACAAGCGAGCTTATTTTTGGATTTCAGCTATTCTCGATGTATGAAGAGCTTTTCTTTCTCTATTAGATTATTTTATTAAACGTCATCACGTATGAAAATCCAGAGCGGATCTCTGCTCAACCCAATAAAGGCTTTATCAGATGTTAAACATCAAGATTTGTTGCAACAGGTGTTGCTTGTTGGAAACATTGTTGACGATTACTTCACCCACCTCACTTTATGTGGTGTATATTCTCCTACGCTCACTATGCTAAACATGTGTGTAATCTTTAAGTGAATGAATCATGCTATATATTAGGTTGTAACGAAATAAATGGCACTGAACCACTGTAAATTTAAACAGTTAATATCTCGGCTTGTAGGCAAGTTTATTAATAGAAATAAAAACCTTCTGATTCTACACATCTTTGCCAACGTGACACAAGCTTGTTTTCATCCCAGTAGCATAAAAATCAGAAGTCCTGGGATTGACGAAATCTTCGAAGGCACTTTCGGCATCCTGTTGGTATTTGAATATTTTCCCTACCAAGAAGTCGCCAAGATGCTTGAAGAAATGGTAGTCTGTTGGGGAGAGGTCGGGAGAAAACGGGGGATGTGGTAGAGTTTCAATGCTCAGCTCATTCAATTTCTGCAACGTCATTCGTGCTGCGTGGGGGCGAGCATTGTCGTGCAGAAGGAGAACTCGCCTTCGGTTTACCAAGGCCGGCCGGATATCCTTCAACTTTTTCATCATTTCTTCAATTTCAATGCAGTACTTCTCTGCCGTGATGGATTCACCGGGAGGGAGGAAGCTGTGGTGAATAATTCCCAGCGAACACCACCATACTGTCACCATTACTTTCTTTTGGTGCAATTCCGGCTTCGCAAAACCCTTGGGGCTCTCATCGCTGTCCACCCACTGTGCCGATCGTCGCCTGTTGTCGTACATTATCCATTTCTCGTCACAGGTTACGATGCGATCAAGGAATGGGTCCGTTTCGTTCCGTAGAAGCAGTGCGGCCACGGATCTCCCTCGATAGAGAGCCTTCCGGCTCCCTTGTTAAGAGGGATCTCGGGCCGCTTGTCGCAGGGCCACGTGGCGCGTCCCCGGGTGGTGGATAGGGAAATTAAACGCGAACCAAATGCGACCGTGTACTGCCCAAAGACGCAGGTGGGATGCAGGGGATGGACTCCTTGCTCCTGCTGTGTCGGGTCGACGCGTTCCTTGTGCGTGGGAGCGGCATGTTCGTGCACAGTGTGCGCGGATGTGTCCGTGACTGCGCGGATTGTAACTGTGTCGGCACGGTCAAAAGCTTGCACTCGGTAGACTGGGAGTACATCGTAAGGCGATTCGAGGCCGCCTCAAAAGTCTCGCCCCATCCCTTCGGGCAGTCTGGCTGGCTGCCCGGAGTTCTTCGCCCGCACGACAGAGCCTGACTAGCTACCCGTGTTGTATGGAAGTCAAACACAGCAGCACTAAAGGGCCTCATTCCCCTGACCCCGAAAGAGCCCCCATTTCTGCAGCGATGGGAAGGACGAGTACGGAGAGGCTGCTAAAATCTCAGGGCCTAACCAGGCTGCGCAAACTGAGAAGGACTAGGATGACGATCTGTACTTACAACGCCCGCACGCTTGCGTCGGAAGCATCCGTCGAGGACCTGATGATGCAAGCCAGGAAGATCAAGTACGACGTCATCGGACTGACCGAGACGAGAAGACACCACCCCCTACACGCCGCCTACGACTCCGGAGAAGAACTGTTCCTCGGAACATGCGACAGCAGGGGAGTAGGCGGCGTTGGTGTCCTCGTCAACACGCACTTGGATATGAACATCGATTCGTACGAGTCTCTGACAACCCGAATCGGACGTCTGCGACTGAAGAGATATGGTTCCGTGCCAGCTTTGACTGTGTTCGTCGCGTATGCCCCAACATCCGACTACGACGACGAAGACGTCGAGGCCTTCTACGTGGAGCTGGAGAAGTTCTATAAGGAAGATCACACCTTCTACAAGGTGATCGTCGGCGACTTCAACGCCAAGATCGGACCGCGAAGGTCGCCGGAAGAACTTCACATCGGAACCCACGGTTTGGAGTGAAACGAGCAAGGTGAAAGGCTGTCTGAGTTTATCATGTCGACCAAGACCATCCATGGAAACTCGCAGTTCCAGAAGCCTCCCTCCCTACGATGGACCTGGGAATCTCCCGGTGGCCAGTTCCACAACGAGATCGACCACATCATTTTCAATCGCAAGTATTGCCTGACCGACGTCTCCGTTGTCCCCAAGTTCTACACGGGATCGGACCACCGCCTCCTTCGCGCAAGGTTCCGCTTTTCGCGTCAAGGGGAGAAGGCCGCGGAGTTCAAGAAGAGGAGTCCCAGAACGACCATAAACTGGGACCTCTACACCTCTCTTGTCGGCCTTTGGGAAGATGCCGTCATGGACAACGTCGATGAGGAATACGACCGCTTCGTGCACCATCTCCACGATAGTGCTAAGGGAGCCGAGAGCTTGAAGACCACCAAGAGACGCCTGTCTCCGGAAACTCTCGAGCTTACACGCCAGCGTGGAGCAGCACGAGAGTCAGGCAACTACCAGCTGACGTCCGAGCTTGCGAAGCTATGCAGAGAGGCGATAAAGGAGGATCTTAAGGAGAGAAGGGCGGAAGTGTTGGCTGAAGCTGCAGAGGCAGGGTTGAGCATACGCAATGCCCGCCGAGCCTTCGCCAACTTCAAGACCGAGATGACCGCTCTCCGACGTCCCGACGGAAAGTCACCTCTTCCAGAAGGACCATGGAGAAGGTCATCCACGACTTCTGCTCCGATCTCTTCGATAGCCACGTCCACCTGCCCCCATGCCATCTTCCGCAGGATGGATACGTCGTTCCCTCTGTTCTCCCTTCCGAGATCCGACACGCCATCTCGTCGGTGAAGAAACGAACAGCACCCGGTTCCGACAGAGTCAGACCCGAACACCTGAAGAACCTCCCGCCAGCGCTCATCAACATCCTGGCGCGGCTCTTCACGCGCTCCCTGTCGGAGTGCAAGGTTCCATCTCAGTGGAAGACCAGCAAGACCGTCTTGCTGCACAAGAAGGGAGACGTGCATGACATTGGCAACTATCGCCCGATCTGCCTGCTGTCCGTAGTCTACAAGCTGTTCACTCGAGTCATCCTGAATAGGATCAGCCGAACGCTGGGCGAAGGACAGCCATGCGAACAAGCAGGATTTCGGAGAGGATTCAGCACGAACGACCACATACACACCATTACGAAGCTCATCGAAGCTCATCAAGCTGCCGCTTTGCCTTACGTTCATCGACCTGAAGAAGGCATTCGACTCCGTCGAGACTGAAGCGGTCCACGAAGCCCTGCTCACTCAGGGCGTTCCTACTCAGTACATCAGAGTCCTTCGAGAGCTGTACAGTGGATTCACGACCAAGATCTCTCCATTCTACAACGACGTCGTCATCGACGTAAGGAGAGGGGTTCGGCAAGCTCCCGAAGCTCTTCAGCGCCACCCTCGAAAACGTCATGCGCGAACTAGAATGGGAAGACATGGAAGTGAAGGTCGACGGCCGGCAGCTGCACCATCTGCGCTTCGCTGACCACATCGTGCTCATAACACCGAGCATCAGCCAGGCGGAGCGAATGCTGGCCGACTTCGATCGTGTATGTGGGAATGTTGGACTGCAGCTGAATCTTACGAAGACGATGTTCATGAGGAACGGACAAGTTTCTGATGCCCCATTCTCGCTCAACGGAACCAACACATCTCCGAATGCTCCAGCTACGTGTATCTGGGTCGCGAAGTCAATATGGCCAACGACCTAGCGCCGGAGCTGAGCAGGAGGAAACGAGCGGCTTGGGGAGCTTTTAAGAGCGTCGAAGAAGTCGCGAAGAAGACGAAGAACGTCCGACTCCGTGCCCACCTATTCGACTCTACCGCTCTTCCTGCCCTAACATACGCCTCAGAGACCTGGGCTATGCGAAAGCAGGATGAACACGCGATCAGCGTCGCGCAGCGTGGAATCGAGAGAACGATGCTCGGAGTGACACGACTCACGCAAGTGAGAGAAGGCCTCCGGAGTTCCGAGCTTCGCCGACGTTCGAAGATCAGAGACGCTGTCGCGTGGGCCAAGTTGTCGAAAATTAGGTGGGCCGGCCACGTAATACGCTTCGCAGACACCCGCTGGACGAGAGCCGTTACCGACTGGATTCCGCGGGATGTCAAGAGAACACCGGGACGCCCACCAACGCGTTGGTCGACTTCTTCGTGAAAGCCCTGAACGACCGATATGACGCTCTTCGTGTCCCTCGAGCGAGGAGGATCCATTGGACCACTCTGGCACGCGACAGGGACGAATGGAGACGCTGCTGGCGCCCGCTCGAGCAAGTCGATGATCAACGGGACGACAGGTGATACAGGTGATACAGAAGCAGTGCGGACGAGATCTCATATCGTCGGTTTCTTTGCTCCTCAGACAGCTCGTGAGGCACCCATCTTTCCAGCTTTTTGGTCTTTCCAATTTCCTTCAGATGCCGGGCAGCTGTGTTGTGACTGACGCCAAGAACTTTCGCTATCTCCCTGGTACCTTTGTGTGGATCCTCCTCTACCACATCTCTCAGCTTGTCCTCATCAACATCACTATGCCTCCCACGACCTTCATGTTCTTCCAAGCTCTCATGTCCATTCCGGAACTTCTGATACCAACGATACGCCGTCCGAATTGTGGAACATCCTTGACCGAATGCGGCGTTGATCTTCTCGTCCGCCTCCTTAGCTGTAGTGCCCAGCTTGAATTCATACAAGTAAATGCCTCGGATTACCCTTTTGTCCATCTGCAAAAAAGTCAATAAAACTCAAAAGTTTTCCCACTTTTACATAGAAAATTTGGTACTCTCCGGTAGAGCAAAGTTTGCGCTTCTAAACGGTATGCCACATGTTACGGTTTGTCCTTGATCAAACGCGTAAAGACGCGCCAAAAAATGGCGCGAGCCAGTGCCATTTAATTCGTTACAACCTAATAATAATTTGCTAAGAGCTATCGATCGGCGTCGTCACAGAAATTGGTCACAAAATAGGGGCGAAAATTGGGGAGAAATAGCGGAAAATGCATAGACGTCTTCTATGTGCCTGGGGATTCAAAAGACGTGCCGAAGACGTCGACAAAACTGCCTGAGGTTTAGACCATTGTCAACGGAAAGCCTTCATGAGCAGAGAGGGAAGGTAATTAATATCGATCGATTTTGTCCCAGGCAACAGGGGAACGCAATCAAAATCGATCGATGTTATCTATTTTCTATCAAATTTAACCGACAAGGAGTTAAGTGATTATGATCGTTGACGGAAGGCCCTCTCAGCAGGGAGGGAGGACAATCAATATTGATCGATATTATCGATTTTCTCTCAGATTTAACCGATCGTGGTGGGAGACACGCAGGTATTATGGTCGACGGAGTGCTTCACATCAGGTGAAAAGTTTCAATGGGGAGACATATCGATTGATATTGATGTGATGATGGTAATAGTGCAACTTCGCGCAAGGCACGCCAATAGGCGTGACGGAGCCCTTGTAAGCAATAAATCGTTTGACTCGAAGTTTTCGTCAATGCTAAACAATACAGCGTGGGAGGCGCTTTTGTTTTCAGCTACGATGCGTACCTGAATAAGATTGGCGTGAAGTCGGAGCGTCTCTGAGCTCAGAATGTTCGCATGTAACCGTACTAGATCATACATTTTCCTCTTGAGCACGTTGATTGTAATAATTACCGGAAACCATAGTAGAAGATAAAACGCGAAGACAAATTGCATCCGCAGATCAGAAGCGTCGTCAATACCTGAAACAAGCTTCATTAATCCTTGTAAGCTGTTACTATACGCTGGTTTTGGAGGCATGGAAGCAGTATAAAACATAAGGAAAGGTGGAAATTCTAAGAAGCAAAGCAAAGTGTAAAGTGTTAAACTTTTCAAATTATAAATAGTTAAAACAATGCTACAAATATAAAGGATAATCGTAGAGCCATATAAAAAAGTTATAGAAAACTGCCTCTAAAAATCTAATCGTGCAGCAATATATACCATTTTCACGTCGAATTGGACACTGTTCAAATCAAATTGGCACTTTTCAAAGATGGCCTATAAACTTTGAAATTACGCTGAACGTCTCCCAAATTGAAACCATCTTCTTACAAGTTGAACTAAAGACTCTCCAAGATGGCTAAAATAATTTTTTGTTCAAGGAATACTTAGAATGAGTTTTTTGAATTTTTTTTACTTCAGCAGCCTGAATGAGCGAAATAATTTTATAAAGTCTTTATTTTTCGAGAAAAACAATGAATTAAGTTTTATGTTAAGGAGCAGCAAGGCAGCAATCACGTTCTGCATTAAAAGACTGGATCGAGCCATGCACTCGAGAAGTTCAACGCAACGTTTATTTGATGGATAGTGTAAATACTGTTTTTATTGCAGGTGTGAAAGTGCACACAAACACAAATTTTGATAAAAATCGACTGAAAAGTTTCGGATGTGAGCATGGCGCATTCTTTGTTTTGACGTTATAAAATGGCCGCCTTCCTGCTCTTTAAAAAAAGCTTTAATCCATTGTTTTTCCTCGGAAAATAAAATTTTTACAAAATTTCAAACGATGTGTTCTCTTACTGGGAAGTAAATTAAGACCTCAAAGAGCGTTATGCTAAAATTTTCCTTCAACAAAAAAATTACTCTAACATTTTTGGAGAACATACAGTTTAATGCAGAAGAAGCTCATCTTTATTTGGAAGAGTTCTCTTTGATTTGAAAAACCATAAGTTAGCTTAGAAGAATCTCCAATTTGACGTGGGATTAGCGCTGGTCATTCATTAAATATGTAGCTCATTACATAATACAATTTAGCATATGGTTTTTAGATTGTTATTACGTTTAGGTATAGGAACAACTCACGTTGTTTTTCAACCACTATTTTATTCCATTTTTTCCAATTTCACCGATTATGAAGATCTGAGAGCGCGTACAACGCAGTGAGAAGTCGGCTGTCGTATGCACCCGATCCAAGGTTCCTGGTTCGGATTTCCCGCTCTAGCCAACCAACTCTTCAGGATCCTTTCGAGATCGGCGAATTGGTACCAGACGTGTCTGGGAAGGATAAAGCGCTGACTTGTTCATCGGCTGGCCCCGCAAGTTATTGTGTGGCCAAATACGCATTCAATTCGCCTCTACGATATCCAGTAAAAGTAGAATGCCTGGCGCATCCCAAGCGGTATTGTGTAACACCGCCCTTTATGCTTATCTTTATAAAAATCTGAGAAAATAAAGCAAAAAAATGATTTCGAAGAAAGAGTGCATTTTCGTGTTTCAAAGCAATGTGGTTACCATGATAAATTATTTTTGGTTGTTATTACTTTAATTGCTACTTTGATTGTTTGAATGGCATCCTAGGAACAACAAGAAACTGCTTGGAAGACTACGAGCAGGATAGGCAGACTTGTTCTCGAGATCGCTTGGCGAACTTATAAACTCAATTTGCCTCATGCGACGCAAGTCTCAACAAATCGCGGTAGAGCTAAAAAAAATCCAAAAATGCTTTTCGTCTCGTGTTGTGAAAGTTTTAAATGAGCTTCCTGCATCAATCTCCAGTTCTTCGTCAAAAACGCTCAGCTACATGTTAGAAAATTTTTTCAAACGGAAAGGTTATCTGTGAAGTTAACTACAAAACGGTATTTTAAGAGTAGGTGATATTTTGTTAGAAAGTAATGTGCCTTTTCAGTGAGTGAAAAACCAAGTCGCTTTGAGAAGCAAACACTTTCTATTTCGTGCGAATC
Organism: Heligmosomoides polygyrus bakeri; assembly: GCA_947359475.1. Taxonomy (NCBI): domain Eukaryota; kingdom Metazoa; phylum Nematoda; class Chromadorea; order Rhabditida; family Heligmosomidae; genus Heligmosomoides; species Heligmosomoides polygyrus. Next base: position 10,331,518 of record OX375865.1, read on the forward strand.
ATGGATCAAGTCACCTGTATCACCTGTATCACCTGTCGTCCCGTTGATCATCGACTTGCTCGAGCGGGCGCCAGCAGCGTCTCCATTCGTCCCTGTCGCGTGCCAGAGTGGTCCAATGGATCCTCCTCGCTCGAGGGACACGAAGTGCGTCATATCGGTCGTTCAGGGCTTTCACGAAGAAGTCCGACCAACGCGTTGGTGGGCGTCCTGGTGTTCTTTTGACATCCCGCGGAATCCAGTCTGTGACGGCTCTCGTCCAGCGGGTGTCTGCGAATCGCATTACGTGGCCGGCCCACCTAATTTTCGACGACTTGGCCCATGCGACAGCGTCTCTGATCTTCGAACGTCGGCGAAGCTCGGAACTCCGAAGGCCTTCTCTCACTTGCGTGAGTCGTGTCACTCCGAGCATCGTCCTCTCGATTCCACGCTGCGCGACGCTGATCGCGTGTTCATCCTGCTTTCGTATAGCCCAGGTCTCTGAGGCGTATGTTAGGGCAGGAAGAACAGTGGAGTCGAATAGGTGGGCACGGAGTCGGACGTTCTTCGTCTTCTTCGCGACTTCTTCGACGCTCTTGAAAGCTCCCCAAGCCGCTCGTTTCCTCCTGCTCAGCTCTGGTGCTAGGTCGTTGGCCATGTTGACTTCGCGACCCAGATACACATAGCTGGAGCATTCGGAGATGTTCATTCCGTTGAGCGAGAATGGGGCATCAGAAACCCATCCGTTCTTCATTAACATCGTCTTCGTAAGATTCAGCTGCAGTCCAACGCTTCCACATACACGATCGAAGTCGGCCAGCATTCGTTCCGCCTGACTGATGCTCGGTGTTATGAGCACGATGTCGTCAGCGAAGCGAAGATGGTGCAGTTGCCGGCCGTCGACCTTCACTCCCATGTCATCCCATTCTAGTTCGCGCATGACGTTTTCGAGGGTGGCGCTGAAGAGCTTCGGGGATATGGTATCCCCTTGTCGAACCCCTCTCTTCACGTCAATGACGACGTCGTTGTAGAATGGTGAGATCTTGGTCGTGAATCCACTGTACAGCTCTCGAAGGACTCTGATGTACTGAGTAGGAACGCCCTGGGTGAGCAGGGCTTCCATGACCGCTTCAGTCTCGACGGAGTCGAATGCCTTCTTCAGGTCAATGAACGTAAGGCACAGCGGCAGCTTGTACTCTCGCGACACTTCGATGAGCTTCGTAATGGTGTGTATGTGGTCGATCGTGCTGAATCCTCTCCGAAATCCTGCTTGTTCGCATGGCTGTCCTTCGTCCAGCGTTCTACTAATCCTATTCAGGATGACTCGAGTGAACAGCTTGTAGACTACGGAAAACAGGCAGATCGGGCGATAGTTGCCAATGTCGTGCACGTCTCCCTTCTTGTACAGCAAGACGGTCTTGCTGGTCTTCCACTCAGATGGAACCTTGCATTCGGACAGGTAGCGTGTGAAGAGCCGCGCCAAGGTGTTGATGAGCGCTGGCGGGAGGTTCTTCAGGTGTTCAGCTCTAATCCTGTCAGGACCGGGTGCTGTACGTTTCTTCACCGACGAGATGGCGTGTCGGATCTCGGAAGGGAGAACAGAGGGAGCGACGTATCCATCCTGCGGAAGATGGCGTAGGGGCAGGTGGACGTGGCTATCGAAGAGATCGGAGTAGAAGTCGTGGATGACCTTCTCCATGGTCCTCCTGGAAGAGGTGACGGTTCCGTCGGGACGTCGGAGAGCGGTCATCTTGGTCTTGAAGTTGGCGAAGTTCCGGCGGGCATTGCGGATGCTCAGCCCTGCCTCTGCTGCTTCAGCCAACACTTCCGCCCTTCTCTCCTTCAGATCTTCCTTTATCGCCGTTCTGCATAGCTTTGCAAGCTCGGACGTCAGTTGGTAGTTGCCTGACGCTCGTGCTGCTCTACGCTGGCGTATCAGCTCGAGAGTTTCCAGAGACAGGCGTCTCTTGGTGGTCTTCAAGCTCTCGGCTCCCTTAGCACTATCGTGGAGATGGTGCACGAAGCGATCGTATTCCTCGTCGACGTTGTCCATGACGGCATCTTCCCAAAGGCCGACAAGAGAGGTGTAGAGATCCCAGTTGATGGTCGTTCTGGGACTCCTCTTCTTGAACTTCGCGGCCTTCTCTCCTTGACGCGAAAAGCGGAACCTCGCGCGAAGGAGGCGGTGGTCCGATCCCGTGTAGAACTTGGGGACAACGGAGACATCGGTCAGGCAATACTTGCGATTGAAGATGATGTGGTCGATCTCGTTGTGGAACTGGCCACCGGGGGATTCCCAGGTCCATCGTAGGGAGGGAGGCTTCTGGAACTGTGAGTTTCCATGGATGGTCTTGGTCGACATGATAAACTCAGACAGCCTTTCACCTTGCTCGTTCCACTCCAAACCGTGGGTTCCGATGTGAAGTTCTTCCGGCGACCTTCGTGGCCCGATCTTGGCGTTGAAGTCGCCGACGATCACCTTGTAGAAGGTGTGATCTTCCTTATAGAACTTCTCCAGCTCCACGTAGAAGGCCTCGACGTCTTCGTCGTCGTAGTCGGATGTTGGGGCATACGCGACGAACACAGTCAAAGCTGGCACGGAACCATATCTCTTCAGTCGCAGACGTCCGATTCGGGTTGTCAGAGACTCGTACGAATCGATGTTCATATCCAAGTGCGTGTTGACGAGGACACCAACGCCGCCTACTCCCCTGCTGTCGCATGTTCCGAGGAACAGTTCTTCTCCGGAGTCGTAGGCGGCGTGTAGGGGGTGGTGTCTTCTCGTCTCGGTCAGTCCGATGACGTCGTACTTGATCTTCCTGGCTTGCATCATCAGGTCCTCGACGGATGCTTCCGACGCAAGCGTGCGGGCGTTGTAAGTACAGATCGTCATCCTAGTCCTTCTCAGTTTGCGCAGCCTGGTTAGGCCCTGAGATTTTAGCAGCCTCTCCGTACTCGTCCTTCCCATCGCTGCAGAAATGGGGGCTCTTTCGGGGTCAGGGGAATGAGGCCCTTTAGTGCTGCTGTGTTTGACTGGAATACAACACGGGTAGCTAGTCAGGCCATCAAGTCACTTTTGCTATTATCAAAAAGGCCCACTATTGCTACAATTTCTTGTGCAGGTTTAATTTGGGTACATGTCGCGTAGGTGAGCAGCATTGGTAGGTGTGTTCCGGCTATGCTATGTTAGGTTATTCTTTGCTGGCGTACGCCCCTACCAATGTTGCTTACCTACGCGACATGTACCAATCAAAATAAGTAAGTCCTCTACATGAATGCGAGGATCCAAATCAGTTTCCTTAAGCCTCATGGGGCTGGTATCGAGGTTTTAAGCTGTCATAACGATGTTTTATTGCGATCAAAACTTCTAGCGCCGAAGTCTGGACGGCGTTGGGACGACAAATAGGCTTGGCTGTGGACTGACGATGTCAGAGAGAAGGGCAGGAAAAAGAAACGGCTATATCATGTATTTATCGGTGATAAAACAGTTCACAACTGGCGGAATTATCGAGAAGCGAAAAAAGCGGCATAGAAGGCAATACCTGCTGGTAAGGCCGCATACTACGCTGTAGACAGCGAAAAAGTGGAAACGCGCGATGGTGAGCGCTATCTTTACCGACTCGCCAAAGCTCGCTGTTGCCAAGCTGAAGAAATCGAGAAGTTCTTTGGCATTAGCGACGAGAATGATCTTTTTCTGATGGATCGTAAAAGGGCTGTGAAGCGGAGGCGCGACTACTTCGAGGAAATCTCGAATGTAGAATTTAAACATCCTGCCGTTCCTTTTGCTTCACCTATATACGGCCCCGTTCAGAGTGAGTGAAACCGAAGCAGCCCTGAGGAAGATGAAGTCAGGCAAAGTCACTGGTCCCGATGACCTGCCAGCCGACCTATGGAAGTCGAAGTGCTGGTGCCCTGTTGGCTGACGGAGCTTTTCAATCAGGTTGTTGCAGAGAAGAAAGTGCCCGAGAGCTGCCAGCAAAGCACGACCATGGAAGAAGAAGGGCAGTCCTGCGGACTGCTCTAGCTACCGTCCGATTCGCCTACCTTCGCACTCATGAATATCTTTGAGAGAATCGTAGACAGCCGTATACGGGATGTCGTTCAGCTTTCCAATAGTCAGTGTGGTTTCGTTGCCAGCTGTGGGACGGTTGATGCCATACACGCCGTTCGTCTTCTGCTAGATAAGCACCGCGAAAAACAGAAACCAGTGCATTTTGCCCTCCTGGACTTGGAGCAGGCCTTCGACCGCGTTCCGCGAGAAGTTATATGGTACGCGTTGCAACGACACGGCGTACCTGAAGAGCTTATTGAGTAGGTGCGCATCCTCTACTCGTGCCCAATAAGCCGAGTGCGAGCACCAGCGGGCACCTCGATGGAGTTTCCAATCTCTGTCGGAGTGCGCCAGGGGTCTGCGCTCTTCCCACTGCTCTTCGTGGTCGTCATGGATGCAATTACACAAGATCTCCAAAACCGCCGGTCCTTGGACATTGCTGTATGCCGAAGACGTCATTCTTGCGTATGAAGACAAACCCGAACTCGAGCGACAGGAACAGGAATGGTGCGATCACTTGGCATTGTTCGGACTCAAGCTGAAGATCAAAAAGACAGAATACTTGAAGACAGATGTGAATGAGCTCGGATCTATCAAGGTCAATGGCACTGTGCTCTCACGAGTGACATCTTTCAAGTCTCTCGGATCAACAGTCACGTCCGATGGCAACCTAAAGTTGGAGGTGAATGCGCGTGTGAGTGCAGCCTGGTCCAAATGGCGCTCGTTGACTGGGGTGCTTTGCGACAAGACAATACCTGAGCACCTCAAATCGAAGGTTTATAGAACAGTCGTCCGCCCAGTAGCGACGTATGGTGCTAAGTGTTGGCCCGTGACGAAGCCGCCTCAGTGTAATGGAGACCAAGATGTTAAGGAGGACGGCCGGAGTAACGCGTTTGGACCGCTTTCGCAACGACACCATACGGCAAAGCATTGGTGTCGCAACGATAGCCGACAAGTTGCGAGAAGCTCGTCTACGATGGTATGACCAGGTGCTTCGCGCTAACGATGACACCGTCTGCAAGATTGGCCTGAACCTTGAAGTCCCTGGAAAACGGCCCAGAGGACGCCCGAAGCAACGTTGGCTAGATACGTTGCTAGATACGTGGACTTAAAGATAGCTGGTGTGCATCCTGATCAAGCATTTGATCGGGAGAAAAGGCGTCACCACACCAGAAGAGCGGACCCCGCCACCAAGCGGGGCAAACGCTACTGAAAATGATGATGATGAAAACTTCTAGCGCCAGGCGGGACTCGAACCTGCACCTCGTGTAGACCTGGCGGGAATGCTCTACGCCATTGCACCACAGGCTGCTGTTTGATCGTAATACGGGGACCGTTGCGAGTCTACCTGTAGACGAAACACTTCTCTGAAGGCTTGATTTGGTGGACTGTAGCATAATTGCATTCCTAAGATCTATTACTACTAAACCACTAAAATAAAAAACGTGTGAATGAAACCAAAGAAAAAATCGCTGATAGACCTAAGGAAGGCACAACTTATTACATAACTCGGCCAAGACAAGATCTCATTTCATAGTTTGGCTGCAGGCCCAAAGATACTGATGCATGCAGTAACCCCTGATACAAATATGAGTAGCCACTTTAGAATATTGACCAGTCATCCTTTCCAACCTTTTCCAAACGAAACGTGCTTTTTCCTACTCGCCTTCGAATTTTCGATTCAGTTTGTCTTGTTTAATTTTCTGAAGCCTAATTACTACGTTCCCTTATGAGCTTTGATAATTCGCGGCTGACACGATACTGGATGTCGATTCGAAAACAGAAACCGCTAAGAAAAATAAAGGCTCGTGCAATCGGAACGACGACTAATCACTTGCCTGCGACGACGACGCTGTCATCGTAGGCGTCTGGTCGATAGACCTGGAGCAGATGTCGAATTGTTTCACCATCAGACCACTTATGCCACAATATAGCCTAAAAGGGCATTTGAGTCGTAGAAGCAATGGAGAAATGGAAAAAAGAACAAAAAATTTGAAAAAAATTCACTGCAGGAGTTAGGGCGCTCCTATAGATTTGGTGGTTAAGAGCACATGTGTCTGAAGTTTTCTACTCACTGAAAAATTTTTCGAGTATTATTGTGGCGGGGGTGTGGTAGCGTAGTCGGAAAAGGTGCTGACTGTCGTGTGCTCCCGATTCCAGGTTCTGCGTTCGGATTCCCGGCTAACCGGACCGAGCCTTCCACCCCTCCAGGATCTGTGAGTTTGCGGTAGACTTCTCTAGGAAGGATAAAACATTACTCGCCTATGGGTTGGCGATCGTCGAATTCACTGTGTAGGCCAAATATGCATTCAAATCGCCTCCACAACATCTCGTAGAGGTAAATTTGTGGCGTATCCGAAAAACGATTGCCTAGCGACGCCCTTCATCCCTTTTTCTCCTCGTTACTGTGGTGGTGAACCTCGTTGATCGCCGCCACAGGTGTCAGTAGTGGATCCAATAACCGAACAAACGGGTAAAGCGTCAGCGCTTAGGTTGGATCGCGATTCACAGCTGCGGATAGCATTCAATCGCAAGTGAATATGGATGTCGCGGTCAACTCCAGGTGAATGCGGATATGATGCACGAAAAACTCGAAGTACCCCGCCACTGAAATATGTACTGTTGCTATAAAGGATAAAGGCTAAAGCATAAATGTCGGCGTTGATTAATCCTTTTGCAGAGTGCGCCATGCATTCTCCTTCAAGGGATATCGTGTAGGCCAATTCAATGGGTGTTTGGCATATCAAATGCGACTATCGGCTTGTGATAGCCATCCGATGAAAAAGTCAGTGTTTTATCCTTCTCAGACAAGCCTTGCACCAATTAACAAAGGGGATGGAAGGCTTGCTGGACTAGCGGGAAAATTCCAACCAAGAACCTTGAGTCGGAGTGCACGCAGTAGAACGCGCTTCCTCCCACTGCGCTACCACTCGGACTTACTGCTGAAAAGCCCGACCATCGGGGGAAGAAATCCTTTTCGTATATCCTGAAATCCTACAACGTGTGAATAAGTTTTCACTCATCGTAAGTTCACCAAGAGTTAACCCCTAACAAGGGAAGAGTCTGAAGCGTATGTCTGAACGGGGGAGTGAGTCATATAGGGAGAATCCCCAACCCTCAATTGGTTTGAAAATGTGTTTAATTTTTGCCAATTCGCTAAACCCAAGGAGTAGGGGGACACAATGGGATACGGCGCAGCACGCGTTTAAGGGTCTTCTACGCCCGTGATGCGTGCTCCGTCAGTGGCTCGGAGCGCAGGTGGGTAGAGGGTTTACTCGTGCGGGGGAGGTCAGGGGTTTGGTTCCTCTGTGCTGCTGCGTTTTTGCATTTCAACTGATTGGTTGAGATTTGGGGGATTCTGACGTCTATACCATTTTCAGATGTTTTTTGCGCATTTTTCCAGCGGTACGCTGCGGTATTCAACATTGTGATAAATGTTAAGCACCAGTGATACGCAGGTACAAAGTGCCTGTGTAGTGAATCGCGGTGTCTTCCTCCACGGTTATGAGCACGCAACCGAAATCCAATTGAAGACGTACCCTTTCCTCCGAAACAAGAGTTCCACCCGAAAACGTTGTCATATGCCCACTGCTTGCCTGCCTCTCCACGTCCATCAATTCATCTTGCGGATCCCAATCTTCCTCTTCTTCCACCACTTCCAGCTGTTCGTCTTCGTCAACTTCGAGTTGACGTGCTTCGAAGTCCTTGAGCATGCTGGCCATCCGTTCGGGGCTGCTTGATTTCTTCCCTCGAAGATTCCTTGTCTAAAGGAGGGCCGCACTTCAGCGTGAGCAGGCGGATCACCACTCGACCGTCGGTGGACACTGTTGGTGTTAGGTTCTATAAAACCTTCTGATTTCCAGGTGACAGGCAGGCATGAGGGAAAGAGTGTATCGATGCCGCTTAGCTTAATTTGCGGGATCCGCACACTTCGTTTCTCATTTGAACCACCTCCGACGTCGCAACGTGGTCTCCTTTGAAAATCCGAGCAGGATGGTTCCTCCCGAGGCCTTTGGTCCATGTGTGGAAACAGACTATGAGGAGCCTGTAGCCCTTATACGCTACCCGTAAGGTGCCCAGTGGTGCTTCATGCACTTTGTACTTGTGTATCACTGGTGCTGAACATTTATACATCACCGTGTTGAATACCACAACGTACCGCTGGAAAAATGCGCAGAAAATGTCTGAAAATGGAGCAACGCAGAGGAGGCGAACCCCTGACCTCTCCCGCATGAGTGAAACTCTACCCAAATGCGCTCCGAGCACTGGCTGCAGAAGCATCGCGGGAGTACAGGACCCCCAAACGCGTGCTGAGCCGTATCCCATTGTGAGCCCCTACTCCTTGGGTATAACGATTTGGCAAAAAATAAACACATTTTCGAACCAATTGAGGGATGAGGATTCTCCCTATATGACTTACTCCCCCCGTTCAGACATACGCTTCAGACCCGTCCCTTGTAAGGGTTTTAAAAGTACCCAAACCTGGTACTGGCCAGAGCGATTGCTGCTAAGGTTAGTATGAAACGCCTTCTGGAAATATGTCCATGGAAAATGTGGAGAACTTGAGTAGCTCACCACTTGCTTAGGAGGATCTGGCTAGGATCAATTTTAATTCAAGGGATCTCATTCAACACTCACCGCCAGTGTGATCGTTGAATTCCCATTTCTTCCGAGGAATCATAGAATTTGCAAGTAATTTTTATTACTTATATTGATCTAATATTTTTTATATTCACTTAAAATTTGTTTATTCCTTTACCTGTTGTAGAAAATGTTTGGTAAGGCTAGGGAAAACTGGCCGATTGATCAAATTTACCATAGGAACAAGTGAAGGAATGCAGACGAGAAGGCAGAGGATGATGATCGGTTTCCTTTTCGGCACTCCGTAACGTAGCGAGAAGTATCGATAGGCGATCGACAGCAGCACCGAGTTCAGACCATGACTGAAGCCAAAGATCTCGACGAGAAACGACGAAAAGCAGAAACTGGAGCCGACTTTCGTGCAGGCACCATAGAAGATCAGAACGAACGAGTGATTTGATGTGATTAGTCTGAAATCCGGAATTAGACACTTGCGCTTGTTCTCATTCTCTTAGGTGCTTCGGTTGAAAATAATGACCCTACGCGACTTCGTTTTGAACCGCCACGCGTTATCACGGATTGGACTGAAAGTTCCCACCTTGAATATGCGTGTATGACTTACTAGATCCGTAAGTTGAGGAGTCTTTATTTGCTTTGAGTTTGATTTCAAATGCGTCAAGTTTGTCTGGAATGGTGCCCTATTTGATTATAATACTGTCGAATTTTGTCTGTAGTGTATAATCTGACTTGACATAGTATACATATTCTTGTTCTATGGTGTATGTTAACGTATCGTTACAAAGAGGTTTAATTACCCAAGTTGAGGAATATAGAGGTTATCCTTAACTCGTCCATGATGTCGTCTTCCTCGACGTTACAGCCGTGTTATCATATCTCATGAGCGCGGGACGAGACATTCGAGTTGCATGGAGTAAAGGCCTCCGTACTCTTCAGACAATCGTCAGAGTGGACCGCTTGACCTTAAACGAGCTATTTACTCAGGCAATCGGTGGGATGGACCGCCGGCGAACTGACTAGATGAAGACAGCCCGCTGCCGCACGGTGCGGAGTCGGAGGTTCATGGTGACGGAGGCTTGACCGCTGTCACCCTGAGCCCCAGACTCCGCACCGTCCGAAAGCGAACTATGCTCATCTCGTCAGTTCGCCATCGGTCCATCCCACCGACTGCCTGAGTGCATAGCCCGTTTAAGCTCAATCGGTCCACCCTGACGGTTGTTTGAGCTCTTTAGCGGGAACGTGGACGCGGCATGCGGCAATCCTGCCGCACAGTTCTGAAAGGAGCACGTGGCTCTGCCCTCAACCTGCCCCACCCCCCCCCCCCCTCCTCCTCCTTCTCCATCATCATTATCATTATGGGCATCCATTCCAGATCCCTGCAACGACCGGGTAGAGGCAGATATAACTCTGTCGGCACACACTTCCGCAGTCCTATCCTTAACCATAGGGCGAGAATGCAGAACTCGCCGACGCGCACGATGTGAAAACATTATTGCCACCGCCGCTCATTTCGCGCCGAATCGGCGCCAGCGGCGGAGTGGCGTTCTACCCCCCCCCCCCTCCGCCCTTTAGGGCCCGTTTATACTTCGACGCGACGCCACGTATAGTGGCCACATTGATTGGGCGACGCGATCGATCAATATGGCCGCTATGCGTGCCATCGCGTCGCTCGGCGTCGGAAGTGTAAACGGGGCCTTAAAGAGAGACGTAGCAAATTGTGCGTCTCCACTATCTCGTATGGCAGCCGCTGGTCTCTCGAGCAAGCCCAGGGGGTTGGTTGTGGGCGGGCCAGGAAGTAGAACGCTCGTCCCCTTGCGCCGGCAGAAACTGTCTGCACTCTAGCCTTTCGCGGCAGGGAGCGGCCAAAGCGGGGACTGAAGGCGACAGGGCGAATAGCAGCAGTAGGTCCCGACTAGGTATGGTGTACCTCGCCCCTCCGTTGCGAAACATTGTCGCCGCGACCCATCGCCGGCGCGACGCGGGAGTATACCATAGGCCCAAAGCGGCTGCATGTGAAAATGTTCTACAGCAAGGGACTAGCTCGTTTACATCAAATTTTCAAAGGTTTGGTTACTAAGGACAAAGGAGTTCTTACTATGGTATATAAAACATACGTCAGGTCCATTGCTGAATTCGACCCTATAGTTTTTTCTCCTCATAAAAAGAAGTACACTGCTATGCTTGAAAGAGTCCAGAAGAAACTAGATGGGCATAAACCAGGGTGGGTGGCTTTTTGCATTCCACGATTCCTAAAGCCAATATAAGGATAGCTATCTGGGTCTGCACACCCTAGAATCACGTCGCAAGTTGAGGGATGCTTGTGTCCTGTTCAAGTTGTTGACAGGTCATCTAAGGGGCCGTGTCTCGAAATCCTTTTCAGTCTCGCCGTCAAGAACCCGCGGCGGTCTATGTAAGCTGTCATACGTCAAGCCTAGATCTAATCTTTGGGCCACATCCTTTACGGTAAGAGCTGCTTCAGCCTATTGCGCGTTAAGGATTGGTGTTCCAGCCTTCTCATACTCGCTTCGACCGTTCAAGCGTATGGCCAAACATAAATTGCTTGCCTACTGAAGGGTGCATTTGTGCTTCTTTGTTGTCATGTTGTGCTTTTCTTTTTGATGTGTTCTATTTTTTGTGGTTTCTCTCGAAAGTGCGTCTTAAACACACGTATTCAAATAAATAAATAAATAGCGCTTTTAATCATTATTGCCGTTTGAGGCGGCGGCTGCCACTTTGGCGGCACCGTGCCTGCCGCCTAGGCGATACATCAGCGGCAAATTGGACGCGGCAAGTTTTGCCGCTCCCCGATCTCTGCGTCTATGCCCGATGCTTAAAGATAGTACGTATTGTGTCTTTTTTGCCAAAGAGGTTGTTAGGTGGAATATTTATTTTGGCCTGACGTTTCGACCCTTAAAGATAGCGCTGCCGCGTTGCCGCAAAAACGTGCGGAGGGCTAAAAGGTGAACACACTCTCGGAAGGGCCTCTTAATTTCTCTCTAATAATATGTTGTCCAAGAAAGAGACCTAAAAAACGTAGTAATTGCACCGGAACTTGTGTTCCTTTTCACTTGCTCCGTTATCGAGAAAACACGAGGATATGAGACGTGTGATAGTGGCAGCCTCAGTCAACTACACCGTCCATAAAGTACGCATTTCAACGGCGAATTTTCTGGCAATTTGCGCTGTCGTCGCAGCGGCGATAATTAGAGGCCTGATCGCCTGGAAATGAAAACAGCAGTCGGCGACGAAAGCGCACTCGCACTGACCTCGGCACGGTAATCGCCTGTGCCATTGAAGTGAAGAGATCCGTGAGCACATAGTTGACGATCAACACGCTGTAGGTGCGAATCGGCTTCGGTGTGTTCAGCACAATAATCACCAACAGGATCAGGTTCACGAGAAACGCTATCGTAGCCGTCAGAGCGTGAACGGTCAGAAGGACGACAACGAGAGCAGCCGGCATGGCAGCTCTTCAGATGGAAGTAAGTGCCTCCGACGTCTTAAGTATCAGCTTGAGCGTGACAACGACGACGACGACAACGCAGAAATAAATAGCAATTGTGCATAGCCGGCGATGTAATCAGCGTGTTTGTTTTGAGCTCTGATGACTCGTTCAATCGCCTTGAATGGAAACAAGAACGAGGAGATGGTTATTGGTTTCAAGAAAGGTCGAGATCAGGAGAAAAGATGAAGAATAAACGATAAAAACGGCGTTAATCAATCGAGTGGGATGCGCCACGCATCCCACTTCCTCGAGATGTCGTGGATACCACGCGGATGCGTATCTGGCCTAAACAAGTACTTTCGCTGAGGTACCGACGGACAAGTCAGCGTTTTATCCCTCCTAAACAGGGATGCTCGATATTTCTATTTCCGAATTCCGGTTTACGGTCGTTTTGAGTTACTCCGTTCCGTTCCGTGTTTCGCCTGTTTTTTGACCGGGAGGCGCAGACGGAAATTTACACTGTTCAATACTAGCTTTCTATTGAGCACAATCAGCTCATCAATTAAGTGTCATACCTTCAAAGTTACCTATTGGAGAAAACAAGCACGTTTTTGGGTTTAGCAGCTCAAGATCTATGGGACAGCTTAAAAAACTGTCAAGAACTTCAAAATTCAATCGAATTTCCTTGAATTTTAACTTTACGTTCAAAATCGTGCTACATTGCGAAGGGCGGTCGCGGACGAGTTGTCAGTCACAAGCCGTCGAAAACTGTTGCGTACTCACAATTCCTCTAATTTGAGGTTTTTTTTTTGATAAATGGTTGGTACCGTTCGATTCGTCTCTTCGAGGTCTACACAAACATATATACAACTTTACCAGACCACCGCATTTTACGCGTGGGTGGCTCAAAAAATGACTGGAGCAGGCTATTTACGATTGGAGCAGCTTATTTTCTAGGACTTGCATGTTCTCGGAATATCTCAAGCATGCCGTAAAGTGGTCTGTCATACCAGGAATCCTCCGAGTGTGCGCCGTGTACAATGCATATAGGATCGAACCTATCAATCGAGTGGGCGCGACAGCTTGTTGAGTGATGAGAGTTTGTAGAGTTTTATGAGAAATTCTCTACCGCGCCGTAACTGCGAGGAAAATACTGCTTGACAACAGCAGTATTAATATTCTTGATATTGGTTAGATTGATTTTTGGTCTCGGCGCAAGCTCTTCTTTTAGCATAGAAAACACAACTTCAGCATGTTGTATAGCATCAAACTGAAAAAACTGCCGTTTGAGTAATCTCCAAGTTCGACGTTCTTGAAACCTGGGCATCTTAGAAGTAAGATTTTAAAATCATTTTTGCCTAACAGGTATGACATAAAATCTTTATTGCGGGCGACGTTTGCACGAACTCGATTTCCTGAAGGCCTGAGAAAAGCTCGAAATCCTTGGCTCTTTGAAATTCACTGGATCATAAACATTGCGTCCACCACTTTACCAGGAACATCCAGCTCCCAGGAGTATTAGGAGACGTTACCACCAGGGGTGAACATGAAATTTTGTGTGTCAAAATTTTTTGACGGAAAATTCTCGTTGAATTTCCGGTAAGCCGTTAAAATTTCGTTAAAAAATACAATTATCTGCAAACCATTATTTCAAGTGAAAAAGTCAACGAAAACCTTATGCGTTTCAACTTCTAGAGGTCAGCAGCTAAATATACTCTAGATTTATGGAGAAATAATATCAAATCTCAATGGTTTGTTTCGCCACCTCCCTTCAGACAAACCGTTTTTATTATAACACCTCCTCGGTGGCTCATCAGTGAAGAAGGAGGTGTTATAATTTTATTATTATATTTTTATGTTTTTAGATTTTTTTTAAATTTAAATTTTAATTATTATTCATTATTTTTATTTTTTATTATATTTTTATTTTATTTTACTTTATTTTATATTGTTTTGTTTTTATTTTTTTGTCTTTGTTTTTTGTTTTTATTTTTTTTAAATACGCGTTTTTTAAAATATTTGTTGGCAATATTAGAAATTATTAAAATTACTTAACTTACGTTCAAGAAAAGTTCAAGGAATGGAGTGTAATATTTCAATGTAAAATAATCCAAAATAAATTCAACATCAACAAACACCATAAAATAAGCAAGCCTTTAGCAAAAAAAATCTACAGGGTGTCAAGGCTTTAACACATTTGGTTAAGCCTGGAGCGGCTGGTAGAGAGGCTATATGTTGTTACAGGTGCTTTGTTGCGATCAAAGCTCTTGCGCCAGGTGCCCGGAGTTATTGTCTGACTGTGCCACGAGCATATCTAATCTCGATGCAAGTATCAAGCCATTAAATACAGAAGGATTTAATAAAAGTACAATTAAAAGCCTATCGGTCGAATGTTAACGCGTTGTCGAACGCACAATTTTTGAGTACCTGGTGCGTGGGACCAATACATTTTTTGTAACGTCGGCACCGTGACACGCATCGTGTCACAGGCCTCGCCGAAAAGGTGTAACACGGCGTGAACGTGTTAACGATCAGGAAAATATGGCTTTCCTAATTTTTGTTTTTTTTTATAAAATCGTTTAAAATACGTCCAGCGGCCACAGACATTCTCTGTCTCAACTGTTTCAGGTGGCGGCAAAAGTATTTTGGGATAAGCAGCGCCAGGTGAGGATAATTATATCTTACGAGGAGGTTAGACCAGTATCTTTGTGGATTCGTTGATGTGCTTGAAGGCTCGGCGAAGAAATTTCTAGCTCTTCTAGCTGTCGCGGAGGCGTTTTGAATGCGTATTTGGCTGAACAATGATTTGCGCTGACCAGCCGGTGGACAAGTTAGTGCTGTATCCTTCGCAGACAAGTCTGGTACCAATTCACCGACCCCAGAGGGATTGAAGGCTTGGTTAGCCCGGATGGGAAATCCCGAAAAAAACACCAGAAATCTGGTATAGGGTGCGCGTTACAGCCGTCTGCGACTCCGACTGCGCTACACGCTCCCCAACATGCATTTAAAATCTAAAAAATCCAAAAATTCAGAGCAAATTCATAAAACATTAAAATATTCTTGCTGTTTTCAATAGTATTTTTCGGAACAGTCCTTATCGGGAGGACGAGACCTGCAACATTAGAAAATGCTAGGGGCAAATGTGATAAGCTTACTGAGAAAAAAGTCCGTAAATTGTTAACCGTTAAATGTGCACCCCTGCTCACCATATCTGTGCGTTCTAACTCACCGTTCCCTCAGCGCAAAGAAACCGAATCAACTGGCTACCATGAGGCAAGTGAGACCTACTGGTGAGGTCAAAAATACTGCTCCTGTTGCCGGAGAGTCGAAAGTGTGCATAAAGCAGTATTCGAGATCTCACAGCTCTCACACACGGACAAAAGGCAAGATTCCACTGGTAATGGAGATGAATTCGTTTCTTTTGTTCATGGTTGGATTTCGTTCGTGAATCCAGAAGGCCTCAAGAGCCTTTCTGGTCCCTATTCCGTTTTCATGAGACAACACCGTGCATTTTACATTAAAGTCGTCTCCGGAGTGAACTTCCCTTCAATGCTTACCAAGCGGAGTTAGTGAGCTTTGCCTTCGCTTACCAGCAAGGTGTTTCTTAACGCGATTGCGTAGCACCCTCCCAGCTTCGCCGATGTGTAGGACATCGCAGGTTAAACACTCCAACTGGTAGATGACGCCTTTTTTTGCGCAATCTCCTGTCCTCCCATGCGGGCAAATCACGCTGTCTTGCATTATGTGGACACGGTCATATAACCGATTCTAAACAAGCTGCCGTTTAATGTCGTCTCTTGTTATATCTACCAGTAGAACGTCTACCCATAATCTACTGTCAATATGTACATCGACGATTGCTGTGTCGTAACAACATCTCAATTCGAAATGGATGAGCTGCTTAACATTCTTAACATACAATCACAGTACATAAAGTTCACGCGAGAATTTCCGTGCGAAGGCTGGCTACCTTTTTTGAACACACTGATTAGGGTGATGGTACCGCAAGGCCAGCTCCAAGTACATCACATCAACACCAGGTAATCTCATCCTTCTGCTGTGAAACGTGCTGCGCTGCGCAACTTGTTTAAAACAGCAACAAGAATGTGAACGGGTGACGAGGAGCGCGAAGAGTTACGTAGGTTAATCTGCAAAATTGCCCAGTTCAATGATTATGAAGCGCGAGAAAGCAGAGCGCCACGCGGGCCCAATATGAACTCGTTTAGCAACAAAATCTGTCTTTCACTACCTTTCATTTCGCGCAGTATCACTGCAGCTGTGCGCCTATGTTTAATGCGAGCAGGTTTGGATACGGATGTTGGGATCTATCCTAGTCCGGGGGGCCACATAACTAAAAAATAGGTAACAAAATAAATTGAAACTTACCCAGCGGAACGAAATGAAACCTAAACGGGACTAAAAATCGAACGAACAAACATAAAAATAACAAATCGTCCCGGCTTACAACCATCTCGGCGGGCAAAGAGCGACGGAATGGAGGCATGCCGCGTGCTGATCGCCGGCTGACATGTTATAACCAGGGTCTACCATGGTGAGCAGGGCGCATGAAGCCGCATGCCGCGTGCTGACCGCCGCTTGACATGTTATAACCAGGATCTAACATGGTAAGGAGGGCACACAACTTTGCCTGCTTACAATCGCAACAAATGTGTTTTTTCGGTTTTTTCTTCGCGACTTTTCTTGTTTAGGTTTAGATGTTGTTCTGTAGAAGCCGCTCGGTAAGTCTCAAATGGATTCGTTACATATAATACTTTTTATTTATGTGGTCCCCCCTGACTAGGATAGATCCGGATGTTGTGCTGGTAGAGATACCAAGAAACGACATTAAACGGCAGCTTGCTCACAATCGGTTTATGTGACCGTGTCTGCATAGTGCAAGACTGTGTGATTTGCCCGAATGGGAGGACGAAAAATTGCGCACAAAATGGCGCCATCTACCAGTTGAAGTGTTTTGACCTGCGGTGTCCTATACACCGGCGAAGCTGGGAGGGTGTTACGCACTCACGTAAAGGAACACATTGCTGACAAGAGAAGGCAAAGCCTACTAACTCCGTTTGGCGAGCATCGAAGGGAAGTTCACTCAAGAGACGACTTTAATGTAAAATGCGCGGTGTTGCATCATGAAGACGAAATATTGGTGGGGGGGGGGGGGCAAAAGTAATGAGACTCTCCATGCCGTGACAGGAGTCCGGTTTCGTGCTTCTCGTATTTGTATGTTTGCTTTCTACTTACTGAAGACCACCTGAGAAGTGACCACTTTCGCCCTTTCCAGAAGCATGCCAAAACCCAGCCTGTCTCATGCCGAAACCCCACTCTGACGAGTCGACCTGTGTCGCGCAAATCTCGTCCAATTCTCAACCCCGAGCAGCAAGATGAGAAGTACGCTTTCTACCTTAACCCTGCCAAGCAGCAAGTGTGGATGAGGCCTGGAGACCTGTTACCGACCTTCATTCGGCGAGATGTTCACGGCGAGAAAACACCTTCTGAGCTTTGAGTCTGCCCCCATGGATCTGTGTACTAGAAGCTGTTTGGACTCCAAGGCCATGGTGAAGGAATAGAAGAGATGGAACGGCGACTGGCACTTATTTGGTTTCGGCGCTTCAAGAAGGTCCTCCTCTTCCACAACGCCGCACCCCATCGGGCAAAAGTAAGCTTGCTCAGCTGGGCTATGTTCACATGCCTCACCCACCGTATTCGCCGGACATCTCTCCATGCGACTACCACCACTTCTTGCGCCTACGGGACTTCCTGGTCGGAAGGGACACAAGAACCGAAACAGACCTCGACAACCATAACGAGGATCAGCACCAGGCCTAAGCAGTTCTGGAAGGATGGGATCAGGAAGTTGGCTGATCGATGGTAGCAAGGTCATTAACCTTAATGTTGAATACATTCCTCGGCACCGTTAAGTTGTAATTGAGTTATAAAGAGATAAAGAAATTTGTTGAATTTGTCTCATTACTTTTGCCCCCCCCCCCACCTAATAGGAATCAGATAGGTTCTCGAGGCCTTCTGGATTTTCACGATCGAAATCTGGCCATGACTAACAAAAACGAATGCATCTCCATTACCAGGGAATTCTTGCCTTTTGTCGGTTTGTGCGAGCTGTGGGATCGCGTGTACTGCACATTTTCGACTCTCTGTTAATAGGAGCAGTATATACGACCACACTACATATTAGGTCTCACTTGCTCCATGGTGACCAGTTGATTTTCTTTCTTTGCTCTGGAAGGATCGGTGAGTTCGTATGAACAGATGTGGTGAGGTCTTCTTGTACTGCTGGGAGCACATTATTTCTGGTAAAGAGGTGGACGCTATGTTTTTGATCCACTGAATTTCACAGAGTTAGAGGATTTCGAGCTTCCTTCAGGCATGGAAAACGACGAGTTCCTCGAAACGTCGGCCGCAGTAAAGATTTTATACCAAACCTGATAGGGAAAAAGAATCCTAAAAACTGGTTTCAAATATTCACAAATGGTGGAAGCAGCTTCCAAAACGAATTAGGTCGTCAGGGTCCTCTTGTTACAAAGGACATTTCCGTTTTATACGCGTGTGGTTTACGACTTCGACTCTATAAAGTATGCATTGAAGACGGAAGAAGATCCATTCAGCTGTTGCGAAATTAATTTTCCGCTCGAGAACAACTTTAATTTTTCAGAAAAAAAAGGTATTTTATAGCGACACCTCAGATAAGGCGACTTCAACAACGTCGTGAGGATACTTTATTCATACTAAATGAACTATTAAACAATAAAGGATAGAGGGTAAGAATCGTCGTTCGTCAGTCTATTTTGCGGGATGCGCCACGTACTCTACACACTTCAACGTAAAATTGTGGAGGCGATTTGACCATTATTAGCCTATTCGGCGACTTGCCGTGGCAATGTTCTGCCCGTCGCTGTCAAATCTGCCGCCAGTTCAGCGACCCCGGAGGGAAGGGGAGGTCATTTGGCCTGTGCGGAAACTCGAACCAGGAACCTTCTCCTTAATATCATCACCATCATTTTCATTAGCGTCTGTCCCGCTTGATGGCGGGGTCCGCTCTTCTCGCGTGGTGACGCCAATTCTCCCGATCAAATGCTTGATCAGGGTGCACACCAGCCATCTTTAAGTCCAAATGCAAGTATCTAGCCTACGTTGCTTCGGGCGACCCCTGGGCCGCTTTGCAGGGACATCATGGTTCAGGCCAATCTTACGGACGGTGTCGTCGTTAGCGCGAAGGACATGGCCGTACCATCGAAGGCGAGCTTCGCGCAGCTTCTCGGCTATCGGGAGGACACTGAACCTCTGTCGTATGGTGTCGTTGCGAACGCGGTCCAAACGCGTAACTCCAGCCGTCCACCGTTGTATTTTCGTCTCCATTACACTGAGGCGGCTTTCAATTTCATTCGTCACGGGCCAGAACTCAGCACTGTACGTCGCTACTGGGCGGACTACTGTTCTATAAACCTTCGATTTGAGGTGCTCAGGTATTGTCTTGTCGCAAAGCACCCCAGTCAACGAGCGCCATTTGGACCAGGCTGCACACACACGTACGTTCACCTCCAAATTTAGGCTGCCATCGGACGTGATCGTTGATCCGAGAGACTTGAAAGATTTAAGTCGTGAGAGCACAATATCATTGATCTTGATAGATCAATGATATTGTGCTCTCACGACTTAAATCCGAGCTCATTCACATCCGTCGTCAAGTACTCCGTCTTTTTGACGTTTAGCTTGAGACCGAACAATGCCAAGCGATTGTACAACGCCTGTGCCTGTCGCTCGAGTTCAGCTTTACCTTCACATGCAAGCATGGTGTCATCGTACTCTAAAATAACGCGCTAAGCGCTGAGTCGTAGTATCGATCGGCGCCGCCGCAGAAATTAGTCATAAAATAGGGGCGAAATCGGGAGAAAATTAGGGGAAAATTACGGCACGAAAATAGCGAAAAATACCCAGACGTCTTCTACGTGCAAGGAGATTCGGAAGACGTGCCAATGACGTCGCTTAGCGTGTTTGGGATCAGGAAGACGTGTCGAAAACGTCGCCCAACGTGCCTGGGGATTCAAAAGGTGTGCCGAAAACGTTGTTCGCTAAGGGTGGATCACTGAGGGGGACCAGTACCAGTAATGGGGGATCAGTAGCGAGGAAGCAATAGATCGCCCTATCATATTATACACTGTACGCGAGCCTTTCGTACTCCTAGGTAGGAGAGAAAGCTGTACAAGTAGATGTACAGCTAGCTCGATATGATTGTCCTTAGCTTAGTGATACTGCAACATCGCGCGAAGCGCGCAAGTGCGAGGAACGCCGACAGGCGTGACGGAGCACTTGTATATTATATATAATATTTTAAAATAAATAAAATAAATAATCTGCCTAAAAATATATTGAATAAATAAAGAAAAGAGAATCTAGAACATAATGTAGACGACGTTATTTTACAGTGAACCAGTAGACAGCAGCCTACCCTGAATCATTCACCAACAGGAACATATGGTGTTATAAATGTTGTATGACAAACGTGCCGCTTATTTATACATATGGTGAGCGTCTAATACCTACTCACAAAGTGGACTGTGGGAAGATAGAAGACTGGCACATTAGCAAAACACATTGCAGAAATAGATGAGCAAGCTCTTCAGTTCTGGTGAACATAACAGAATACTCTCAACGCTCTGCAGCAGAGCTGGAGCTTGGCCATTCTGCCTGTCCACTTGAAGAACACCTCCACTAGCGTGGCTAATGTCTAAGGTCTTAATTCCTTCGAGTCCAGAAGCTCGGAAAATGGCGTCAAACCGATGCGGTTGATGGGAACGAGTCGTACATCCCGTGCTAGGATAACCGACATGAGTCTCTTACTGGCTTCGTTGTGAAGCCGGTGGCATAGCGCTAGAGCTAAACTCGACTACAAGAAACTGTTGTTGTGCTACTTGCTGCTGGTGGGTTTCTCAAATACGCTCTAATGGGTGTTGTTCACAATTCCCTGGAGTGTTTTCCTGCAGATGATCGCTCGAATCTTGAGCTTAGAATGGCCGCGCTAACGCTTTCTATAGTAATTATGACCCATATTAACTAGGAAAGGGCTCCAATATCCTCCAACTTCAAGTTGAGAACAGGATCATTAGAAAGAGCTCGGAATGCTGATTACGAATATGTGTGTCAAAATTGCAAAATAATTCATCCTGAGCGAGTTCTGACCTGCCAAAGTTGGGTGTCTGACCACAGGCTAGCCGTGCGAAAGAGCTGGCGCGGGAGCGATGAGGCATGATAGCTAAGATGGTGGCGCAGAGGTAGTGCTCCCGCTCGTCACGTTTAACGTCATTGGTTCGGTCCCCATTGTTGCCGTTTTTTTGCACATCATGATTTATCTTCGAAATGACGTTTTGGTCTAAATTATGACACGTGCTCAATAAAATAGCCAGAAAAACTACCATACACGTTTGCAAAAATGCCTGAAGGCAAAATACTGATATGGCGGCATTTTAATTTGCAATGGTCCAAACGGACTCCTCATCAGTAGACACATCTGACCCCAAATTCTCATCCGTTTCCACATCAACTGAGGCTGCAGCACCCTCACGTAGAATAGCTGCGGACCTTCTAGCCATCCATTTCTCTCTTCACGAGTTGGTGCATCGTTGTCGTCAGACACCCCAAATTCAGCGAGAAGAATGGACACCACCTTTTGCGGTGAAAAGGACATAGTGAGTGAAGAAAAAGCAATAGATCAACGACATTTTTGGCTTTCACATCGCACATACATAATTCTACTTGCCCTTTTTGCTTCACACATTTTTTTCCTTTGTTCCATGAATGGCAAGGTTGTTAGAAACACCTCCAGTTGTTCAGTATATTATGTGGCTCTATTTATGCAAAATAGTAAATGGAAATGTCATCATATAGCAGTTTTTGGCCTTCAAGCATTTTTACACACGTCTGTGATAGTATTTCCTGCTACTTAATCTAACACATGTCATAATTCAGATTAAAAGGTCATTTCGAAGATAAATCATTATGTGCAAAAAAAGCGGGGTCAATGACGGCCGAACCAGCGATGTCACCCGTGACATGCGGGAGCACTACTTCTGCACCATCGCCGCAGATGACAGTCCATTCTTACAGAGCCCCTATCGCTCTCGCGCCAGCTCTTTCGTACGGCCAGCATGTGGTCAGGCCGCCCAACTTCTTCAGGTCATAAACCGCTCAGAAGTTTCATTTTGCAATTTTGACACCCATATTCGTGATCAGCATTCTGAGCTCTTTCTACTGATCCTGGTCTCAACTTGAAGTTCTATGGGAGGTCGAAACGCGGCCCTAGTAAAATCCCTAAAAACTGAAGAACAACAGCGTGAAATCGGTTGAAGATTCGGTCGTCAGTTGTAGTTTTAGGAGGCAAAAGTCCAGTAACTTCCGATGGATTTCGCATTTGTAAACTTTTCTCAATTAGGAACTTTTGGCTTGAGTTGCATGAGTAACATTGAACAATTAGAACCGATTTTATTAAAACTTCAGGCTTGTTAAAAAGTTTGCTTTCCATTGTTAAAAAACCCCACGTCATTGGCATCTATATTATTAGTATTTCAGACAGGCCGATGTGATAAAGGCGATATTCAAGCCAATAAGGTAAAAGGTAAAGATATAAAACCCTTTTGGAATGCGCCATGCATTCCATTTCTACGGGATGTTGCGAAGGCAATTCGAATGCTTCTTTGTCGTATAGCGCATCGTAGTGCAATTGGTCAGGCGCCGGTTGTCGCGTGCATCCGATACCAGCTTCCTGGTTCGGATTCCCCGCCCAGGCCAACCAAGCCTTCCATCGCTGAATTGGTACGAGACTTGTTTGGGAAGTATAAAGCATTAACTTGTCCATCAGCTGGGTTTTGCTAGTCTTTAAATAGGCCCATTAAAATTGTCTCCACGACATCAAGCAGAAGTAAAATGCGCGGCGCATCCTAGAAGATATTGAGTAACGCCGTCTTTTACCTCTTCTATCTTTTTGATGAGACATTCTTCATACATAACTTTTTGAACATTCAGAAATTCTAGTCGGAACAAGGAATTTTCTTTCGTCGACAAAACAGGTGTATGAACAGAGAGATGTTTAAAGTTTCGTTTATGTTTTCCGCACAGTAATTAATAAAATTACACAATTACATTTCTCAGCGATTGTAGTAGCAAGAAGAGGTAAACATCTGACAAATCCTAAGTATTCATGACGTCGATTGTGTGGACGACACGATGAGTTAGAAAATTCCCACAACACATTCAATTAGCGGCTTCCTACTTCTATTTTGGTGGCACAACTAATCCTCATTCTAACCATAAGAACAGAGATCGTCCTAAACCAATGTTCTCAGTGTTCTAGCGATTCCAATTTGGTAAAAAAATACCTGGAAATTGTCTTGTCTACGTGGAATGTGAATTGTGATGGAGCTGAGCCATCGAAAGATACGCACTTTTGCCAATTACAAACAGTTCTGCAATATTGTGGCCTGAATTGTCATGAAAATAATTTTTTTCTACTGGCGTGGTGTGTTACGGAAATAATGTTTTTTGACATGACGTGAACAACATTAGGAAGTGACCGTGTATGTATCTTGCAAAATTTTGAGCTTTTGTTATAAAGGAAAAGGGATGTCGTTAGTCAATCCATCCGCGGGATGCGCCACGCATCCTGCTACTATCACGGACGCGATTTGAAGGGGTATTTGCGCTGACTTACAGCGTCTAGCCCGTGGAGAAGTCAGTGATCCACTTGTCCCAGAGTCTATTACCTCTTCATCGACTTCGGTAGAATGGAAGTGTTGATTGGCCTGGACTAGAAATCCGAACCAGGAATCTGGAAACGGGTGCACACGACAATTGGCGCCTTCTCCGACTACGCTAGCACACGATTGTGCAATAGAAAGAAACCGAAAAAGATGGTTTACGGGCGTATTTAGTCTACACCATGGGTGCGTGTAGCGCAGTCGGAGGAGGCGCCGGCTGTCGCGTGCACCCGATACCAGGTTCCTGGTTCGGATTTCCCGCCCAGGCCAACCGAGCCTTCCATCCCTCCGGGGTCGGTGAATTGGTACCAGACTTGTCTGGGAAGGATAAGCGCTGATTTGTTCATCGGCCGGCCACTGTGAGTCCACATCCCGTAGAAGTAGAGTGCGTGGCGCATCCCAGAAGGCATTGAGTAACGCCGTTATCCTTATCCTTATTTAGTCTACATCATGAATTGCGATGGCCAGCCGATAGAGAAGTCAATGTTTCACTCTTTAAGGAAAGGTCTGGTACTAATAGTGGCGTAGGATGTCGTGAAAATTCACGACATCCTACAGCACTTTAAATGACATTCCAGTATTCAACGACAGTCGGACATGGAACATCTGGTACCAATTATTCATCGACCCGACACCATGGGTATGGAAGGCCTATTGTTAGTGTGCCTAAGCGGATCCCGAAGAAATAACTTTTCCTCGGAATGTATGCTGGAGCTAGAGCAACTTCAGATAAACGGATGGCCGTACGAAGAAATAAATACCCCAATCAGAATAGAATCCCGTTCGATTCCATCGAGAATAACAATAAAACAACACACAAATGGTTTGTTCCCATGGGAAGCTTCCTTTACTTCAGTATTCCTAACAAAGTGTTCAGAAATAGATATTTGATACTTCTATCCCTTGTTCTTGATACTTCTATCCCTTGTATTTGATACTTCCATCCCTGGGGCGCGTGGAGCGCAGTCGGAGGAGGCGCCGGCTGTGGCCTGCACCCGATACCAGGTTCCTGGTTCGGATTTTCCGCCCAGGCCAACCAATCCTTCCATCCCTCCGGGGTCGGTGAATTGGTGCCAGACTTGTCTGGGAGGGATAGAGTGTCTCATTGTATGGCCAAATACACATTCAGAACCGCCTCCACGACATCCCGTAGAAGTAGAATGCGTGGCGCATCCCAAAGAGGTTTGAATAACGCCGTCCTTTATCCTTTTATCCCTTGTGTGACTACATAAAGTAGTTATTCATTTATTTATTGACGCACATACACATGTTACATGCGCAGCGGATGTAAAACAAGGTGTCACATGAAAGTTGAAACAGGCTGCACATACAACATCTATCATACAAGGTGTCTCAAAAAAATGTATGCACTGTTTGAAAGGTGATAGCTTTGTTCATTGTTAAGGTACTGAAGAAATTAAGGGCTCATATGAAAGCATATGAAAATAGAAATTTTCCGACATATGAGAGGCATGGAATGCGCCATGAGCTCGTCTGAAATTTTGCATTTTAGACTCGATTGATTGTGCTTCGCTTGAATACTTTGTTATAATTTCTTCACAAAGTGGCCTTTTTAATTAATTTGTGCTTATTTTAGAGCATAAAACTCAACTACATATTATAGCTTGCGAAAAATAGAGAGCATTCTAAAAAATCAAGGTACTATGTGAAGTTTTGTAACATTACTGCTAGTAAAGCATTTGAAAATATTTGAGACTCGCATGAAAGCGCAGGATTATTGTGACGTGCAAATAATTGAGATTGCGCCATGCTGCTGCTCAAAAACCTTGCACACCAGACTCGATTAATTGTGCATGGGCTGAATGCTTGTTACAATCTTGTTGCTACTGGGTCACATTAACCTGTGCTGTGCTTCTTTTAGCGTTTTAAACTTGAAAACCTCGTGAAAGACACGTTACATGCGCGTTTATTGATTGCACGACTTAAATGTGAGCAGGAGCCGCATTTTACAAAACGCATTCTGTGGACGAATGAAGCAACATTTAAGCTGAATGGAGAGGCTAATTGGCATAACTGCAGCTAAAAAACGTCAAAGAAAGCACAGCGCAGGTGAATGTGACCAAGTAACAACAAGATTATAATTAAATAATTAAATAAATAATAATAAATAAATAAATAATAAATAATACATAAATAAAAATAAATAAATGATGATTAAATAAATAATTGTAAACTGTAAAAAACATTCAGCCCATGCATAATCAATCGCGTCTAAAATGCAAGCTTTCAGGCGTGTGCATGGCGCAATCCCGATTGCACGCCACAAAATTCTCGTTGCCGCGCGCCTGCACATGAGTCTCAAACGTCCTCAAAACTTGACCAGCAGCAAGGTAACAACCTTTCAAACAGTACCCGCAATTTTTTAAAATACTCTCCATTTTTCGCAAGCTGTAATGTGTAATTAGGTTTAGAACTCTAAAATAAACACCAATTAATTGAAATGGCCACTTTGTGAAGAAATTATAAAATATCTTTAAGCGAAGCACAATCAATCGAGTGTAAAATGGAAAATTTCAGTCGAGTGCATGGCGCGTTCCATGCCTCTCACACGTCAGAAAATTTCTATTTTCCTAAGCTTTCATATGAGTTTTTAACTTCTTCAATACCTTTGATGTGAGCTAAGTTATCACCTTTGAAACAGTGTATACATTTTTTGAGACACTCTGTTTATTTACAGTAACCAATATAGTGTGGCTCTGATTATGAAATTAAACAGCCTGATACCTTCCCAAATTAAAGTGAGAAAAAACTATAAAATTATAAATTTTATTATCAACTTGAAAATTAAAGGATAAAGGATAAAGATTTTTAAATTTATTCTTTCTTCTTTCTCAGAGTTCTTGTGTAATGTGAAAGGAGTTAGTTCTAGTTTGGAACACGTTCAGATTAACTTTTGAAAGCGTCTGTTTTGCCAATTTGAAGTGAAAATATTTAAATAATATATGTATTTGTATAAGGAGGAATGGTGCGTAGTTAATGAGAGTGAAGTCTCCCAATGACGAATTGAAACGTCCATCAGGACATGAGGCGAGAAATGGGCGTGGACAGAGATCACTACCTCTCGTAGGCTGATGCCATCGTGATGAGATGCTTTTCTGTTAGCACGGCGCAGGTGAAAAGCTTCTCTAATTGTGCGCACAGTCATGCAAGATCATTCTTCGCGCTGCAAGCCGAGGAAGTTGCAAATCTGGTCGTTTCCTCCGTTAGCATAGCTAACGCGTTCCATGTCCCTGCAGCGGATGACGTACGCATATGTTCGCATCCGCTATGCGTGGAAAGAGAGTAGAAATGCATAGGCGGATTTGTCATACTGAGAAGTTCGACAACTATTAAGGATTCAGCGAAGGCTGTTGAGGGAGCGTATTGGCCGCAAAGATGTCCAACTCCACTTCAAGAGAATGGTGGGAGTGGCAACTGAAACTATGGCACCATCACTTGGATTCCCTAGCAGACTTGATGGCCTTACCGTGATACAGAAGCTTTGGAGAATATGAGGGAAGATTCTCGTTATAACAGGCATGCTCAACGGTTAAATTAGTACCAACGGTGCTTTATGCGAAAAGAACACTTGAAAACACTAAAAGGAGCGAAGGCAGCGTTTTCGCCCACATCTCAGTTTCTAGAACGTAAAACTAGAACACAAGCACATCAACGGAACCTGGTAACTTAGTAAGTAGTAAGATACTTTGATACCTGATAACTTATAACCTGATTACTTTTCGAAGCATTAGCTGCTGAACTGTAGGACACCTCAATTTTTGAGTTTGTTTTTGAGCCACATGAACGCCACATGGAGTGAACAGTAAGGTACATGTACTTCAAAGTCATAAGAAGTAGAAAATGAAAAAAATGACAGAGCTTATTTAGGAATTTATTTACACATTGGTTTTTAGGTTTTACTGAGGTTTTACTGAGTCTTTCTGATGAAGTCTTCATTTTTGACCAATCATTTCCTTCTTTACTAAAATACGATTTGAACATAGATCTTTTAACATTCATTGCTTTTCAAGTGATCCTTATCTGATACACCGTTGTTATTGTAAACACTGGATGGGCTAATTTTTATTGCTTTCTAGTATAGGACTTCTACAGGCTGAACCAAAGTAACGTGGACAAGATTTTTTCGTTATAGTTACAAAACAACCGACAATTCGGGAAAACGTCAACTAAATTACAACAATACAGACATTAGGGCACGTCATGTTCAAGTAGTTTCGTAGCGGATACCTTGGAGCGGATACAGAGGAGCAAACGTTTCGCGAATTTCGAATTTTTCGACGATGGGCCGCAGGTCGCACCTGGGAACAGATTCTGTTCACAGATGGGAAGCTGTTCACTGTGGAGCAGGCGCACAATCGCTAAAATGGGAGGATGCGGTCTACAGAGGCTTCAAGCACCTCTTCTATCGTCCGAAACCCATAATCTGCCATGGTTTTGGGTGAATCTGCGTCAGCGGCAAGACCCCTGGTTTTCGTGGATAAAGGAGTGAAAATCGACGAAGATGTGTACTAGCGAGACATTCTCGAGCCCGTAGTTCTTCCTTGGGCCCACCAGCACTTTGGTGATGCCCATTGGGCGTTCCAACACGACTCTACACCCGCACATAGTGCGAGGAGTCCGCAGGCCTGGTGCAAGGTCAATTTCACCGACTTCATCACGCCTTCGGAATGGCCTCCGTATTCTCCAGATTTGAATCCGATGGACTACAGTGTGTGGGGCGTTTTATAGGCTAGAGTCGTCGTCAAACGCCACCGCAGTCTCGTGTCCCGGAAGGAATCCTTGCGCCAGGAGTGCGAACGGTTCTCTCCTGATGACCTGCGGCCCATCGCCGAAAAATTCGCGTTTGGCCCTCTGCATCCGCTCCAAGGGCTCCTACATTGCCCCATCCGACTACCACATCGATGCAGCACGCCTTGCATTGAAAAAAGTTCCCTGACTACTCCCTGATATCCGGAATGGGTGACCAACTTCGTGGATTTGCAGCCAGCTCATTTCTTTAAAGACGGAATATAATCTTTGCGTTGGACAGGTTGGACAAAGGTTGTTTATAATTGCGGAGTATATATTACAATTAAGATCGGTTGTAATTGCGTTGTATGAATTTAACTTTTTGGTCTGAAGCGACATTCCGTGTGGGACACCCTAATAATTATCGAAAATGGAAAAAATCGGCAGTTGAGCGAATGGAATGATGAATATGGAGCTAAACTGTGCAAATTTTATATCAAATAGATCACTGATGAGCCAAAACTTAAAAACGGTGTAAAATACATTTTCGACACGTTGCTGCGCAGGTCTCTTCCTCCCAGGAAGCGTAATTAGGCGAGACCCAGGGGCGAATATGGATCAGATCAAGCCAGTTACGAGGCTAACTTAATTATGTCATCTCAGGCTCAAAAGTTCTAAAAAAATCTGCAAAGGTTTCTATGCCTTCGGATAGATCATGTTGTTCTGACTCCAACGGTGGGCATTTCATTGGGTATAACCAAATCTGAAGAGTTTTGGCAAGGCAGCGGAAACGGCGGATTAATAGGCCGCCTGCCGCGTTTT
This sequence comes from Heligmosomoides polygyrus bakeri, assembly GCA_947359475.1. Lineage (NCBI taxonomy): Eukaryota > Metazoa > Nematoda > Chromadorea > Rhabditida > Heligmosomidae > Heligmosomoides > Heligmosomoides polygyrus. The sequence continues at coordinate 10,360,934 of OX375865.1, forward strand.
TGCAAATATTTACGGGCGGTACTGTACGCATCTCGGCGGTCAGCATCACATTTTAAGCTGCTAGAGGCCTAGAATACACGGTTCAGTGGCCGCAAATGTAGCTTTTGTAAGCCGTACTTCCGTATAATAGGAGCGAGCCAAGTGCGGAAAACTTCCTTGTTTTAATGAGCACAAAAGCTCTGAATCGCCCACACTTAATCCGCTGCATGAATACAATGTGACGATACAGCTGCGCTGCTTCTTGAATGGCTTTGAATGCGTGCACCGTAATGGAACTAATTGGTGCTCAGAGCGCTGCTCTCGTTTCTCAATTCGATTAGTTTAACAACTCGTTCAACAATTCCGCTGATGACATGGAGGAAAAGTACAAGAGACGACTTCAACAAATGTTCGCACTTGTACAATATTTAGGCTTTCAAAGGCAACATTAGCGCCGTCCTCCGTCTGCTATTCTCATCTGTTAAAACCAGTTTATTGTGCTCTATAATAATGATGTGAAAAAGTTATAAACGCCAGTGTAGCGTATGTAGCTACTATAGTTGTGCTCTCGAAATTTTTTCGGATATTTGAACGGTTTCGAATGCCCACAAATGCCGAATACTCGAACAAGCTATCCACCATGTCCGCTCCCACTCCTCCCTTCGCCCCTTCTCCAGGAGCTTTCGGATGTCACAGACAGCGGACTTCCCACCGCCCGTGGATCGGGATATAAAAGAAGGCAGCAAAATAAGGTCTGGGTGTCTGGCCGTGTGGTTCCGGCTCCGGCCCCTTTTCCCGGCAATGAGGAGATCTCAATCCTTTCTCCCTGATCGCTCCTCCACTGGTACTGTTCCCTTTTGACTAGTCCTTGTTGGTGCTGGCACAATACATAACACTGTTTGTTAATAAAACTTCTACTTTTTGGTTGCGTTGTTGTCTAACAGAGCACAAATAGACAGCCTTGGTTTGTTCTAAGCCCTGATAAAATTAACTCCTGTGATCATGTGAAAGCGTAATAAGAACAACCTAATATGTGCAAAAACATTGGCAGTACCAGAACTCGAACTCAAAACCCCGTCAATTTGCTCCCATGAGGAGTCACACTCCATCCGACTGCGCCACCGAGACACATCTCGTGAGGTGTCGTAGTGGTTGATAAGTGTTGCGCACACGTTTTCACACCTCTTTTCCCGGTCTTTAAAAAAGCATTCAGCAAGAACTGACTGTGGTTCTGGACTCGCTCACACTGCCCTACATCCTGTCAAAATAGCATCGCGAAAGCTCGTCCTGAGTTGGGAGCCTTTCCTTGCAAGATCCGAAGAGCTCAGTCTGATCTACCTTCTAGAAATCGTGAATAAGTCTTAGGCAGCAGGTTTATTCTCCTGTAGCATCTGTATTACCTATCGTCCCGTTGCTGATCACTGACTTGCTCGAGCGGGCGCCAGCAGCGTCTCCATTCATCCTTGTCGCGTTCCAGAGTGCTCCAATCGGTCCTCCTCGCTAGAGGGACACGAAGAGCGTCATATCGCTCGCTCAGGGCTTTCACGAAGAGCTCCGACCAGCGCGTTGGTGGGCGTCCTGGTGTTCTCTTGAGATCGCGCGGTATCCAGTCGTTGAGGGCTCTCACGTAACGCATTATGTGGCCGACCCATCTAGTTTTCGACAGGTTTATTATCCCCGCGTTTTTAAACTCCTATGTGGAACGTGCCATGCATTCTACCTTTGCAGGATGTGAATGAGGCAACTTGTGTGCGCATTTGACCTGGAGGAGGCTATCGTGTGAAAGGTTCTTGATTCGGATTTCCCCACAACAGCCATGTCATTTTCCACTCTGGTGTCCGTGAAATAGTTTCCGATTCGTCCGGAAAGGATAAAACACTGAATTTACCAACGGCTGGAGACCGCAAATCATTGTATGTTCCAAAGAAAAGATAAAAGATAATAAAGGGTAACGGTTACGAGCGTTCGGTAAAATTATGAAATGACGCGATTGTCGAGTCTTCACCATCTACGAATTTAAATTGGGACGAGACATCCCGTAACCCTAGCAGCGCATTTGCGAAAGACTACCCTTGCGGACGAACGGTGAGGCTCTGCTTTGAGAAATTCGCTTTTGGCGCTTTGATCTCGAAGAAAAACCTGGTCGCGGGCACAGGTTTGTGCCCGCGACAAGGTTTTCCTTCGAGATGTGTGTATTCTCTTGATGAAGTTTTGAGGAGAGCCGTCGAAGCAAATCCGAGGACGAATACACGCGCGTTAGCAGAGGACCTTGGCGTACATCACAGTACGGGAGCAAGACATTTGGCAGGAATCGGCAAGGTGAGAAGATGTCGAATTGGGTGCTTGGTGAGCTGACTAATGGGTAACGTCTGGCACGTGACACTTGCTCCAACCTGCTAGTTCGCTTTAAAATGAGCCTTTTGTAAGCCGTATTATAACTGTAGATGAAAAATGGGTCCTTTGCGATTAAAAAAAAAGCGGGGTCTCGTCTGGTAAGGTAAGTATGCTCCTCCAACATCCCTTCCTAAACCCGACCTTCACCCTAAAAAGGTTATGCTTACTTTGTGGTGTGTTGTAAAGGTGTAATCCATTACTGCTTTTTGCAACCTGGTCAGGCAGCTACAGCAAAGTCTTATTGCTGTCATTTAGACCAACTGTATGAGAAGTTGCAAAATTGTGGCCGGCAGTGGTTAATAGAGGAGGGCCGCTCCTGCTGCAGGACAACGCAAGGCCATACACCTCACAAATCACTCGGCTGAAATTGACCCATTTACGTATCGAAGTTCTCCTCACCCACCATATTCTCCCAACATTTTCCCCAATGACTATCACTTTTTTCCGAGCTCTTGATTCTCATTCGCGTCAGGAACAATCCACCAATTTGGCCGATGTTGAATGTGCCCTCCTTGACTTCGTTAATTCCTGTTTCTTTTTCCTTGATTTTTTCCTTGATTCCTGTGATCTCAATTCTCATTGCGATGGATTACATTTATTATCTTTTTGTTGGCAAGGGTGTATAGATTCTGGTAGTTTTAGGGTAAAGGATAAAGGACGGCGTTACTCAATCCCTTTTGGGATGTGCCACGCATTCTACTTCTACCGGATGTCGTGGAGGCGAGTTGAATGCGTATTTGGCCATACAATGACTTGGGGTGGCCAGCCGATGGACAAGTCAGCGCTTTATCCTTCCCAGACAAGTCTGGTACCAATTCACTGACCCCGGAGGAATGGAAGGCTTGGCTGGCCTGGGCGGGAAATCCGAACCAGGAACCTGGTATTGGGTGCATGCGACAGTCGCGCCTCCTCCGACTGCGCTACACGCGCCCCTGGTAGTTTTACTTTGGTTAATAAAGTCGCGCTTAAGCTGAGTTATAGTAGTTTGAAATAAACGGTCCGTTTCGGCGATTAATTTTGCGACAGCCTAATACTTCTACGTGATGACACGGAAGTAATTTGAATATGTAATTGGCTTATGCAAAGCATTTTGGTGTTCAACCAATGCACAAATGGTGCTTTTTCCTTCCCAGATAAGTCTGCTAACGTCCGTAGACCGACACAGGAGGGATGGAAGGTTTGGCTACCCTAGACGGGTAATCCGAACCAATAACTCTCGGGTTTGGTAATCCGAACCAATAACGCGAGAGCCTGTGCCTCTTTCGAATGCGCTAGCATGCGTCCTCGAGACAGGGTCCTTCTTTCAGTGAAAGATACGGTACAGGCATGACATTTCATTGGAGCTTCATAGAAATCAAAAAATCAGAACTACAAATTCAATTGTAGGTAAATCGTAATAAGATGTCTGATATTGGTGAGTCTATGAAAACAACCGCAACAAAGCCAAGAAGTCCGATAAACGAAGCTTGAGAAATCCGAAGCAGTAAACTGGCATTTAGCCGCATAGACAACCAAAGCATCTACTTAGTAATGGAGAGGAGGAAACTCGTAATTGTCAAGACATCGTCGAGTTGTTCGACGAGCCGAACAACACTGTGTGTAAGTGGGAGGAAGAATTTGTTCTCATCCTGCAAAATTTTAGAAAGCCACTCACTCGTCAGCTGTTTTCCGGCCTACCATTGGAATTGAAATATTTTAAGACGAAGAGAGCCGTCGAGTAGAAAAGGTTGATTCGATGCGTTTCATAAATGGATTCTGAAGACAGTTTTGCTCTCAAAAATTATTCAGGCCACTGGCGCATCGCTGTTTATTCACAGCTGAACTTTACACTCAAAAATGATGCTGGTCACTGATATTGCGCAGTTTATTCTCAGCTGCAGACCAAGGTTCGTGTCAGCCTTGAATTAGTTTGTTGCAAAGGCAATTGCGGAAACGGAAGTCGTAGTGCAAAATATCATGACTCGGCTCCTAAAAGGAAAAGGATAAAGGACGGCATTATTCAATCCCTTTAGGATGTGCCACGCATTCTACTTCTACGGAATGTCGTGGAGGCGAGTTGAATGCGTATTTGGCCATACAATGCCTTGCGGTGAACAAGTCAGCGCTTTATCCTTCCAAGACAAGTCTGGTACCAATTCACCGACCTCTGAGGATGGAAGGCTTGGATGGCCTGGGCGGGAAATCCGAATCATGAACCTGATATCGGGTGCAGGCGACAGCCGGCGCCCCCTCCGACTGCACACCACGCGCCCAACTCGTGATTCTACTCTAGTCAGTGATTGTCGTGTACGTTCCCGTGCCTCAGCTGAAGCAGTTCCACAAAGTGCAAGTGTGCCTCGTGCGTGAGCTGGAGAAGAAGTTCGGTGGCAAGCAACTCGGTTCCTACACAACTTTATTCACCAGTTTAAAGGCCATTCGATTCAACACAGCTTTTCCAACTCTTTAATTATAAGATACATGTGTCCCTCTATGATAAAATTCTAGATAACAAAAATCGAAGCACATCTGGAGCAGGGGTGTGCATTTAACGATTAACGATTTACCGATTTACCGGATTTACCGACGTTTTTCGTTAAAACTTTTTAACGAAATTTAACGACGAAAAATTCCGTTAAATTGTATTAACGACATTTTATGACCATTTTTAAAAGTTTGCTTTCTCTCCATGTAAATGCATTTTGGACTTTTTTGGATGAGCTTTCGCAGTGTTCCGAGGAAACCTTCTGCTTACTTGAAGCAGTGTAGGTAGTCGATATTGTCCTCGAGTTTCAAAAATTGCTGGCATTTTCCTTGATCAATGCGACCCCACTTTTCTACGTTCCGTGCTTTTCGACTTCCTGGTCCGTTTCTTGCGTTTGATTGCTACATATTAGTTCTTTATAATTACTAACCATTCAGTTTTCCACAGTTTTTTGTGATATTCGTTTCATAAGTGGGGTTGAAAAGGCATAGAAAACACGAAGAAAACGCTACGAAAGACAAACTATGCGTGAAAAAAACGAGCCCAAGAAACGAAGCAAGGGAAAAGATGGGTTCCTTCCCTCTTCTACGCAAGTTTCCCGGAAAGTTGGAGGAATTTTTCGTGCAGCATCAGCCGGTGACTGTAGAACTACAATAAGGCAATTTTGAGCCTCGCCTAATTGATAGAGCGTGGCTACGGGTACTGCATTTGCTTCGCTTTTACTGAATTTTATGCCGTGCATGTCAACGATTTTTCTTAACTATTTCATCCACTTCAAGGACTTCCTTTGCAATTTCCTTCGGGAGAAGCACAGCAGTATACACGAGAAACAGGGAAATATGTAGCTAAAAGCATCAGAATTACATAAAAAGATTTGAAGTCTATGAACAATCTCTGTCATTTATTATACAGGTTAGTATAAAAACTGGTACATTACATGTAGTCCATTGCATAAAGATCTTTTAAAGATTTACGGAAAAGGTGTACCTTTGAAGGTGCAGGTCCGGCTTTAGCAAGTATTTGCTTTATGTCTATGGATTTTTCGTCTAATTCACGAATTTGCTATAGAACAGTTCATCAATCCAAAATGTGCTCTACAAAAATGGGAAGAATTCGAAAGCTTAAAGCACATTCGAAGCTCAAGCAAATGTGCTGTACAGTTTGTAATCAGGTCCTTCAAGAAGAAGATCTGAGTGGTCAATTGCTGAGAAATCGTAAATGAGTGACAGACAGTGGCGAACTCTACTTGGGGTCGCTGCCTGATTGAATTCTTCATTAAACATTCTGTAGTTTCCCAAAACAATTATGGCAGTATAGAACAATGTTCGGCGGCAAATGTCTACTTAGCCTGCTCATGTTTTGTAAAAATTTGGAAAACTTTTGTAAATATTTGGAAAATGAAGAATAAAGCTCGAAACGTTGAGCCGTGATACGATGCACTTTTGATCTTCCCAGAAGGTGGACGACTTTCCACCAGCTAAAGGAACCAGGCGTAGTAAGAAATTTCCTATTTTAGAAGCCTTGTTGCTGTTTGGATTCAGAATCTTAATGGTTTTTCTCGCTTATTTTGTTGATGATAGACTGTTGTTACTTGAAGATGAAGGCATTGTCATGCAGATGGAGTCGAAAAAAATCAATTAAGAAAAAGATCTGGCTTTTGCATACTAAAATACTGCCAAACTGACTACAGCTAAGGGACAATTTATTTAACGAATTTACCGAATTTACTGATTTTAACGCAAAAATTTTTCGTTAAAATATGGTCGTTAAAAATTTACCGAAAAAAATTTAACGCACACCCCTGATCTGGAGAGCGGTTTTAAGGTGGTCCAGAGTCTGCGTTGAGGGTTCACCTCGATATTTCTTGCACAAGAAAAAGCAAATTTTGCGCTGAATACCTCGAGCTCCTATACGTTCGAAGATCAGAAACGCTGTCGCATGGGCCAAGTCGTCGAAAATTAGGTGGGCCGGCCTCGAGCTTTGCAGACACCCGCTGGACGATAACCGTCACTGACTGGGTTCCACAGGATGTAAAGAGACCACCAGGACGCCCACCCGCGTGTTGGTCAGACTTCTTCGTGAAAGCACCGAACGCTGTGACACTCCTTCTGCTCCTTGAGCGAGGAGCATCTACAGGGTGCGGCAAAATTACCCGTGCACTGAAAATTCAATGGCATTTTGAAGTCAAACATAGCGGATCAATCCTAACCATCAAGTTTATCTCTACAAACATGGAAATTCAAAGCATGCTAACAGTTTTCAAAATGATCGCCCTTCGCCTCCACACAGTCCTTCAGACATTCGACAAACGCCTCGCATGTGGCACGCGGGTACGGTTCATCAATCTCGTATCATTATTTGAAAAGCGTTTCTTTAAGAAATTCCAAATTTGGGTGTCTGGTAGAGCAAGTTTTTTCCCCTAAGATGGCCAACACAGAATAATTCATCGGGTTAAGTTCCGGAGAGCTGGAGGGCTATTCGTCGTTGTCAGGCAGCTTTTCGGTGCACCAGCCCTGGACCACCTTCGCTTTATATGCTGGAGCATAATCTTGTTGAAAGCACCAGTAGGCTTCTTCGAAGCGGGAATCGGCCCACGGTTGAGAACTTTTTCCAGGATATCCGTGTAAACCGCTGCGTTGATTTTCACGCTAGCTTCGACGAAAACAAGTGGAGTTCTTCCTGGAGATGTGACTCCTCCCCAAACCATAATGGACTGAGACTTTTTCGCACTTTCCTGAAGTCGTCCATTGGAGGTAGCATCAACAAGCGAGTCCCCAATAATCCTCTCATTTTGGAGTTCAAGGCTGGATTCAACGTGAAAATCTTTTCATCACTAAAGACGAAGTCTCGAGTGCGTGCCACCGTGAATCGTTGCAGCAATCTTTTGCATCTTTCCAATCTATTATTCTTCATAGTGTCCGTCTTGGATGAATATCAGCCAGTGGAGCAAGCAGGGTTTCGCAAGGATTTCTCCTGCATGGACCATATTCAGACTGTCTCACAGCTCATCGAGAGGAGCCGCGAATACCACCTCCCACTTGTCCTTGTCTTCGTGGATTACCGGAAAGCGTTCGACTCTGTGGAAATCAACGCCGTTTTGAACGCACTTGTGCACGCTGGTCTACCATCGCCCTACATCCGACTTCTCGACGAATGCTTCTCGAACACATCGACTACCATCCAGCTGTTTGATCGAAAGCTTAAAATTCCTATCGGGAAAGGAGTACGGCAGGGAGACACGATTTCTCCCAAGCTATTCACAGCGGAACTCCGGGATGCCATGAAAGACTTGAACTGGGACGATAAAGGCTACCTTGTCGACGATAAACGGATCAGCAACTTTCGCTTCGCCGACGATATTGTTCTCATCTCTACCAGCACGGCAGAAGTCGAGGAAATGCTGAACGAGCTCAATGTGGCAGGTATGAAGATTGGATTGGACATGAATATGTCCAAAACGCAGTTTATGGTCAACCAGTGGTGTGACACAGGACTCGTAAGGTTAAATGGAGTCGCTCTACAACAGGTCGACTCCTACGTCTATCTGGGAAGAGAGCTGAACATGGATAACGACCTCGCTCCTGAAATCGCCCGCAGGAGACGCGCAGCATGGGCAGCCTTCAGTTCGATTCGCGAAGTCACCGATCAGGCCAAGGTTCCCGGCCTCAGGGCCTCGATATTCAACGCCTCTGTACTGCCTGCGATGTGTTACGCGACGGAAACCTGGCCCGACAACAAGACAATCGCCAGAGCGATGCAAACTACGCATCGTGCACTGGAGAGATGTCTTCTAAGGACAAGCCTTCGTCAGCAATGGCAAGAAGGCCTACGAAGCTCGGAGCTACGGGAGAAGTCGCAATTAGCAGACCCGCTGCAGTACATGAAGAAGTCCAAATATCGCTGTGCCGGACACCTGCTTCGACGAAAGGACGATAGATGAAGTTTCCGTGTCACAGAATGACTACCGAGAGACCATAAGAGACCACTGGGACGACCGCCAACGCGATGGGCAGACTCATTCTCAAGATCTTTCAGAGAGCGGAGTCTGCCTCACTGGATGCAAGCAGCCATCGATCGAGCGGTCTGGAAGAGTTGTGGTCCCCGCTGAGAAGACCTCCAGCCGACAAAAGGACCATCAAAGTATCAAAGTAAGTAACTGTCCGTCAAGAGTTGGCATTTCTGCAGACGATAGGGGAGCTTCTTAAGCTTTTCCTTGAGTATCCTACTCATTGACCATTCGCTTATTCCTATTTCTTTTGCCATCAGGCGCATCGATCTCCTGCGTTCGTTCGGATTTTTCTCTCTCGCGTTTCACATTTTTCCGGTTCGTAGCTGTGACGCTTTCTTCCTTTCCTATCCTCTTCGGTCAATTCCTTGCAGCGTTTCACTGTATACTGAACCGTTCTTCGGGGCACGGAAAGGATTCTCACAATATCTCTCGTTTGCTTGCCGGCCTTATGAAGTTCGATAATAGCAATTCGGTGGTTGGAACGCCTAACCATTTTGTGCTTAAGCACGTATGAGTTCCACGATGTTCTGTCAACATATTAGGCGAATGAAGCAAGAACATTTCGGGGAAAAAGCGGAAAAATTCAAAATGTTTAGGTGCGCCTGTAAATTTGCCGCACCCTGTATCGGAGCACTATGGCCCGATGAATGAAGACGCTGTTGGCGGCCGCTCGACCAACGGGAGCACAGGTGGTACAGGTGATACCTCAAGCTTCTAAAGCTCTACACGTTTGCATCGCCACTGCACGCTCTATCCTAACCTCTCAGAACTTTTATTCCCTTAAACTAGAGATAATTCCCTTCAGCGACTGTACAGAGTATCTACTCGGTTCCAGCCAACTAAGTTTCAATTTTGAAGGGATGTTGAAGTGAGTCAGGAGCTACTCCTCACTCAAGTCATGGGGTAGCCATACCTGTTTGGTACTGCTGCATAGTGGACACCAGTAGCTGCTATCTGCCAGCTTTTAAAACTTGATCGTCTGGCGATGGGACAGCAGCTGAAGCTCTTTATAAAAAAAAGCTCAAGTAGGGGGTTGTGGACGTGCTTGCCTCCAACCAGGACGGATCCGATTTTTGGTTGTTCTCCTTATTTATTAATTTATTTGGCGCGTGATAGCACAGTCGGAGGACGCGATGGAGACTATGGCGCGCGCTTCGAAACCAAGGTTTTGGTTCGGGTCACGCCCTGTTAATAGGCTAGCCTCCCATGCCGGGTACCTATTGGTTGGTGCATAAGTTCTCGGACATTTGATCCCTTCTGAATTGAAAGCGCATTCTCCCGCCAAATTTCTCACATGTATCAAGGCGAAATAATCGATCGATAGAGAAAGGAAAGGGCTACAAAACTGTTCCTAACATTTACTTCTGCGTTGTTAATGTCAGCTATTATGGCTAAGCAATTCATCCCAACTGAGACGCATATTCGGCACGTCATGCTATTCCTGCATCAATCTGGCCTCAATGCCAACGAATCGTATGCCGCCTGAAGGATGTTTACAACGAGAGTGCTCCTGCTCGAAGTACTGTGTACCAGTGGTTCTCGAGGTTTGCAGTTGGTGAATTCTCCGTTGAAGGTAATGAACGAGAAGGGCGCCCGATGACACTGGATTTGGATGGCCTCCGAAGTAGAGTGGAAGCGGACCCATGCCAAACCACTCGCGAACTATCAAACACTCTTGGTGTTAGTCACTCAACAGTCGTTCGAGGATTGAAGTCGATTGGCAAGGTGCAAAATTGGGTCGCTGGGTACCTCACGACTTGACACAACATGACATGGATCGCAGAGCCGATGTTGCTCTGTCTCTCCTTACCCTCAGACGTACCCGCGGATGGCTGGACAACCTTGTCACCGGGGATGAGAAGTGGATACTCTACTCTAACTATCATCGGCGTGCACAGTGGGTTGACGCAACTGGAGAGGCAGAGGACGTTCCGAAACCCGACCTTCACGTGAAAAAGGTGATGCTATGCATTTGGTGGAGCGTTCTGGGCGTAGAATACTGAGAGCTGCTGGACGAAGGGACAACAGTGACGGCAGAGGTTTACGTCAACCAACTGAGGAAGTTGAGAGCCCGCTTTCAAATCACACGAGGAGAGCATGTGAAGGTGTATTTTCCACACGACAACGCTAGACCGCATATTGCTATAGCGACGGCGGCTGAGTTGGCGGACTACGGATGGACCGTTCTTCCACATCCACCTTACTCACCAGATCTCGCTCCTTCTGATTATCATTTGTTTTCAAGCCTTCAACGCTATTTGGACGGCCAGCAATTCAGGAACCGATAGGATGTCAAGGAGGCACTGCTCACATTTTTCGAATCACAACCGGCCACGTTTTGGAGAAAAGGCATCCATGACTTACCAGCATGTTGGCGAAAGACAATTGAGTTAAAGGGTGGTTACTTCAAATGATTTGTTATTGTTGTTCGTATGTTGTGGTAATAAATATTTCATGCCCCAAATGTCCGAGAACTTATGCACCAACCTAATAGCTTGACCATAGAGGCGAAAAAATTGTCTTCTTCATCAGCTATCCACCTCTAGCCATGCGTGGCGCATCCCAAAAGGGAGTAACGCCGTCCTTTATCCTTTATCCGTTATCCCTTTTATGCACATTAAAATGTGCTTTTAAACAAATTGACCAAAATTAGTCAATCTAACTTCGAAGAAACGAATACGACTTTATCCTTTATTCATGGACGCACGGTAAGTGCTTTTAAGGCATCTATAGAAACCAAATCACTGAAGTAGAAATGGCCCCTCTCCCCCAAAAGACAATAAAACCATTAAGAAAAAAGTGAAAAAACCACGTTAGCAACAACAAAAAAAAACATCATCAGACAACAAACGTAAACAAAGACAAGCTAGCAACATAGAATATCAATTAAATCAACACAAAATATCACTAAGAACACGGCCAACAAAACAGACTAAAAACAAACGATAATTGGTAATGTCGCGCTTTTTTCAAACAATACGTTGTTAATTTGATCCTTGAGCACTTGACTTCCTGCGCCGCTGATTACGCATTCTAGTCGCACTCTGCTTGTGTGCTCAGACATCATATGAATGCACTATAATTACCGGAACCGAGTATATTCATTGGATTTCACACCACGCAGTTCGTCGTAGTCTGGTTTGTTGTTGCGTGGGCGATGTTGGTAGCTTGAGATCGAATTACACCACCTTGCTGGGAAGCCAATGAAACGCTCTAAAGTGAAGCGCTCAGGGCGAGTGGTAGCGGAGTAGGAGGTAGTGCTAAGTGTGATGTGTACCATGGGTGGAGGTTATTGGTTCGGAACCATCCAGAAACCTGATTCATCAACGACTAACCCGTGGATATAGGGGTAGAGATACACACGATGAAGCCTGCGTTTCCGACTCTTACCTTATTTCTACTTATTTCTACTTGACTCTTATCTTATCTCTACTTCTTATACCCTGCATACCCACGGGTTTAATTGTTGATGAATCCGGCCCCAGGTTTTGCACTCCTGCGAAGTTCGTGAACAGTTACGTGATTTACCTGAAGAATAAAGGATAAAAGGGATAAAGGACAGCGTTATTCAATCCTCTTTGGGATGCGCCACGCATTCTACTTCTACGGGATGTCGTGGAGGCGTGTTGAATGCGTATTTGGCCATTTAATGACCTGCGATGGTCAGCCGATGTACAAGTCAGTGATTTATACTTCCCAGACAAGTCTGGTAGCAATTCACCAACCCCGAAGGGATGGAAGGCTTGGTTGGCCTAGGCGGGAAATCCGAACCAGGAACGTGTCGGGTGCAGGCGATAGCCGCCGCCTCCTCCGACTGCGCTCCACGCGCCCCACCTGAAAAGTCTATAAATTTTGTTAATTTTTCTTAGACATACATATACCATAATACATATAATTTTATTTTAACTATGTAGGAAAATCTTTAGTCTATTCTGGAAGTAGTTCGTTTTGTTTTGGAAGACATTCAGTATTATATGAAAGTATGATTTTCTCTTCAGGTGAGAGTATATCCCTTTTCATTTCTAAATTGGAATTTTTCAAATCAAGTTGGACACTCTTCCAAGCATGCGCCGGAAATGCGCCTTTCGATGCCTTTGAAATCATACTAAACATCTTCCAAAACAAAACGAACGAACTACTTCTAGGATAGACTAAAGATTTCCTTACATAGTTAGAATAAACTTTTTCTAAGAAAAAATTTACACAATTTTTTTGAAATTGTTAAAAAATTGAAGTTGCTTTTTATTTCCTTAGTAAGTGGACACACATCGAAATTTAAAAAAAAAAGCTCAACTAAAAATAATGAGTTAGATTTTGTGTTAGACTGCAGAAAGGCACCAGCTATTTAGTGTATTAAAGGAAGAAATCGCGCCATGCGCTCAGCTATATCGTCGCGATATTCATTTAATTGATAGTGAAATCCTGCTTGCTTGGATTAACAAAGATGTGAACGAAACAACAAGAACAGTTATGAAAAAAACATGATGCTAACGCTCAAGTCGTTGTATCAAGTAAGCAGAATTTACAATATTCATACATACATAACACATACAACTTACGCTGTTCAACTTGAGTGTGTTGTACGATTTCTTCTTTTAATACACCAAATAAATGTTGCCTTCTTGCACATTAAAACAAAATTTATTTTATTATTTTTTGTAAAATTAATTTTATAATTCTTCAAACAGTTAGTGCACTTATTGAGCAGGTGATTTAAGATATTTCCTAGTATGTCATGCCAATTCTCTTTACACAAACAACAATTCCTATAGCTCTCGGAGAGGATGTTCAGTTTGATTTCAAAGCATGAAGCATTCCTAAAAGGCTGTCCAATTTAACGTAGAAATGCTATAAACGGCGGATGGTAGCGCAGTCGGGGAAAATGTCGGCTGTGGAGTGCAAGCCGAGTCGAGTCGTTGGTTCAGGTAACGGTCAATCCAACCAAACATTGCACCTCTCCGAGGTCCGTGAATTGGTACCAGGCTTGTCTGTGACGGACAAAACGTTGACTTGTCTATCAGTCGCCGCAAGCGTTCGTATAAAGCCTAGTTTATAGGTTCGCCGCCGCGCGGCGCTGCAACATAGTCGGCATAGATATCGATCGGACGACGAGGAAAATCGATATCTATGGCAATCATGGTGCCGCGCCGCACGACGGCGAAACTATAAACTAGGGCTAAGGGCCTCTACAGAGTCTCGCGGCAGCATCCAGATAACTCCTCTATGGCCCCGCTTATACTTCGTCGCGGCGCGACGCGACGCCACGTATAGTGGCCATATCGATTGTGCGACGCGATCGATCAATTTGGCCCTATTGCGTGGCCATCGCGTCGAAGTATAAACGGGACCTATATCGCCCTTGCTGCAGTGGGGACCCACGCTACCACTGTGGTGGAAGCCGCGGCGTGGACGAGTTGTCGCGGAGCCACTGGTCACAAAGATCCCCGCGGGCTGCCGTAGTTCACGGCAGCTCTCACCCACAGTGCCAGGAGCTGCGGGTGAGACCCGCTGGTAGGCGTGATAGATGGGTGTTGATTATGGTTCATATATTTGGAAGCATTTTTTAACGAATCTACATGCGAGAATATAATAGGTTGGTGCATAATTTCTGTCCTTAAAAAACTTGACCACGTGCAATATAATCACCGTTACTGTCGACAAATGGAGACGTATGTAATTCTGCATTCAAAGCGTAACGCAAAAAACCTCAACACGATATTAGGCAACCTTAATTGCACTGCAAATCTTCGTTGCCTTCCAGCCATAAGTTAGCTAGCTGAGGTTTAGGGAAAACCCCTGCACAGAAATACAACAACAGAGCATAAAAAGAGCATACTGTTCTTTTTAGTGTGAGCTATAACTGCATAGAACAGACCTCCCGGACATAACAAGGCTTGGGAAGGAATGCTATCATCACAAGAATTACCACATTATCTTCGAGCTGCTTGTCAACCGAGGAACTTTTAGTGGAGGTAAAACGACAAAAGTGAGAGCAAGCGCAAATTGGTACAAATTACTGAGTTATAAGGAGCTGTAATAGATTTCGGGGCTTACACTCAAGAACTCTTAACTTGACTTAGAAAACGCTTCACAAAACAAAAAGCGTTTTGCTTACCACATCTCTGACATTCTTAGAGATCGCGAATGCCAGTAAAAGTACGCAGTATTCCGCACAGTAACCCTCGCGGTGCCGCACCACTCGCCGCCGCCATTGTCATAGCGGGTCCGCAGCGGCTGTGAGCTGCGATACTCACTCGCAGCCAAGCGTGTGGTCGTGGTGTGGCGCTTCAGCAACTGGAACCTCTAGTTATGGCAGGGATGCGTACGAGTTGCACTATACGCCCAGCATGCTACAGCGCTAGGGCAAGTCCCAAACTACCTCTGAACCGTTTCCCTAGGAAGGAGAAGGAAAGCAATAGAATGCGGCACAGCAGTTATGGTGGAACGCGGTATGTCCTCCTAAGCTAAGGCTGCCGACATAAGTAAACACGCATACAAACGTCTTCTGTGAGCACATCCTAAACAGATTGATTAGCGCTATGGTTTGTCTGTTGTCCTTCAGTACTATACCGTATTCACTTAAACGAGACACTTTTAAGCCGGACACTTCTAAAAAGAAATTGGATATTTTTCCCAGACCTCATATAGCACAATAATTCTTTTTCAATTTGTTGACAATACGGTCAAAACCTTTAGTGAAGCTGAAACCCAGACGAGGTAGTTGATCAATTTTAGCCATTTTCTTCCTTTCATTTTAAATATTTATATAGTCTGCAACAGTAAGCATATGTTTTCGTACGTCAGCGTCACGTGCACAGCGATCTAATTGAAGATACTGCGATTACTGTCATAGTCGCAGTGCAGTGTAATACTGTTACCATAATAATGAGGACTAAAGTTAGCTTCAGCCGGGGAAAGCGTTCTGCGAGAGATCTAAGTTGATCAGGGAACCTTACGTTAGGTGTCTGCAGCTGCCTCAGGACACCGTGTTACGGCAGTGCGATCTGCTCTGACCAGAGCGAGACGTCACTGCTGAGAGTGTTTCAAACCGTCACTGGGTCAGTAGTTTATCTTTGTCCGCCTCATAGCGTGCAGACTGCAGCTCCAATCTCATAGACAGGACCATCGTTCGATGTCCAGGAATGGATCGGTTGCTCTTCAAGCAGCTTTGTTGAAGAGGCGAAACAACGGCAAAGAACGAGTTTGAATTGAGACCATGTACAACTAGGGCGAACGTGTCTTTTGAAATGTCGACAACAATGCCGCGCAATGGTGCTCGACTGCCAGTCTGTTTTTGTTCAATTTAAATGACATCTCGTTTAATCAAATAGCGCCAAGAGAGGCTTTTTGATTTAACGACGCAGACCACGATTCTGTTGTCCATTTCTTTCGAAAGGTTATCCACGCCATCGATAATTGGCGTAGCAATATAAAATAGTCAGTGTGAACTTGAAACTTTAGGCTCTGAAAAGGATCATCGGTCATGTCTTTTAGCATCGTCCTTGCAAGTTTTTTTTGTATCTTCTTCGGTGGTTATCATCTACCATGTCAGGTTCGGACTCGTCAGTTTGAGGTACACAGAAAGTACTGCATCTGCGTCCTGCGCCGTCCACATATCGGTGTCTGACCCGATATTGAACTACTGTGGCTGCGCGATATGCAGAGTTTTGCCTTTCCCAAATTTTTGTAGTGACAGCTAAGAAAATAATCAGGATGGCTGTGTTGTACGAAGTAGAGGCGGATACATAGAATGCACCGGATTTGTGTACTGCTGAAGCTCTTGGTCAATAGCTCCGTGAGAAGCCCAAATTCAGCTCAGTACACGAGGAACCGCTGAAATAAGGGGTCAAAGCAATGGAGAAGCTGGAATTCCAAAACTGTCTAACGCCTCCACTGCTAAGCCTCTCCCATTGCGTGCAGTTCGTCGTTCGGGCCTGTCAGAAGCCGAAAACAATATGGCTATTCCTGAAGTGTCCATTAGCAAGGTGCGCCGTTCACATTCGGTGTTTGACCCGATATTGAACTACTGTGGCTGCGCGATATGCAGAGTCTTACCTTTCCAAAATTTTTGTAGTGACAGCTAAGAAAATAATCAGGATGGCTGTGTTGTACTAAGTAGAGGTGGATACATAGAATGCACCGGATTTGCGTACTGCTGAAGCTCTTGGTCAATAACTCCGTGAGAAGCCCAAATGCAGCTCATTACACGAGGAACCGCTGGAAAAAGGGGTAAAAGCAATCGAGAAGCTGGCATTCCAAATGTGCCTAACGACTCCACTGCTAAGCCTCTCTCACTGCGTGTTCGACCTAAAATTGGGCTGTGTGGCTGCAGTATGCGGAGTTTTACTTTTCATTTTTGACAGCTAAGGAAATTATCATCTACCAATTGCGTATTGGCATGTTGCACTAGGTTCCCAAGTGATAATCGTGCGCTCGCCAACTGTCAAAGGGTTTGGATTAGTGTAGATTTTTGACTGCTGATACATATTCATGACTACTCATACAAAGGAATTCTGCAAAGGATCAACATGCAATATGAACAATGCACAAGTCAGTGGAATAGTAAACAGGCTGGAATCGCGAAACCTGAAACAGTGAACACAGTTCTTCATATGCCTTGCCTGCTGTAAGTATTTCGTTTGCTGAATTCTATCAAAACTATTACTATTCTATTAGACTCTTACAGACACCACGCTTGCTGCTCTCGTCTCGCACACTATTGTTCATGGTCATGACTGCCATTCGAAAACGAAGAATAAAGCTCCGAATTTCATATGGGAGGAGAAAGCATGACAAACACCTCAATTACGTAGCTTCTAGCTTGATTGTTTTATAGTGTTTCTCGTTCCATCACTTCACAAACATAAAAATCGTAACTCGCAACAGAAAATCTCTTTACTCTCTTCAATGTTCACCTATTTCTTAAGCTTATAATAATTATGTACTGTTTCAGATATGGTATCGGCACTGAAACATTAGCACGTTACAACACATCATCCTTATCTCAACATCCTTATCATAATCTCTCCTCCAAAGTCTCTGCATTTCATTTTTGCAATTGAGAGCCTGTTTTGTTGCGACGTTACGATTCATTGAATTTTGCTTCAGTGACAAACATGAATCGAGAAACACTCAAGTTCGTTAAATGTTATGTTTTTCTTCGATTACAATCCTTTTCTTGTATAGCGCACAAACATGTGCAATAAATCAATAAATCAACAAATCAATAAATCAATAAAACACCAACGGTTGCTGCAATTTCGAACCTTTATTGCTAATGCATAATTAGTATGTTCTGCTCTGTAATCCTATTCGCATTACATATCTTCATGCATGGCTTACCACTCTTCCTCACTCATTACTACCTACAAGCTCAGACAGTTTTTGTATTGGGACGCTTTTTCATCAGTATGGTACAGTTCTTACTAAATGTAGAAAGAGTGACTGCTGTAATATGTAATTCTCTCTCATTCTAGTTTTTTTTTGTTAAGCATATGTTTTCGTAGTTAATGGAGTGCTTAATGAAGCATTAATAAAGATCAGAACTCAGAAAAGAAAAAGAAAACAAACATAACAATAAAAGGCAAAGAACAGCCACTATTTTTTAAACGGTCATTTTCAAACGTTTTTTTTTTGACGTGACATCGACTCTCTTCTTCAGCTAATTCATGTCCTTCACACACGCGATAGGCGATCAATCTACCAGTACCATGAGACGCAAATTTTCCTAAGGTGACGATTGACATTGCATAACGCGCCCATCCATCGCGCTATTTAGAAAGAAATGTGATAGCGATAGTGATGATAGCCATGTGATAGTCGGCTTCTTTGGCATTAAGTAGGGGTATTGCAGAGTCCTTCAGGTATCTTCGTTCAATTTTACTTACCATGACCAGGTTAATATGAATCATTTTACATTTTATGTGGATATTTTTCTTGTGGGTTGGTTGTCCTTCATTTCTTCTGGCTCTCTCCCATTTCCTCGCAGCCTCACTGACAATGAGCTTTCTTTTTCTCGATGCCCCCGTTGTGTTAAATCTGACTGTTGAGCTTTTTTCTTTTGTTTTTTCTAGTATTGTTCGTGTTCTACAAGAATCATTGAATTGGCACATGCGGGTGTATTTATAATAAATAAATAAATAAATAAATACCATTGTAAAGTTTGGAACACTCTTCATTTTGTATACGCACAAATTTTTAAACAATAATTGCACAAGATTTATGAGCAATAAACAACAACTAAACATACTATTCACAACTGTTGGATAGTCACCTACTGACCCTAACCGATACACGTTTTCCAATTCTAGTTACCACTTCGTTTCCACTGCAACTGGTGTGCTTGATCGAATTCGAAGGTATTCGAAATATACGCTTGAGTAGACGAAGCGCTGATTCTCGAAATGGTCGTATAACCACCAGATACATAACGCAAGTTGAGAGGGAGAACAGCGAGACTGGGAGGAAGAGAAGAGGTTCAAGAAGTGGCCTGGAACAAATGTGCATTAGCAAATTGGCAGTGGCAACAGACCAACCGAATCGCTAAGTAGCAATAAAAGCTTGCAACTTGTCTTAAGTTTGATGGTAGAAATTTCTTAGAATTTCGAAAATCTTTGATGAACTTTTCTCAAACTTAGACCTTATTACCTTTTTGCATTTCTCAACCTAGACAACCCTGGAAAAGGAAGGATATTGAGACATTTTCCCAATCACTTGTCGTAATTGTAACATCCTCTCGATTCACTTGGAAGAGATGATGAAATATTTTATCTTGTTCGCTTTATCTCCTATGTCTTTCTCCTATTACACAATAGGAAAAGGCATCTAAAATCGCATCTGTGTCCATTTCAACAGATGATAAGAATAGTTGGCCACCAAGGTTGAGGGCTGCGGTGGGATATCAATGCCTTGCACCAACTTTGGGGACGAAAAGTGTTTTTTCCTTCCTCATCATCGCACTGCTCAGCCCAATTTTTCAAAGGGAAATGGTCATTATTTGTGCCTGAGGTTATTCGTTGCTGTATAGTTCTCTCACATTTCGTTCATCCAAGTTAAGCTGAAAAATGCAGTGAAAGCCATCAGCATAACGGGCATTCCTAGCTGTATAAATAATATAATACAGTACAATATTAAAGCGCCAACGACATTTAAATGGAGGCGATAGGTCGTGCTTGAAAACTGGTGCTTCTTTGCTCGGATGCGTAGAATAACTCTGAATTAAAACGATTGGATATAGCTTCAACAATGGAGCGTCGCCTTTAAGGAAATGCGCTGTTCTAAGAAAACATAGAAGAAAACCATATTGAGCGTCTATCAGATGTAACACATATATTATAATAAAAAATTATTAGTATTACGATTTCGCCATGCAACAGCACTTACTCTGTGAAATGAACTGTGCCTGCTTCTGTAAACGAAACCACGTCATTTTCTCGAGAGGGGCAACGTGGGAAGGACGAAATTTCACCTCTAGCCGAGTGCATCAGTGCCCAGAAAACAAGAAGTGCAGGCTTTAAATAGAAATTGTAAGTAAGATTTTTCTTGCAAATGATTTTGTAGCTTAAAAGTTGATCGCACGCCAGTAGACCACGTATGAATGATAAAACTTGAATAAAGTTTTAAAAGTCGGAAAGTTTATGAAGACGTTTCTAACGTACAAGTGCCAACAGGGGTACATCAGCGCAACCGGTGCTAAAGCGATAGATTCCTTTTTTCTTTGCCGGCCATCTTTCATCTAGTTTGTCTGGACGGTTGTCCGTGTTTAAATACGTACTTCGTAAAGCTTCTATCTTTTAAAGTTATAGAAAGATCTCTCAAATTATACCATACCTTTTGAAAGGATTGGATGAATGGGGGGATTTACATGTCTGGTATAACAATAGTAATGAGTTTTTTTACACGAATATACTGCTGGAGAATCTCAATCAAGTTGAGTACAATTTATTAGGGTGTGCAGAAAGTTTTGCAAGAATTTGAGTGATTTTATTCAACAAGTAATCGCAACAAAAAAACGGTAGATAACTATAATATACAGAATACAGTCCTCTCCCGTTACAACGCCTCAGGATAAGACGCCACTCTCGATATATCGTAGATTTTTTCCGGCTCTGGTCAACTTACCTTTACGTCAATACAAATCAAATCAATTCCTTTTAGGACGCGTCGGATACAACGCTACTTCTATTATAGCGCGGTTTTGGGCGGAACTCTGCATTCAAAATGACTCCCGTTATAACGCGACCCGGGCTCAATTTCGTAACCACACAGAAAGTCAAGACCGTGAGATGCTGATAGCTTTTGCGATAAGACCAACCCTTCTATTGCCTCGTTCGTAGCCGCGACCAGCACCTGCGCGACAACGAATTAGATGCATGTAGGCGTTTTCATGCCTGTGCACCCACAAAAGTGTTTACAGTCAGCAATATATCGAGCACAATATAAGACTTCCGATAGTCGCTACTAGCTACCCTAAATTGTAGGGTTTCCTCTATAGAAACGAAAGACACTGCGGATTAAAGCTCAGATTATCCAGAACAATATGCTACACATTTGTTTTAAGCCTAGTGCAGCTGCTATAAAGGCTATGTGCAGTCACATGATGGTTATTGCAATCAGAACTCTCGCGCCATGCAGGACTTGTACCTGTACCTTCTGTCTTCAGTGCAGGATTAAAGCAACAGTGCTGTTTGATCAAACGCAACATCCTGATATCGTGAGAAGCGGTTAGACGCTACTACGACGAGGATATGGCGGATGCGGCGCGCGATTTAACTGCGCTGATATCGCAATGGGCTAACATCCTGAAAGATAGTAGAGTGCGGGGTCATGTCCCGTCTGGCGCGAGAGTTTTGGTGGCGGAGAAAATACTGTAACATCAGGTTACACGTTTTTGTTGTGGTTCACTTCTAACTTTCCTCTGGAACTCGTTATTCCTCTCACATTTCTGTCATACTTATGCATATAGCGGCAGAGAGTACCTTTAAGGACACGACTTCAATAATAATCTGGAGATGATTTTTGCATTCACACTCTCTTCATGGTCACATGTTTTATTGATATAGCTATATTTAGTCGTCTCATATGATTTTAGATAAATCTGAGCTTAAAAGAGTGTAAAAAATGTGAACTCCGGTTAGGACGCAACTCCCGTTATAACGCGAATTTTTGCGGTCCCTTTACACGCGTTATAACGAGAGGGACTGTATTTGCAGTAGTCGCCATCGTTAGCCACAACCTTCCTCCAACGATCAGGTACAGCAGCAATCATCTCCCTCCAAAACGAAGACGAAGGTGAAGCGATCCGATCCGCGCGCTTGACGTCATTACGGTCGTTGAAGCACTTGCCTCCGCAAAAAGCTTAGAGGCTCCTGAAGGCATGATAATCACAGGGGCTAAAGTCTGGAGAGTACGGCGGGTTTTCTAGCCATATGATACCTAGCCTGAGTAGCTCGTCCTGTGTTGCCCTTGCATGGTGAGTGTGGTCTCGTGTTGTCCATCATATAGAGTCCTATAGAGTTTTCCACGCCGTAACATAGAATGAGGGATCTGGGCAACCATCTCATCTCGCTCATTTCCCTTTAACTCTGTACTGGATTACTCTGTACGCAGGCCAGAACAGCACTCGGTTTTGAAGAGTGTGCACGTCCATATCGAGAGGATTCCTCCAAGCAAAAGCCACCCTCGTCAAATCGCCGGGGGCATGACTCCCCATCGACGACACTAACTCACGTTGAGCTTTAGTTGAAAAACGGCCAAAACTATAGCAATGAAGCAGTAGACGATGGTGTTCCTGACGATACGACACGGTTTACAAGGGTTTGTACGAGGGTTTTCAAGTTTCAAAAAATGCTTGGCTGGAGCTTAAATATCCTTCCCGCTTAATATGGTATTCTAACTGTGGCATCTATTTGGCCCGTTAGCGAGCCACCTTTGCTCAAAGGAAGACACTTAAATTCTTGCAAAACTTTCTGCACACCCTAATAGTAAATTATAAGACTAAAAGAGGTTTGAAGATAGCTGCAAATATTTGTAACTTTCTGCGATAGTATTAGAAGACATACTAAAGCAAAGAAAGATAAAAATCCATAAAAGCCAATTTAAAGAAAAACGTGAAAGCGTAGGATTTAACATCGACCTTAAATAAAGTAATATATGTTTACGTGTGGCCTGCGGCGAATTTTCGAGAAATGTTGCTTACCTGATGATCATTCCGCAGCAAAGTAGACTTGCACCAGAATAAATTACAAAAAGTATGATCAAACACATATCAACACCAATATATTGAAGGTACACTACTAGTGCTGAGAATTTCGTTATAAACTCAGCATTCATCGCGTCAGCTTCCAGTAATAGCGTGTATGATGTCGTGTCAGTTAGAAGCAGATACGGTAGTAGAATACTTAGAGCTATCAGAACAATCTGTGGAGCTAACACGGCTAGCCATTTAAAAAGGGAAAACCAGGACGATCTCATCATCCACGAATGACAGACGGTTATATAATTAAGAATGATTGTGTACAAAATACTAAGGCAACTGAAAGCTCCTGACCAGCACACAACTGCGCAATATATCAGTGTGGACTCCTTACCAAATCGGAGTGGACCAAGGGTGAGAATAACAGGGTACGGTAATATTATGTACGGTACAAATATGAGACATAGTGTGTTGCACAGAACAGCAGGAAACGCAATGTTGCAGTACATTAGTGCTCGATATGCCCTCAGGAGCTCAACCGTGCTTGTCTTTATAACATATAAAGAAAACGCTACAACCAGATCGGTTGCTACTGTGTAAGCAATCATCGTGTTTTGCTGAAGATTGAAATGAACAGAATGCTTCTGGTATATCTCGTATATGCCACAGTATCGCGATGAATCCATTATAGTTGATAAAGTTTCAGTAGCCAGTGGTCATGACTGCTTTTCTAAAACACATTTTTCGTAGCCTATACGATATTCAACATCCTACAGTAAACATATTCTACAGCGGAATGGACAAATCTACATTGCACGGAGTGTTGATTTTACCAGGGAAAAATTCTTCAAGAGATAACAACAGAAAGGGTTCTTAAAGTTGATGCTGTCAAAGGGTTCATTTTAACAGCGACTACAAAAGCATAAACTCAGAACAGTAAGCATACGTAGAAAAACTGCTAATGCCAACCTGCCATGCGACACCATAGGCTATTCCTAATTGCAGTTGCGCTAGGTATTAGTGAGGTTTTTAGTGCAGCTTGTACTTTCCGGGTTGGTTTTCCGGTACATAGGTGTGCTTTTCGCGTTTTTTGGCCTTTGTTATACCACCGCTCATTCCGCGTGACGCCTAATGATATGCTCTCATATCGATGGGAGCTTATCTTTAGGCGTCGTCTGGGGTGAGCGGTGGTATAACAGAAGCCTTTGCGATTCTCTAGAACTTGACAAGGCGGAGTGACGTTCTACCACCGCCCTTTAAACAGAGGCGTGGCAAATGTCTGTGTCTCCACTACCTCGTAAGGCAGCCACTTGACTCTCGAGCGAGCCCAGGGGGTTGGGGGTGGGCGGGCCAGGGGGACGAGGAGAGAACGCTCGTTCCCCACTTGACAAGGTTTTCGCTAAGGGGTCGGATTCATCAACGACTTATATAACTTTAACAGAGAATTCACAGCGGAAAACTAAGATAACGCGGCATGTCGTTCATGATATCGCTTGATAAGCTGCGCTATCAGGGATTTCATTTTCTCTGCTAAATTGCTGTAAGTGGTGAATCCGGCCCCAGGAGGCACGTCATGTCCAGATCACAAGATTAGATTTGAAATAACTTCCACAGTTGTTAAGAAAAACAGTTGAAAGCCTCATGCTTTAAACGCTTTCTTTCAGAGCAACATTATATAAAAACCGCATTTATTTAATACATTGCCATTGCATATGAACTAGCCTACTAAACTTTGCTACCTCAATTCCTGGTCGGCTTTTCATGGCTACGTATGTTCCCGTTTCAGGCATTATACACAGTTTCTGAAAGTTCAGAATCTCCGCTTTCGTATCATGTAGAGATTTTGACTTCATAATTGCCTTATTCCAAGTATTTGCCGACGTTTTTACAGCATGAATCATCTTGATATTCGGGTGCTCTACTTATATGAATGTAAAAGTGGTCACAACGCCGCGGCCGCATCTCGAAAGCCCTGGTTTATAGTTGCGCCGCTGTGCGGCGCGGCACCATAGTCGGAATAAATATCGATCGGACGGCTCGAAAAATCGGTATCTGCGACGATTGTGGTGCTGCGCTGCGTGGCAGCGCAGGTGTAATCTAACATCAACGACGCTACATTTGAGGAGGATTTCGCTAAGGAACGCACCATTCACCACTGGTTCGAAGAATTTCGATCTGGAGATGAAAGTCTCGAAGATTAAGACCGACGTAGGCTGCCATCACTCCTTAACGACGACCGACTCAAAGCCATGGTGGAAGCGGATCCGCAAACTGTAAGGACGCTGGCACAGCGTTCCAACGTTGATGGCAGCACTATCAGTCGCCACTTAAATGCGATCGGAAGAGTAAAGAAATTGGATATATGGATCCCACACCAACTGACCGCCGAGCAGATGCTGAAGCGTCAAGACACCAGTGCTTCGTTAAGGCTGCGCAATCTAAGGGAGCTCCAGCAGCTAAGATGATGCCGATTAGGTTGATTTTTTTTTTGGGGGGGGGGCGGGGGAAAGTGTGGTAATTGTAATGGTAAGCACCATTACAATTACCACACTAAATAAATAAATTACCACACATTTCGATTAATAAAATTGCTTCCAATCAAAGTTATGTCTGTCAAAGCCTTCAGTCAAAATTTTCATATGCAACAACCTAACATTATATTTTGGACGACATTACTCCTATACAACTCGAACGTTTATAAAAGTACTTTCATAAGAAAATTTGGTGCTAACAATTTGACCAGGAACATTGGCAAATAACTGCGTATAAATGGTGACGAAACGAAAGCTGTTTGTTAGGGTGAACAAATGTTCCACGTAATCATAGTGGCAGGTGAAACCCCTTGATTCTTTTCGACCTCTAATTGCCACAACGAGCGCCACTGCGCACTTCTGTACATAAAGTGACACATGTCGCAGTTAACGATAAAACTAGTCCTTCTCATCTTTCCATTCTTTCCATCTTCACATCGTTTTCCACTACATAGATTGAAATCATTCTGAAGGTTCAAAAAGGGTCGATTTCCGCAGTTCTGGTACCTTGCTATGAATTTTTAACAAGAAACGCTATCCAGCAGGTGTTTAGATAATGGTGTCGAAATTTGATGCTCAGATCCTCTGGGATTTTGCATCTGTGACTGCTACGTCTTGAAGCTATGTAGGCAGCTCTACAGAAATTTCTCCCTTGCTTGTGCTATTACGGTTATAAAGCGGCGAAGCCACCCTAATCCACCTGTATCCAAATAGTTTCTTCCAGAATCAACTTACTCGTGTTTATCATTGAAGAAATAATGCTTTTCGGATTTGTGCCATCTTATAAAATCAATCGGAAGTAGCAGAAATAGTGAAATCGAGCGTGTGGATTTTCGGTGTAGTTCCAACATTACAACTACTATTCTATACATAAAGGATAAAGGAAGGCGTTACTCAATCCCTTTTGGGATGCGCCACGCATTCTACTTCTGCGGGATAAATGATCGTGGAGGCGATTTGAATGCGTATTTGGCCATACAATGACTTGCGGTGCCCAGCTGATGAACAAGTCAGCGCTCTATCCTTCCCAGACAAGTCTGGTACCAATTCACTGACCCCGGAGGGATGGAAAGCTTGGTTTGCCTGGGCCGGAAATCCGAACCAGTATCGGGTGCACGCGTCAGTTGGCGCCTCCTACAACTGCGCTACACGCGCCCATTATATACATATTTACACTAAATAACCACAGCACCAGCAGAAGACAGCTGGAAAGTTTCTAACCACGATTTTGAGATTAGATACATACAGAAGACTTTACAGTGTAAGGCAAGGCTATCTTCATTTTTGCTTCGTGTTTGTCTTCTGAAAACGGATTTTAATTGTTGAAACAGTCATGCAATACATGTGCGACCAATGGACAAGAAGCTTAAGGCCTGTACTGTGTAATACTACCTCTATATATACAATTCTCATGTTAGATTGGACATTCTTTTCAATAGTCCCGATGTCTCTGAAATTTAAGTGAATATCTTCTATGTAAGTCGGAAGGAGCTTTTCACAGATTAAACTGCAGGTTTCCCAAAATGGTTAGTATAAGTTTTTGCTTGAGGAAAATTTCGTGCAACCTTCATGAATCACCTCCCAAGTCAATGTAATAATTTTAGAATTTTTTCTTGAGAAAAATAGTAGAGTAAAAATTATTCAAAACGTAACAAGGCAGCGATCATTTAGTGCATTAAAAAAGAGCTCGTCACTCGATTAGCCCGTTGTGTTCAAATTTGTTGCAGTGTAACGATTGTCTGCTTTTAACAGCTGTTTTTGTTGTATCTTTTACAGGGGTAAAACTCATGCAAATAAAATTTTTCTATCAAACGAATAAAAATCGCGACATATTGCACCAGGCTGGCGCAATCTTTTAGTTTGAGACAGAATGACCGAGTTCCTGCTTTTAAAAACAAGTTCTGAGCCATTTTTTCTTAAATACATATTAGGGCGTCCAGAAAGTATCTGCAGAAATACGATATTTTTTCCAAAATAACACAATTTTTATCAACATTTTATTAATCAACCAACTAATTTCCATCAACATCGGCTACTCTCCGCCAACGTTCCGCAAAACTTCGAATTCCTCTGGCGTACAAATCCGGCGACTTGGAGGCGAAAAAAGCTCGGAGATCATTTTCGAGGTGGTCACGATCTTCATGACGCTTCCCTTCCAGATGAAGCTGAAGTGATCGAAAAAGGTGGTAGTCACTTGGGGCCAGATCTGGGCTGTACGGTGGATGCGGCAGCACTTCTCTCCGACTGCGAGAATTCTCTGAGAAGTCGTCTTCGCGATGTGTGGGCCGCGTCATAGTGCAGCAAGCGAACTTTGTCGAGCCTGGGCTGTTCCTTGCGCATCTCGTCGGCCAGTCTCTGCAGTTGGGTAGCGTAGACCTCGGCAGTGACAGTCGTGCTGTCAGGCAGCAGCTTGAAATGGTAGATCCCATAAACTCCCGCCAGACGCTCAGCGTGACTTTCCCCGCGGCTTTCCTCGCATGAATTTCACCTTTTACGAAAAATTTCGGCACTTCATCACGTCTACGAGCGTGGTTGACGTAAAGGGACCATTGCTCGTCTCCTGCGACGATGGTGTGCAGCCAGTTGAAGGTGCGACTTCGAGAGAACAGCTGAGTGCATACGTTCAGACGGGTAGACAGTAGACATGGGCAGACAGTTCGACCATCGTACAGTGAAACAGGCAAGGAAGACGGAGCTAGATATGCTATGCAGATACAGCAGGATAGTTTCTTTATATAGCACTCATGTTGAAATCTTCAGAACATTCTAGAAAAATTCTGGAACATTACGAAGTTTTCTGCAGGAACTTTCTGGACTCCCTAATAGTAAGAATTTTATAAAATTTCAAGCAATGCGTTCACTTATTCGGCGAGTGAATTGAAATGTCAATGGAAGTTTTCTGAATTTTCTTTTGTCAAAAAATTATTCTAGGCAACTTGAACTCTCTAGTATGATGTGCAAAAATTTTGTTTTGATTTAGATGACGTTCAGTTTGATTTCAGAATCGCCAATTATTTTGCTCAGAAGTGTGCCTAATACTACGTGAAAAATGCCCAATTTGATGTGAAAAGTGTCGAGTTTGAAATAAAATGGTGTAGACATCCGATTTAAAGTTGCTTAATAGCTTAAGCGCGATCTGTATTGTGGAGTTTTATCGCAGCAAAGGACAACTTTGGTAGTAAGTATGTACCTAGGAAAGGATTTTGAAGTACGTATGTATTTAAAGGCCGAATCATAGCACAGCGCCGAGTCATTCAAGCTTAAGGATTCAAATGGCACTAACTAGGAAAGGGTTTCGACCTTCCATCAAACTTCATGTTGAGACCAGGATCATTAGAAAGACCTCGGAATGCTGATTACGAATATGGGTGTCAAAATTGCAAAATAAAACACCTGAGCGAGTTATGGCCTGCCGAAGTTGTGTGGCCGGACCACAGGCTGGACGTGCGAAAGAGCGGCGCGAGGGCGATGAGTCGTAGGCTCCGCAACAATGGACCACCAGCTGCGGCGGTGGCTCAGAGGCAGTTCTACCGCTTGTCACGTGTACAGCCGTTAGGTCGGTTCCCATCGTTGCCTGTTTCTTGCACACCATGATTTATCTTTGATATCTTCGAAATGACTTTTTATTCCGAATTTTGACACGTGACTGATTACAAAGCCGGGAAAACTGCCATACACATTTGCAAAAATGCAAAAAGGCAAAAAACTGCATTGGTGATATTTTTATTTACTATTTTGCAAAAGTAGAATCTAATTCTTATATTGAACAACTAGAGGTGTTTCTAACAACCTTGCCATTTATGGAGCAAGGCAAAAAAATGTGTGAAGCAAAAAGATAAGAAGAATAATGTATGTGCGTTGACTAAGACCAAAATGTCGTTGATCTACTGCTTTTCCTTCACTCACTGTGCCTTTTTTGCCAGAACAGGTGGTGTCCATTCTTCTGGCTAAATTTGGAGTGCCAGACCACAACGATGCACCAATTCGTCCGGAGAAGAAGATCGCTAGAAGGTTCGCAGCTATTCTATCAGGTTGTCCCGTAAGTCCCCGTCGTTATCGCCGCCCTCTCTTGCATAGCGCTATACAGCTTTCAAAAGAGAACGATTTGCTCTATCAGAACATGTATTGCATTTCTTTTTTATCCTGAATTTTGTCAATTCTTAGGTCGTTAAAGTGAAAAAGTGAAAAAGTAGCCATTTGCGCAGTTGCTTAGGTTTGAAATTTTTTGCGCAGCTTTTTATAGCATTTGGAAGACAGTGTTTTGTACTACAATAGTACGTGTTGGTCCCGTTTGGTCGTTCGTTCTTTATTGATTTTTAGTTCATCAAATTGGGACGTCTCAAGGAGAAGATTTATTTTTAACGACAGCTCCTGCTCTGTGTTAGACTTTTTTGATCGACGTTATACGTCCTTCGGAAGAGGATGTCTTGCCCAATAAGATTTTGTGTCGCGTCTGTTGGCTCATGCTGATCTCTGTCGAATATCAATAAAATTCCAAAAAGAGAAAATCATCTCCATCATCAACTCCTTCTCCCTGTTCTGTTTTTGATATTCGACAGAAATCAGCACGAGCCAATAAACGCGACACAAATTCTAACTGAGCAAGACATCCTCTTCCAAACGACATATGACACCAAGCAAAAAGCCTTCTACAGAGCAGGAGCTGTCGATAAAAGTAAATCTTCTCATTCGGACGTTCCAATTTGATGGCCTAAAAATCAATAAAGGATAAATGAACAAATAGGACCAACACGTACTCTTGTAGTACAAAACAATGTCTTCCAAATGCTATAAGAAACTGTATCACCTGTATCGTCCCGTTGATCATCGACTTGCACGAGCGGGCGCCAGCAGCGTCTCCATTCATCCCTGTCGCGTGCCAGAGTGCTCCAATGGATCCTCCTCGCTCGAGGAATACGAAGAGCGTCATATCGATCGCTCAGGGCTTTCACGAAGAAGTCCGACCAACGCGTTGGTGGGCGTCCTGGTGTCCTCTTGACATTCCGCAGAATCCAGTCGGTGACGGCTCTCGTCCAGCGCGTCTCTGCGAATCGCATTACGTGGCCGGCCCACCTAAATTTCGACAACTTGGCCCACGCGACAGCGTCTCTGATCTTCGAACGTCGGCGAAGCTCGGAACTCCGGAGGTCTTCTCTCACTTGCGTGAGTCGTGTCACTCCGAGCATCGTCCTCTCGATTCCACGCTGCGCGACGCTGGTCGCGTGTTCATACTGCTTTCGTATGACCCATGTCTCTGACGCCTATATTAGGGTAGGAAGAACAGTGGAGTCGAAGAGGTTGGCACGGAGTCGGACGTTCTTCGTCTTCTTCGCGACTTCTTCGACGCTCTTAAAAGCTCCCCAAGCCGCTCGTTTCCTCCTGCTCAGCTCCGGCGCTAGGTCGTTGGCCATATTGACTTCGCGAGCCAGATACACGTAGCTGGAGCATTCGGAGATATTCGTTCCGTTGAGCGAGAATGGGGCAACAAAAACTTGTCCGTTCCTCATGAACATCGTCTTCTTAAGATTGAGCTGCAGTCCAACGTTCCCACATACACGATCGAAGTCGGCCAGCATTCGCTCCGCCTGACTGATGCTCGGTGTTATGAACACGACGTAAATAAATAAATAAAAAAACTGCGCAAAAAAATTCCAAACCATAGCTGAGAGGAAAGTGCGGAGATGGCCACTTTTTCACTTTTCACTTTAACGACCTAGAAGCTGACCAAATTCAGGATGAAAAAAGAAATGCAATACATGTTCAAATCATTCTCTTTCGAAAGCTGTATAGCCCTGCAGGAGACCGCCGGCGAAATCCGCAATGAAACGTTGAAAAAAGGGCGCGGACTTATGGGACAACCTAATATTTAAAGGCAGAATCATAGCACTGCGCCACGAGTCATTCGGGCTTACCGAATCAACTGACACTACATATAATTTCGTGAGAAGCCGAATATGAAGAGCTGCCAGCCGAAATTTTAGAGAAAAAGTTTTTGTGGGCAGTGCAACCGTTCTCTGTCAAACATATATGTAAAGGCAAACGTGTAAGTCACAAACAACATAAGCAGCATTTATCAACCACAATTTTTATGATGAAGCATACAAAGAGGTCGCGTCAGGAGACGTACAGCACAAAGTCGGAATGGCCGTATTACAACCAAGTACATCAGGTTCGTTGTCATAGAAATTAAGCAGCAAGGCACGAAGAGAATTATTTGAAGTCTGGGCCTGAAAAAGGAAAACAGTGCGCTAACATGTTAGCTTCTTGAATGCCCAACAAGATCTCACGATTGCCGAAGGGAAGATAGCTCGAAAAACTCTGTGAATGCGAGATACGATATAGGGAACCCGATCTGCACAAAAAGCAACACACAGTAGACCACCACCGTGCCAACAAGACTTAAATGAAGCCGATATGTTGTAGGCGAGAACTCGTGCCTCTTCCTTTGTATTGTCCAGATTACCCTTTAAAATAACAACATAATTTTTGCAAACTAGAGTAAACGGTGTTCTGGTATTGGTTGAATTACCTACGCAAAGTCACAAATGATATTAGGTTGATCGAAAAGTCTTGCAACGCTTTACGCTACTGCCTGTTAGAATTGTTAAAACTCTTACAGAATTGATCTCTGGTTGGGACGTCACAGAACATTCTCGAAGCTTCCTCAAACATACTATATAAGGCGTCGGGGATACGAATACAGCAACAATATCAACGATAAGCAGCAGCATCCTACGACCTATCGTCTACTACGAATTTCTGCAACGCAACTCCACAAGGACTGCAGCCTCCAACATCTATTCTGCATTCAAGGAGGAACTCATTTACTACTCCACAGTGATCCCTTGATATCAGCGCTTCAAGGCTGGAGATATCATTCACAATTCCACAGTGGCCCTTTGGTATCAGCGCTTCAAGGCTGAAGATATCTCTCTCGAAGATCAACCTCGTTCTGGACGCCCCTCTGTTGCGGAAGAAGACAGCTTGCGCGAAGCCTTCAAGGTGAAGCCAAATTCAACCACTCGCGAATTGGCTGCGACATTTGGATGTACGCAAAGCACCGTCGTGATTCAGCTGGAGATCCTTGGGTACCGCAAAGTTCTGTCGTCTTGGGTACCACACGAGCTGCGGGACTCTGACAAGGGAGGCCGAATCAGTGTCGCTGAGTCGCTGCTTCTTCGCCCGCACAGAAAGGTCTTTCTGAACGAAATTGTTTCTGGTGATGAAAACCTGGGAAGTTCTTCTCCATCCACCGTACTCTCCACACCTCCCTCCTTCTGACAACCACCTGCTCAGAGCTCTGAAGCAGCATCTTCGAGGTAGAGAGTTCGATGATCGACGTCACCTGGAAATGGAGGTTTCCGAATTCTTTTCTTCACAGCCCTCGGAATTCTGGTGGAAAGGAATTGAAAGGATGCCTGAAAGATAGGGCAGGATCTTAGTCTTGCATGGGGAATATATCGCAAACTGAGTTTTTGTATACTGTTTTATATTGTATTGTATTGTAATATTGCTGTGCTAGTGTTGCAAGACTTTTCGATCAACCCAACAGAATCATGCTTACCTGAAAACTGTGGTGAATCCCGCAATAATTGCAGCCGCATAGGCTAGAAGAAAAGCGAGGAAGCAATATTTCAGAGCATCATCCCAGTATAGGTGTACGATTAGTACGGAATACTTCTCCAAAAAGTTATTTCTACTGTTCGCAGCTATAAGTTGCGGTATTGTCGTGCGGTCGGACAGCATAAGATATGGAGCCACGACGCTGACAATTACCAAGAACACGTTCGGGATCAGTATTGCTAAGATCTTTCCGGTTTTGAATCTTCGTGACGTCAGTAGCCAGGAATGACAGACGATGATATACTGGAGAGCAATTGAGTACAAAATGCTCATGATTGTCCAAACGCCTGCCCACACCAGAATCGCAACATACAACACAGTTGATTCCGGTCCAAATCGAAGTGATCCCAGATTGCACACCGCCGGATATGGCAGCAAAAAGAAAGGCACCAAGATTAGACATAATACATTGCAGAATATGGCAGGAAACAATATGTTGGAATAAATCAAGAGTTGGAAATCTTTCCACAGTTGAATCGAAGTGACTCTGATGACGTAGATGGTGAATAAGACGAAAATGTCGGATATCATGGCGTAGAACATCATACTGTAACGTTGATAGTCGAAATATACAGCAATAAGCTCGTATGTTTCATACGAACGACTCCAGTACAATAGATCAATTCCCATTAAATGTTGATTTCACAGCACTGAAGTAAGCAAGCACATGAACAAATAGTAGACGAATTTTCATGCACCAGTGTTGGATTTAAAACGCAGCATGCGGTTCAAGGTATTCCATGTATTTTGCTGGAAATGAGTGTTTTAGCAAAGATTAAGGTGTAGACTAACATGCGACGCCTGTGAACTTACCCTAAACGATTCTCAAAAACCTAAACGGTCTTGTAGAAAATATGACAAGGAACACGGAAGTGAAGTTCGTTGCTCCTGCGGCCATTGTGAGATCCAATAATGGCAAAAAATTGTCGCCTGAAGGAGAGTTTCACTACTGCGCTCTTTGTTAGGTGCTTAACGAGACGATGTAGGTCTTGTTGAGAATCGTTGGGGTAAATTCACGGACGTGTTGTAAGCTGCATTTAGTTCAGGCTACAGTTTTGAGAGAGTTTTCGCGCCAAATGAATCCTTTCTATATTCAAACCAGCCATCAGAGCGCCCTCTCTGCCGCACTTACGGATTCTCAACGGCTTCGCCGTAGTAATAACTTCTCATCATTAATTTTAGCTGCAACCCGTGATGTCATGGTTTCCGTAGGAAGAACACCTTAACTACGTCGATTGCGGCAAGTAAGAAAGAAGCAGAAAACTGAACGATATCCACAAAATTGGATAATTTGATCAATATCGATTGATGGCGATCGATTCTTCAAAAACGAACTTCTGATTCGTGTTCAGCGACTTTGATTACTCTCACGGCTGAAGTCACGTGCCGCCTGGACAGCATCCAGAAAAAATCGATAGTATGATCAATATCGATTGATGGCGATCGATACTTCGAAGACAAACGTCAGATTCGTGTTCAGCGACCTCGACTACCCCAGGGCTGAACTTTCGGTCCACTTGAACGACATCCACAGAAAATCGGTGATTTGATCAATATCGATTGATGGCGATCGATACATCGAAAACGAACTTCAGATTCGTGTTCAGCAGCCTCGACTACCCCCAAGGCTAAAGTTTCGTGCCGCCTGGACGGCATCCGCAAAAAATCGATAGTATGATCAGTATGGATTGATGGCGATCGATACATCAAACGAACTTCAGATTCGTGTTCAGCAACCTCGACTACCCCCCAGGGCTAAAGTTTCGGTCCGCTTGAACGACATCAACAGAAAACCGGTGATTTGATCAATATCGATTGATGGCGATCGATGCTTTAAAGACGAACTTCTGATTCGTGTTCAGCGACTTTGATCACCCTCAGGGCTGAAGTTGATAAGTCCCTGAAAGGGCACTGTTGATCGTCATCAACCGTTGAGTGTCGCCGATACGCTGTGCCCCCTCTTCAGCTATGACGGACGGAAACACGCACACACGCGCTGCCCCTTAATATATAGTAGGATCAGGCCTCTTCTTACACTATCGTGAAGAATTTCATACAAATATTATATCATATTATTACAATAAGAATTACATATGCCTTGGTTTGAAGGTTCTCGAAACTGCAGCACCAATAAATCAACTACAGCAAACAAGAATGTGACAGAATTCGCTTTGTGCAGCTTTTGCTAAGGGATGAACGGAGAGAGTGGCATGCTTCATGTCTACCACCATCCGAGGACGACTTATCATCCGTTCGATTGCTTCCATAAAGCCATTAGATTGCCCTCTTCCCGTTCATCTCTTTCTCTCATCTGGTTGTCAAATTATTGCAACCTGAAGTGGTTCTTGGACTACTAGTTTCTTCAAGATGTTTTTATCTTTCCAATCTCTAGAGAGTCTCGCCTACGCCCGGATAAAGTGTGGCTAACAATCCTGCTTCTACGATTTCACGAGAACTAATCACTCTTTTCAAAACTACATATATCGGTAGGAAAATGGGATGCAGCTCAGCGGTAAGCTCTGACACCACAGAACGCTTCAGTTGTGTGTTCCAGGGATTACCTGAACGTATGTAATGGTAACGGTCTGCTTTAGGAACCGTTTATACTTCGACGCCGAGCGACGCGACGCCACGTAAAGCGGCCATATTGATTGAGCGACGCAATCGATCAATTTGGCCACTTTACATGCCGTCGCGTCGCTTGGCGGCGGAATTATAAACGGGGCCTTACTCCTTACAGGTTTTGCTTACCAAAACGAAAGTTGTTGCAGAAATTGGTTGCATGAAATTCGCTACTCGGCCCTTGAAAATAAATAGTTCTGAGAATTATGTAACCTTTCCAACTTCAACGCATGTTGCTGGGCTTAATTTTCTAGTTGAAAAATTTAGAACGTGACAAAGTCTTTTACGACGGCGACAAAATATCGGTTCATTATTAGGTTAAGTGGTGTTTTTGAGGGCTCGATGACGTAGCTCCAACGCGACGTCGCGGCGCTGAAACGCGGACGTGCGCTCGGTGACGCTCGGTTGGCCACGGCGCACGAAATTTTGCCTGTGTTAAAGCAGCAATTGAACTATGACAAGTGAGTTGGAGGAAGGTGACGGTCAAGTGTGGAACAAAGTTAGAATTAAGGGAAAAGCTATAGATTAGTGCGCCTTTGACCTGTCTTTGAATCCTAGCAAAAGTCTCACGTCTCAGCAATCCCTTAAAACTTCAAACGCTTGATAACAAGGAAAACTGTTCAAAGAAAATGTGTGAAAAGTTTCGGGAACTTACGAGCACTTGCTTCCGAAACTTCTACTTAATAATCCTGGCCCAGTTGTGTTCTCGAGTTTTCCTCACCAGCTCCTTGGCCGTTTCCCTTCACTCATTCGAAATAGATTGAGTCTCATTCCATACGCACTTTGTTAACAAACGCTCCTACTCCAAGAAGGAATCATCAACAAGATCTTGACAAGTTCACGCGTGATCTGGAGACATAACAGCTAACTTCGCTAGGATTCTATGCACTCTAATTTGCTACCGGTTAACAGAACACTAGTACGAGCGAGGTACGCATAGAATTGGGCGTAGAAACCCCTACTAATACGCATAAAATTCCCTTAAAGGAGACATAAGAAGTGTCTCACCCAACTACCTTCCTGCTTCTACGCAAGAAACGCAAGCGACAATGGTCGGCACACACTTTCGCGCTCTAGCGCGTGTCATCATCCAGCGTTGCTAGCCGTTCCTGTTGGAAGCAGTCGAACCGCGACAACTCGTCCAATTTCGTCGCGCACCGCGCGCGACGCCAGGGAGAGTTCGTGCGGCGTTGGAGTTATGTCTTCCCCACCCCCCCCCCCGTTTTTGAGCATAACATTCTAAATATATCTAGAATCGTGGATGCTATATAAGAAATATGCGTAGAAACTATTAGGTTGTCCCATAAGTCTTCGCCGTTTTTTTCAACGATTCACTGCAGATTTCACCGGCGGTCTCTTGCAGAGCGCTGCATAGCGTTCGAAAGAGAATGATTTGTCCTATCAGAATATGTATTGCATTTCTTTCATCATCATGAATTTTATCAATTTTCAGGTCGTTGAAGTGAAAAGTGAACAAGTGAAAAAGTAGCCATTTGCGCACTTGTTCTCTCCGCTTAGGTTTGCAATTTTTTTGCGCAGTTTTTTAAGCATTTGGAAGACAATGTTCTGCACTACAAGAATATGTGTTAGTGCTATTTGCTCATTTGTCCTTTATTGATTTTTAGGTCCTCAAATTGGGACGTCCGAAGGAGGATGGTTGTTTTTGCCGACAGCTCCTGCTCTGTGGTTGGACTTTTTGGGTTGGTGTTATATGTCGTTCGGAAAAGAATGTCTTGCTCTATAAGAATATGTGTCGCATTTATTGATTTCTATTGAATATCAACAAAATGCCAAAAAGAGAAATCGTCTTCACCAACAACTCCTTCTCCTTCTTCAGTTGTTGATATTCGACAGAAATCAGCGTGAGCCAATAAACGCGACACGAATTCTTACTGAGCAAGACATCCTCTTCTAAACGACATATAACACCAAGCAAAAAAGTCCAACCACAGAACTGGAGTTTTGGTAAACATTCGTATGGAAAAGTCGGAATTCCCAATTTGATGGCCTTAAAATCAATAAAGGACAAGTGAGAAAATAGGACCAACACATATTCTTGTAGAACAGAACATTGCCTTCAAAGTGCTGTAGAAAACTGCGCAAAAAATTACAAACCTACGCGGAGAGAACAAGTGCGCAAATGGCTACTTTTTCACTTTTTCACTTTTCACTTCAACGACCTAAAAATTGACAAAATCCAGGATGAAAAAAGAAATGCAATACAGGTTCTGATGGAGCAAGTCGTTCTCTTTCGAAAGCTGTGCAGTGCTATGAAAGAGATCGCCGGCGAAATCTGCAGTGAATCGTTGAAAAAAAAAACGGCGGGGACTTATGGGACAACCTAATATATCAAACACTGCAAAAGCGAAGGTTGAGATTACGTTATGTAGCTCAAGTCCTACGTACTAACGTGCTATTCGGTCTCCTCATAGCATTCAAAGGTAGATCGAAAGACATTTTCTGCTGGCTGATCTCCGCGCTTCTGTTTTGGTGGGAGCGTGCGGAAACCAACGATCATTTTACCATTTCTTGCCTCAAGCTTCACGTGTTAAGGTTTGATGATTTTCGCACCACCTCAAGGCTTATAAGACGGCACACTAAACCAACGCAGTTGAAGTGAACTTACACAATGTGACTCACCTTACATCGATTAGCGACGATGGCTGACATTACGTCGAGCAGGTAACCGTTTATGTATGCTTGACAGGTGTATTTTGCCCGCATTCATCATCAATCCGTTTTATGGTCTATAATCCAGCTGTGTTCGGCGAATTTCTTAATGATCTTTGCATCCACTATATCGTGGCGGGCCCGTCACATTGCTGCCATTTGTTTTCCAATTTCATTTGTTCGAGTAGAAGAAGTTATGCCACTGATCGTGAGTAGAAGTGACTACAAATCCGAGGTGTTTTGAAAGCGGCTTCTAGAGGAATTTTTCAGATTCTGAATATATGGCGTGTTTTTGGCAGCGGGGCAGGATGAACGGCAGAGTTGGCGAGGGGAAGGAGTCGAGTGGCTATCCTAGCGTACCGAGGGGCCGTGAAAATTTGTTTTGTGTCTCTAAAGTGTCGTAAGGCAGCTATTATACTCTCAAGCAAAGCCTAGGGGATTGGGGGTGGGTGAGCCAGGGGGGCGAGGAAAAGATCGTATGCCCCTTGTAAGGGGCGTGGCCTATTTCATACATCCTGACCGTCCTCCTTGTTTTTACATATCATTACGGCGGAAAACTTTCGTTCTGATAGGTTTCCAGCTACGCAGCCAAAAACTGTGAGAACTGGAACTCACAAATAGTTGAGCACAACGCTGTCTAGGTGCCACTCCTTATAAGTCAGTGCAGTACAATAACTTGTCTACAAAATACCAGGCTGTCCAATAATTCCTATCCGAAAAATTTCAAAATTCTCTAATTTTCCTTAGAAGTGTTATAATATCAGGTAAGTGTAAAAAGCTTCTAGAAGGTTCTCCAGAGTTCCACGCTAGGGGTATATAAGGCGCAGTCGCCGCGTCTAGCTACCAGTACAAGCTAAAATGGACCAACGTCGAATTCGTAGGTCTACGGAGAAAATGCCCGAATCTCACGGCGCGCGTTGCGTGCGGAGAAAATGCCCGCAACCAGGGGAGAAAATGCCCGCAACCAAGGGAGAAAATGCCCGCGAATAGCAGTCTATTTCCGCAACGTTTCATTCGTATCAAAGCTCTAATAAAAAGTTGATCGCAAAATTTCATGCTCGAAAAACACTCTATATTTCGAGAAGGTGCCTTGAAAGATTTTTGGCGAGGTGCAACACCGTAGGTTCTGGTCATTTTAATAGGGTTTTTAGTAAAACCTATGTTGCAACAACTAACCATTCAGATATTTAAATCCTTTATTCAGATATGTGGAAATATCAGAAAACAGCAGCAAAGCGAATAAAAATAGAAGTCCTATACTGAGAAAAACAATAAAAAAGAGCACAACAAGTATTTACGATGCCAACGGTGTATCAGATGAGAACCACTTGAAAAGCAATGAATGTTGAAATATCTATGTTCAAATCCTGTTTTAGTGAAGAAGGAAATGATTGGTCAAAAATGAAGACTTCATCAGAAAGACTCAGTAAAACCTCAGTAAAACATAAAAACCAATTTGTAAACAAATTCCTAGATAAGTTCTGTCATTTTTTCATTTTCTACTTCACATGACTTTGAAGTACATGTACCCTACTGTTCACTCCATGTGGCGTTCATGTGGCTCAAAAACAAACTCAAAAGTTGAGGTGGCCTGCAGTTCACAGCTCAATGCTTCGAAATGTAATTCTATGTTACCAGGTTCCGTTGATGTGCTTCTGTTCTAGTTTTACGTTCTAGAAATTGAGATTTGGGCGAAAACGCTTCTTTCGCTCCTTTAAGTGTTTTAAGTGTCCTTTTCACATAAAACACCGTTGGTACTAATTTAACCGTTGAGCATGCCTGTTGTGACGTCTTTCCTCATATTCTCCAAAGCTTCTCTATCACAGTAAGGCCATCAAGTCTGCTATAGGGAATCCAAATGATGGTGCCAGAGTTTCAGCTGCCACGCCCACGATTTCTCATGCCCTTTACTCGACGGCGTGAGAAAAATGCCGTATCCCTGTTCACGTGATTACCATGGGTTTTTTTGCAGTGGTTGTTGAAGTGGACCCTATCGAAAACCGTTCAGTGGTCGCAGATATTTTCTCCCCTGGCTGTGGACATTTTCTCCCCTGGTCGCGGGCATTTTCTCCTCTGGTTGCGGGCATTTTCTCCCCTGGTTGCGGGCATTTTCTCCCCTGGTTGCGGACATTTTCTTCCCTGGTCGCGGGCATTTTCTCGCACCGAGACAGACGCGGCGCGGTTCGGGCATTTTCTCTCGTAATCGAATTCGTACGTTCGTGTACTACGAGTGGCTGCTGGGCAACGACACGGGCACCGCGGTCGCCAACATCTGCAGAGCGTGCAAGGAGGATGCAGTGTCCCAACGCACAGTCAGGCGCTGATTCAATCGTTTCGAGAGCGGCGACACGAGCCTCGAGGACAGGGAGCACCCGCTGAAGGTCATGCTCTGTTGCTGGTGGGACGCCAAGGGCATGCTGTACTTCGAGCTGCTCCCGCAAGGCAGGACGGTCACCGCCTCCATCTATACCGATCAGCTCGAGAAACTAGCCACCGCCGTCCGAGAAAAACGTCCCCGACGGGCCTCGGTCCACCTGCTGCACGACAACGCGCGCCCCCACGTGGCGAAGGAGACCCAGCAGAAGTTGGCGACGCTCGGCTGGGA
The DNA here is from genome assembly GCA_947359475.1 of Heligmosomoides polygyrus bakeri. Lineage (NCBI taxonomy): Eukaryota > Metazoa > Nematoda > Chromadorea > Rhabditida > Heligmosomidae > Heligmosomoides > Heligmosomoides polygyrus. The sequence goes on from OX375865.1 coordinate 10,402,022, forward strand.
GACGGTTGCCATCCGCTGTATTCCCCGGACCTCGCCCCCTCCGACTACCACTTGTTCCGCGCGTGAAGCACCATTTGGCCGGAAGAAAATTCACCAACTACGACAACCTCAAATCCGACATCGCGGACTTCTTCGAGTCGCAGCCCCCGGAGTTCTGGGCGAAGGGCATCGGCGACCTGCCCAATCGATAGGCCACTGTTGTGGATAACTGTGGTGATTATATTGTTGATTAGACTTGTTTTTCAATAAAGTTGAAAAAATGGTGAAATTTTCGGACAAGAATTATTGGACAGCCTGGTACACCACATCGCAATGTTTCAATACGGCTCAATTCCATAATTTAGGGCTAGCAATTGCAACTGATAGACATATTAGGAAAATTCCTAAAAACAGTACTCATGAAGAGGCATATCACTCATTGACCCTATCATATTCTTAGATTACCTTAAAAATGTTAAATGTCACGGTAGCATTGAGATGCTGCACACCTTTGCGACATGTACCGAGATGCAGCCCACCTCCGCTACATAGGAGCGTGCCACCCTGCCAGGCCGTATCGAAGGGGTGGCATTCGGAGAGGGGATGCATGTCACTAACCAGTTATCTGATGTGTGTTCGGATGGAACTCAGCTTGATTATGATTGGTTGGCGCGCTCCCATCTACCAATGCTGCCCACCTTCGCGACATGAACCAAAAGAGTTTCAGACGTATAAGTGGACGGCGAAAATGAAAATATTCCATTTTCAAGTAGAACTGGACACTTTTCATATCAAATTTGAGGCTTTTTTAAACTAGCTTAAAGCTTTAGGAATTAATTCGAACTCTTCCATACCAAAATAAGCTTCTTCTCCATTACTCCAGATACTCATCAAAAAAAAATTAAAATTAAATATTAAAATAACTTTTTCAAAAACGTTTTTAGTAAGGCTTCCTTTAACATTTTAATCTTCCTAACTAATAATTGTCCGCATTATTTGAATTTTATATTATTATATATTTTTAAAGTTCTCTATTTTTTCAGGAAAAATTAATAGTTTAAAGTTTGTTTTAAAGAGCAGGTAGGCGGTAAAGAGCAGGTAGGGGTTTTTTAGTGCCTAAAAAACGAATGCTCCACGCCCATGTCCAATACGTCGCGATTTTTATTCGATTGATAGCAGAATTTCTGTATGCATGGAATTTGACACCTGTTAAAAATACAACAAAAACACTGTGGTAAAGAACACACATATATTTACTTTGATGGTTCATGTAAGTGGCATTTACACTACCAATCAAATAAAAGTTACGGCTAACTTTTTGAGAGCATGGCGCGGTCTGATGTTTTAATGCGCTATATTTTTGCTTCTTTTCTGTGCTTTAAGACAAATTCTAATTAATTACTTTTATGTGAAATAAAAAATTTTATAAAATTATTTCACTTATTGAATCAGGTAAAGTAAAAAATTTCGATGAAAGCTGCGAAAAATGTCCCCTGAACAAAAAATTATTCTGACCATCTTATTGAGTTTTTCATTTTTGCTCAAGCCTAGAGCGGCTGTTATAGAAGATAGAAGCTGTTAGAAGGATGCTTCGTTGCGATCAAAACTCTTGCGCCAGCCGGGACTCGAACCCGCACCTTCTGCTTTTCAGGCAGCGATCCTACGCCTTACACCGCCGCCGCTGTATGACCGAACAGAACATCCACGATATCTTCCTAGACGCAATCACCTATCAGCACTCAACCGTCATATCGGGGATGAGCTGGCCGCTGATATCAGCAGAGAACCGGTTAAGCTGAAGACCTTCGTAGAAATGATGTTTGTCGTTTTTGCTTACGCCTAGAGCAGAAGCTGGGGGGTTCGAGTCCAGCCTGGCGCAAGAGTTTTAATCGCAACGAAACATCCTTTTAACAGCATCTTATTGAGTCTTCAGTTTAACCTGCCTGGAGGTCACTTCAATTTGGAAGAGTTGCATTTTCAAAAGTCTTAATGCAAACTCAGAAGAGTGCCCAATTTGGTTTGAAAACTGTCCAATTCGACGCGAAATTGGTATAACTGCGGAAACCACCACCCTTCAAATAACATAGTGAAAAAGTAGGCTCTATTGTTGCAAAATCCTAAAACCCACCGAGTTGAAGATCCTGAAAGTTTATCACGGATCTATCGCGTAATTGCACAAGCCAATACAACCAAACCCAGGCACGCACAAAAAATTAAAGATACTGCTTTATGCGACACTATTATGCAGGTACACAAGTCCTCAGTTTCGCAGTATTTTCGCATTTTTGCACATTCGATGTTTGTAATGCGCTGCCTTGCGCGACTATGCGATTCCCTAATAAACTTTCAGGGTCCGTAATTCGGCCGGTAGAACATGTATTTCCATTATTTTAAGAGAGAGGAATCTCGCAGAGGTATTCGTTTTAGCTGGTGAGACATTTATTTATTTATTTATTTATTTATTTATTTATTCATTTACTACGTCGCTAATGACGCGCCAAACCAAACCAAAACTATACAGGAACAGTCAGAAACCAGAATTGAAGACAACTGCAATAGGAAATAGAAAATGGAAAATAAAACAAAATCGGACAATAAGTCAAATCAACTAGTAACTGACAGAAAATAAGAATTAATCACAATCGACTGGCCATACTCCTGATACACTTTGCTTGTTATGTTTTTAAAGAAAAGTTGGGAACTTTGTTCACAAAAGACGTTGCTTTCCACCTGGCTATTAATACTAGAAGTGAGCCTTCTGCAAGCTGTATTACAACAGTAGATAAAAATGGGTACTTCACGATAGCAGGAAGCAGGGATTTATCTGTGTAGGTAAGGATGCTTCTCCAACATCGTTCCTAAAAGCGCCCTCCACCCTAAAAAATTATGCTTACTTTGTGGTGGTGTTGTAAAGGTGTAATCCACTACAGCCTTTTGCAACCTGGTCACAGCAGAGTCTTGCTGGTTTAGTCCAAAGGTATGAGAGTTGCAAAAATTGTGACCGGCAGTGGTGAAGAGGAGGGCTGCTCCTGTTGCAGGGCAAGGCCACACACCGCATACATCACACAGGGAAAACTGACCCATTTAGGTATCGAGGTTCTCCCTCACTCACCATATTCTCCCAACCTTTCCGCCACAGACTTTCACTTTTTCCGAGCTCTTGGTTCTTATTTGCATCAGAAACAATTCACTAATTTGGCTGATGTTGAATGTGCCTCTTTGACTTCGTTATTTCCTGCCATCTCAACTTTTATTTTAAAGGATCAGACTCATTACCAATTCATCGTCAAAATTGTACAAATTTTGATAGTTTTTAGCCCGATTAATAGAGTTGTATTCACGCTGAGTTATTGCAGTTTGAAGTAAGCAGTCCGTTTCGTCAATTAGTTTTGCCACAGCATAATAAATATTTGCAACAGATGTTCGTAGGGAACGTCGTTCTGCTAAACGTTATTGCCGTTAAATAAATGTAGTATGTGGAACTTCGAGCTAGTTCTAAAGAATGAAAAATGAGTTCCTCTTCTTCATGACACTCACGTTTAGCACACCGAGAAAAATCTGAATCTGGAGTCAGGGTACTGTGCTATAGAGCTCACCTAGCCTTCCAACAACTCACTAGTGTTCAATTATTATAGATAGAGGGAGAGCATAACATTTATGCCGCTAAAAAAATTAAACCATGGGTAACCATGAGTGTTATGTCGTTTCAAAATTTCCTCCTGACAGTGTTGTCTTGTTTTTCTGCTCGCGAAGCTGAATCATTTCTATTTCAAATAGAAATGATGCTGCAAGTGGGTCGTGATAATGGCTCTGCCCTGATATAAACAGGTTCAGAGCCTAGAGTAGAATCATTTTTTACGTTCAACCCAATGGCGACTGACGGCGTTGTATGCTTTCAAAATCCAAGGAATCCTCTAATGGTCAAAGCGGGTGTCACCAGACACTGGATGATGAACTACAGCAGTTTAAAGTTGACTTATAAGGTGAGCTGCTTATAAGGCTTTACAAAGCAATCGTTCTGTGTTCTATCACTCTATTTCAGCTCTCCATGGAAAGCCCCGATTCAAGCTTTGTAATTGATCCAAGTCAGGTAACTGGTGAGATTGCTGAACGCGGCCAAATCAGTATTATAATTACCAGAAAGGTACGTCAGTATTCACACGTACTCACGGCAGCGTCTGCAAATATTAGTACCTAATTATGGGATCCTTTAGAAAAGTACATATTCGTGATCGTGAAATGCTAGTGAATCTAGATAACTATTTGCTACTATACATATATAAGGTAGACAACTGGCTTCGATAGGTCAAATCTTTTCCTTCATTAGCTACCTAGGAGCAATGAGTGTAGTCATCTCTCGCCAGGGAAGCAGTGAGCCGCGCCAGGCAAAAATTATGTCATTGAGCTATTTTCAGGCTCCCCCTAGGCGCTTTGCAGCTCATCGGAAAGACAGCTCGTTACTGATCTCGAATATATGTTTCATATTACAATGCACTTAATTTGAATAGCGTTATACAAAGCGGCAGAAAAGGCGTTTTTTTGCTTTTTCCGCCCAAAGATCAAAAACTAAGGCGGTTCAATCTCTGAGGGGGAGGGGACCACTCCATACTCATCTGTAAATCACTCCTGTTTGAGGATAAACACACACAGCACAACATATAAACGAGCTTATCTGATGCTTTCCCTCTAGGAAATAGCAGATGCTTTCGCCGGGATATTGAAAAATTGTGCAATCCTAGTTGGTGGTGGCCGCTTTTAAACGATTTCCATACACAACGAAACGATACTGTTTCCTAGTTTCTAGCCCGAAGAGGAGAACCTAAAAAGGACCGTTTTTCGCGCAAATCTAGTAAAGTACGACCCCTTCGCTAGATTTGCACCGGGAACGGATCATCTTCTAGCAGATTAGACAGACGACATCAATAATGTAGAATAAAAATAGGCCAACACACCGTCAATCAGCGTTTAGGACACCGAAAAGACAATGTACTTCCCGTCCCAATCGTTTGCAAACTTACCGACCTAGCTTGCAAAGGTTGTATATTGTCATGTTTTCTGTGTTATTTGTTTCGATCTCGTTATGTAGTTATTTTCTATAGAATGAGTGAGTCCGATATATTTCAGTACTAAATACATTCAGCTCTTTTGAAATCGTTTAAGAGCGGCCACCACCAACTAGGACTGCACCGAAAAAAATAGTTATAAACGCATGAAGAGGCACACGTAATCCCCGTTTTCAAACTCGACTCATTTACGTAGGGAGACACGTAGAGGCGACTCAAGGACGCCTGAGTATATTTGTGTTTTTGTTTCTGTCTTTGTTTGTTGTATTGCGTGTTTTTGTCTCTGTGTTTTTCAATCTTTCTGATACTGACTGGCCTTCCTAGGGGATTCCGGGGGCCACGCTATAACTGGACTTGCGTCCGGGAACGAACAGTAGGACGTCCAAGTCCAGTCAAGGTGCACCCGGTCGGGATTGAACCATTAAGGCCCGTAATGTAGCTCTCCGCCACGTAACGAATTTATCGGATCTATCCTAGTCGAAGGGGGCATCGCTAGAAAAGCGATACAAATGTAAACAGTGCGGATCCTTTCGGCTTGAAAATTGCAAAGGCCCTATTGTAGCCTAATTACCGTTAACCTCTTTGTAAACTCGTTTGTTTTCAGTTTCGCCGTCGTTGTCAAAGAGTCAGGGTGGAGTGCCCCCTCCCCCTCCCTAGGATAGATCCAAATTATCTTCCAATTGAGAATTTGCCGACGCGACCCTAGTTGGTGGTGGTGGTCGATTTTCTAATATGGTGAAACACAATAAATGTGCAACAAAGTATAACATCAAAAATAGCAAACTGCACCAACATGGTTGCCAAGAAGAACTCAGTTTAAGAGTTAATAGTCCGGAACATAAACGTAAAAAGCACCGTTCTTGGTACATTTCTATTAAAAGAGTACCTGAATATTACATTTAGGGGTGGTTTAGTGTGCGCGCGACGCGCGACGCGATGTTATGGTAACCTCCCATAAGGCCCATGCACACTTCTGCGACACCGCGGCGCAGCAAGTGGGGCGACGGCTACCTCCGCGAAAATCGGCGGTCGCTGCGCGGTCGCGTTAGAGCACCGTTTTAGGCAACGGGACCGACGTCCCCGTGGATGCTGCGCCGCCAGGAATGGTTTGAACCACTCCAGCCTGCGGCACTCAGCGCGGCGTCGCCTGCGACAGCCGCCGCGACAGTCGCAAGAGTGTGCATGCCCCTTCCCTGCGGCACGTGTCGCAGTGTCGCGCTGTCGCAGAAGTGTGCATGGGCCTATATCGGTTCATCGCGTCGCGCGATCGATATGGAAACCTACCATAACATCGCGTCGCACGTCGCGTGCGCACTAAGGCTCCTTCTATACTCCCGCCGCGACGCGGCCAGTCGCGCCGAGCCCCGAATTTGACGCGCCGCTGCGCGATTGCAGTTAGAAAGGGGAGCGTCAGCGACGCGCGGCCACGAGCTTCTGCGCACTACGGCCCGTGCTCCGGAAGCGGTCCATGAGTCGTTGAGGGAGCAAAACAGAAAGGATTCGTCTGGTTGATCAGAGCATTGCATCTTGTCAATGTTTGTCGTGGGATTTCTTCGGTGAGCGACGATTCCTCTCTTAAGCTTGGAGTCGAAGTCGTCCGCTCAACCTACGGTTGAAACTGGTGAGTGTTTTATTGAGTCGAATCCCCTGGAATACAAACGGCACTAAACCCCTCCTTATTTTGCGATACGTGCGGGTCCAAATGTAAAACTGCTGGAAGGTACTCATCGTCAAGAATCACTCAAAATTCTTTCTTGTTTGACCATTCTAGGGTCACTGTGCACTAAACATATCCTTGGCGTGGTATATGAAGCTTCGTGAATGTCTACAGATCTCCATTTTCTTCCTAGGTTACAGAAGGTACGGGCTAAGGTCATGGTCACCGATTTCGCCCAAACTCCCTAATCATCCAAACCTGGTAATCTCCTGTAACTTCAAAAAAACGATGTCAGATTCGTGATCAGCACCCTAAATACCCCCTCCTGCTTCCCAATAGAAGAAGTTTGGTCGAAAAGGTGAAATCTCCCACCCTACACCGAGTCTGCCGCGGCTGATCGCGCCGCGCCGCGCCCTTCCCCTCGGCAGCGCGATTCGCAGAATACCGTAACACAAAATTCCGTCAAGTGTGGTGTTTTGCGGCTGCGGAGTATAGAAGCGATGCGGCGGCGCCTCGCGGCGCGAAAAATCGATAGCCATGCCGACCATCACGCCGCGCCGCGAGGCGGCGCAAGTATAAAAGGCGCCTAAACTACCCCTTAAGCCCTCCGCACACTTTTGCACCAGCCGCGTACACGGCAGAGGCCAGAACAGCCGCGTACGCGGCTTCCACTGCCGCGTGCTAGAGTTCACGCGTCACTCCTCCCGCTCGCTCAGTCACCAACGCGGCAATGCGGCAACAATGCCTTGAAGGATTACTGTCGCTGCCACCGCGTCTGCCGCGTCTGCCGCGTAGGAGGCACCGCGTCTGCCTCATCTGCCGCATAGGCGCCACATCAGCGGCAGGCTGCGCAGTGTTGCCGCGCGACGCTAGTTTTGCCTCGCGCGGCAACACTGCGTCTCTGCCCCATGCTTAAAGACAGGGCTGATGCGTTGTCGCAAAAGTGTGCGAAGGGCTTTACACCGAGGACGGTTTTTCTTCTAGCAGATAAAACAGACAACATAAATAAACTAAAAATGCTAAGACACCATCAATCAGTGAGCGTTTTGGGCATGTATTGACGTTCTAGTCATTTGCAAAAGTCCCGACCTAGCTCACAAATGGTATATATTGTTATGTTTTCTGTGTTATTTATTTTGACTTCGCTAGTGCAGTTGTTTTTCTATGGAACGAGTGAAGACCTCAGTATTGAACGCATTCAGTTATTAAAACATTGTTTAGGAGCGGCCACCACCAATTACGATTGCACCAAAGGGTCGATCCCATCGTTCTATTATAATAACACTACTCAGCCATATCAGAACTTTGGCAGATGCGCTGCACCTGAAGTGCCGTCCAAGATGGACACCTTTTTAAAATATAATTTGCATAGGTTTTGAATATTACTTAACTTCTCTTATATGGATCATTTAGACTTGGATAACAATAATCTGACATTCTCAAACTTCCGTAATCATAAAGAGTTTTGCATTCATTCTTCTGAAAACAAGTATTTTTAGCCTGGAAGAGCAAAAGAAGATAAGATGTTGATCGAGTACTCAGGCCCGGGCTTATCAGGCAGAACATTAGTGCGTGTGGTGCCAATCGAATAAACTTTTTAAGCTTTCTTGTATTCTTGATAACTTGTAAACGAAGATAGCGCCTATTCCAGCTGACACTCCGGCAACTTGGCTTTGCTGAGACTGGATGCAGTGGTCGGATTCATCAACAATTAAACCCATGGGTATGCGGGGTATAAGGTGAAGTTCAGAGCAGCATCACAGTGCGACACAACGTAACGATAATCTACCTTATCGGTCAAGCACGCCGCGTCACCCCGTCGCGAGGTGTTCATAACTGTTCTGCAGCGAACACCTTGTCGCACACAATTATCATCATTGCCACGCGATGACAATATCACTGTTCATTGCGGAGCAATTTGCTCATCGCTCGGTGATTAGCTACTACGCTATCGTTTCGAACGCACAATGTTCAGCACCAACACCCTCGCGGAAGAGCGCGATACGGTGATAGCGTCACACCGATAGTGAGGTTTGCGTCGCTACGCGAACGCTCTGGGGCCAGATTCATCAACGACTAACACGCGGATATAGAGGGTAGAGATACCCACAATTAAGCCTGCGTCTCTGAGTCTTACCTTATCTCTGACTCTTATCTTATCTCTACCCCCTATACCCCGCATACCCACGGGTTTAATTGTTGATGAATCCGGGCCCTAAGAGCTTCCTAAACGGTAGAGATAAGATAAGAGTAAGGCAGATACAGTGTAAGAGTCAGAGACGCAGGCGTCATCGTTGGTATCTCTACCCCTATACCCGCGGGTTAGTCGTTGATGAATCCGGCCCCAGGATTGGTAAGATAATGGGTGGGCAATGATAATAGATAATGGGGTAATGGTAAAGGATAGGTTTACCAACAGAGGATAGTGAAGGGGATATATAATGACTTGTGCTGACCAGCCTATGGACAAGTTAGTGTATTCTTCCTAACAGACAAGCCTAATACCAATTCACCAAGCCGTAGAGACAAAAGGCTTGGTTGGCCTAGGCGGGAAATCCGAACCAAGAAGCAGGCGACAACCCCTTCTCCGACTGCGCTACCACGCGCCTGTTGGAGATGGTGGCTTTATATTGAACCATCCGTTAAATATTGTGTAGTACAGTGGGCTCCACAATGGACTAGTAGATTTGATGGTAGACTCAGAAACATCACCTCGTAAACCACTTAAAAACTAATTCTGCAAAGTTGGAAAAAATCTAAATTTCTCGCCTATTTCCTAATGTGGGGGAGGGCATTGTAGATGGAGAATGAGGAAACGTGACACCTGCATGTTGCACACCATCCGAGTGAATTCACAGTCATATTTTGTGTTCGGTTTTTGGAAGGGTAGTATCTGAATGCAAGCTATTAAACCTTAGGCAGCACTTTGTAAACGACTGTAAACAGCGCTCGTCATGAAGCAGGGCATGATTTCTGCAGTTCTCATTCTTCTACACTCTACCCACCCACCAACTAGGAATACGCAATTTATTAAGGCGTGTTGTAGCCTTAGGGGCGTCGCACTTGGTGAATGAATCAATGTGAAACTTTATCGCTATGAAAACTGGCAATAGTCTATTAATCTGCACTGTCTGCGTGTCTGACGCAGCTGTCATTCGTCATTGTAGTCCTTGAAGGGAGTCAAGCTCAGTGGACCTGGAATGCCAGCTAAATATGGCATATAAAGATAAATAACTAAATAAGTATCACACAAAATACAGTAGACACAGATACAGTAGAGAACTGGAAGCTTACTTGGAGGTAGAACGTCCGGCGGAGGCCTCTTTGGAGGGAGCGGCCCTAGCTTTTGCACCTGAACGTGATACTCTTACCTAAAACAAGTGTGAGAGACTGGTGGCTTTTAAAAATTCAACGGCATTTGTCGTCTCTGAAATAGCTTTCAGAATTTATTTATTTATTTATTTATTTCATGCACTCATAAATTTTAGAGGAGGAAGCAGCTGATGACAAAACTATTCCGCACAATGAATGGCGCAGACGATTCGTGAAAGCTAGAGGTCGAAGCCAGATTTTAAGGTGTGGCATCTTTAAAAACATCGCAAGCACTATTAGGGGGGCCAAAAGTAATGAGACAAAATGAAAAAAAAATCTTTATCTCTTTATAACTCAATTACAACTCAACGATGCTGAGGAGTGTATTTGCCATTAAGGGCAAGGACCTTGCTGCCATCGCTCAGCCAACTTCCTGATCCCATCCTTGCAGAACTGCTTGAGCCTGGTGTTGATCAACTGCTCGATATGGTTGTCAAGGACTGCTTGGGTTCTTGTGTCCCTTCCGACTAGGAAGTCCTGTAGGCTCAAGTAGTAGTGGTAGTTGCATGGAGAGATGTCCAGCGAATACGGTGGGTGAGGCATGTGGACGTAGCCCAGCTGGCCAAGCTTATCCGTGCTTACTTGTTCCCGATGGGGTGCGGCGTTGTCGAAGAGGAGAAACTTCTTGAAGCGCTGCGAATGAATAAGAGCGAGTCGCTGGCCCATCTCCTCTATTTCGTTCACCATGGCCTTGAAGTTCATCGCGGTGCTCTTGGTAAACAGCCTCCGGTAAACCGATCCATGGACGCAGACCCAAAAGCTCAAAAGATGCTTCTCGCCGTGAACATCTCGCCGAACGAAGGTCGGTAACAATTCACAAGGCATCACCCAGACTCGCTGCCTGGCAGGGTTAAGGTAGAAGACGTACTTCTCATCCTGCGTGAATATTGAGCCCAGGCTGCTCGGGGTTGGGAATTGGGGGAGATTTGCGCGACACAGGTCGACTCGTCAGACTAGGGTTTCGGCATGAGACAGGCTGAGGATTTTGGCATGCTTCTGGAAAGGGCGGAAGTGGTAACTTCTCAGATGGGCTTCAGTAAGTAGCATACAAACGTACAAATACAACAAGTAGGAATCCAGACTCCAGCCACGAGATATATGGACACGGCATGGGGTGTCTCATTACTTTTGCCCCCCCCCCTAATATCTATGTAAAACGCTGACTTTCTCACCGGCCGCCATCGCTGGTCATTTTATAGGCCAAATACGCGTTCAAATCTCCTACACGATATCCCGCAGAAGTAAAATGTGTGGCGCATCCCGAAAAAAATTGATTAGCCTCGCCCTTCATTTATTTTATTTTATTTTATTTTTTACTTATTTTACTTTATTTTTGTTTAATTGGTACATGTCGCGAAGGTGAGCAGCATGGATAGGTGGAAACGCGCCAGCCAATAATGAGCTGCATAACCCAGTCTGGACACATGCCAGCCGATCAGGGAACCGACTGTATAGTCTCTCTCTTTCTCTCTCTCTCTCTCTCTCTCTCTCTCTCTCTCTGAATGGCACACTTATGTGTGATTGGATGAGGCGTCCCCATGTCCCAATGCTGCCCGAATCCGAGACATATACCGTTTATTTAATAATAGTCACTTCGAAGCTAGAGAAGCATAAATCATGGACGTATTAGAAAGCTAACGTTAAGCATTAGGTTGTAAGGAAAGTATCCCGCCACCTGTGCAACTTTTTTCAATATTATTTCTCTCGCTCCCTACATACAACAACATAATACAACACACATATGCAACATTATTATCTACAACATATTGCCATTTGTCAGGTAATTTGTAGACCTCTTTATAAAATTCCTAGGGTTCTGAAGAAAAACCCCAGCGAGACACTTTCCAAGTTGCTCCCTGTTGCCAAATGGTTTCGCCTGACAACGAAAGAAACACATGGTAGTCCGTTGGAGCAAGGCCCAGCGAATACGGTGGGTGAGGCAGAATACGCCATTCGAATCAGTGGAGATTTTTCTGAGTCTCTCTTGCAACGTGGGTAAGCGAACGTTGTGAAGGAAGAAGATCTTGTCTTATTTCCCATGAAGGGCTGCTTCAAAGCGATCCAACTGCCTGCAGTAGACATCACTAGTGACAGTAGTGTCTGCAGATAGCAGCTCCAAGTGAATGACTCCTTTGCAATTCCACCAGAGACTGAGCATCGCCTTTTTGGGGCAAAGTTCCGGTCTTGGCGCGAGAATTCCTGCTCCGTCGGAGCTAAGCCACTGCCCTTCGCGTATGGTTAACGTAAACTATCCAATTTTCGACACCTGTGACCAGATTCTCGAGTCAAGAAAAACTCCGCCGAGTCATATATATATATATATATATATATATATATATATATATATATATATATATATATATATATGCCTACATTATCAATGGCTGTCCTTCCAATACCAAATTCAGTTTTCTAAATTGCTTTCCTAGTCGGGGGAGGGAGTGATGAAAACACAGTTAATTGGACAAAAACCTGGAACAATTACAATACTATAAGACACGGAACTCGTTAAAGCAACGTTATTACCTTAATCAATTAGTGGATAGCAGTTTACGATTTCTTTCCAAAGCAAATAGAGTTTTGGGTCGCCACCATGCTGCCGTGCATAGTGCTCCCCCCCCCCCCACCGCACCGTGCATAGTCCAACAATGAAATCTTTTTAATGTTTCAGCGTAACGCTCAGACATTTCCAAGGGAGGGGATCAGTTACGTCAAGGGGGATTGCACCGTGTCCACTTACTGTTGCATGTACTAGGATCGACAACTAAATTCAAGAGAAAATTTTGAGCATCAGGACGAGATCGTTAATTCCATCGCCAGAAGTCACACGATTTTCTTGGCGACGTTGTAAAGCTTGTTCGTACATCAGGACTCTGAACACAGATAAATAGAACCGTTACCGGGTTGATAGTCTGGTACTGTCGTCCGCCGCCACCTACTGTCGGGAAGTCGTCTCCACTATCCGGCCTCACTCGGTAGGAGAACGACGAAGGTGGCGATGGAAGCTGAGCGGGTACTGCTGGTAGATCTGAATAAACAGACGTCGAGATTACGACGGATTGTAGTAGGTTCTTATGGTCAGCTTTTGCCGCTGTTTAAGCTAATCAGATGAGAAATTGGTTAGCTCTACTCAGGGGCGTAGGGCGTTCGTTATCTGAGCATTATGCAAATTAGCCATCAAATTTGTTTCACAATAAATGAACTCGCACGAAGAGAGAACGCCGCATGCGGACGTCGATAGATCTCTAAGTACTTCACATTGATTTGCTCCTCTATAAGGTTGGCCGAAAATTTTTGGCGGTTTTTCTGCAAGCACTCTTCGTTCGTTTCATACAAAATCAAATTCAACTCACTTCGCATTTTTACGTAACATTTAGTAGGGAGGGGCGCGTGTAGCGCAGTCGGAGGAGGCGCGACTGTCGCGTGCACCCGATACCAGGTTCCTGATTCGGATTTCCCGCCCAGACCAACCAAGCCTTCCATCCCTCCGGGGTCGGTGAATTGGTACCAGACTTGTCTGGGAAGGATAAAGCGCTGACTTGTTCATCGGCTGGCCACCGCGAGTCATTGTATGGCCAAATACGCATTCATGTCGCCTCATCTCCTCATCGCCACATCCCGTAGAAGTAGAATGCGCTGGCGCATCCCAGAAGGGATTGAGTAACGCCGTCCTTTATCCTTTATCCTTTATAAAAAAAGGAAAAATCGCCTTATCCGACGGAGTACATAGTTTATGTTTCACCTATGCTTAACAATTGGGCTCTTTCGGAAACCTGTTGAAGTATGTCGAAAAAGCAATTTGGAACCATATTTTATCTCAATTTCAATCTGGCCCAGTCCGCCGTCGAAACAGCCCGGCGAATCAACCTTGTATGGGGGCCAATAGTGTCGGAGAAAGGATCATGCAACGGTTGTTCGAGAAGGTTCGTTCTGGAGGTTTCAACTTTGAAGATGCTCCCCGAAACGGTAGACCTACAGCAATCCACGACAAGGTTTATAAGGCTTTTGCGGAAGATAATCCACAAACAGTCTGTGAGACTGCTGAAGGTCTAGGAGCCAGTAAAACTGCTGTTATAGATGGCTGTTACAGATGGTTGTTACAGATGTTACAGATGGTTGCAGATAAAACGCCTCGGAAAGGCGAAACAGCTCGAAGAGTGGGCGCCCCACGATTCGAGCGATCGCCAGAAATTGTCACGTCTCAAAATCTGTTCTTCTTTGCTTTTCCGGAATAAAAACGGCCCGTTTTTGGACCGAGTCGTCACATGTGACGAAAAGTGGGTTCTGCACGATAATTGGAAGACGATCAAGACAGTGGGTCGATGTCGACAAACACTTCTCAAAGCCGAAATCCCACCATAAAAGGATAATGGTAACAGCGTGGTGATCGGCGGCCAGCGTGATTCACTACAAATTCTGGAACCAGCAGAATCCTACTGTGACGAATTCGACGATATTTACAAAGCTGGAACACATTTGTTTAAGCCTGGAGCGGCTGATATAGAGGCTATATGTTGTTACAGGATGTTTTGTTACGATCAAAACTCTTGCGCCAGGCGGGACTCGAACCCGCATCTTCTGCTTTCCGGGCAGCGATGTTCGCCTTACACCACCGGCGCTGTTTGACCGCACGTAACATCCGCGATATCCTCGAGGTCCGTCAGCACCCACCCGTGATACGGGATGGGCCGGCCGCTGATATCAGCATGGAACCGGTTAAGCTGAGGACCTTACTAGTAACAATGCTGGAACACATTTGTTTAAGCCTGGAGCGGCTGATATAGAGGCTATATGTTGTTACAGGATGTTTTGTTACGATCAAAACTCCATCCCCGTATCACGGGTGGGTGCTGACGGACCTCGAGGATATCGCGGATGTTACGTGCGGTCAAACAGCGCCGGTGGTGTAAGGCGAACATCGCTGCCCGGAAAGCAGAAGATGCGGGTTCGAGTCCCGCCTGGCGCAAGAGTTTTGATCGTAACAAAACATCCTGTAACAAGATATTTACAAAATTGTGTGAGCTGCAGCCGGCACTAGTCAGCACCAAATCACCATCCGAAGATCAAGCGAACAAGGAGTTGAAGTTCCACCCTACCCGCCATAGTCACAAAAACCTTGCGCCAACTGACTACCATCTTTTTAAGCACCTTCAGAACTTCCTCGCTGGTAGAACCTTCCCAGGACTACGCAAAAACGGACTTTTAGAATCTATCACATTTCGAGTTTCTTCGCTTATGGAATTATTCAACTAGTACCGTATATGAAAAGAACTGCTGATTCGAATGAGCTTGTCTCGACTGAATCCGGGACTAGAAAAAAGTTATGACCGTTTGAAGTGGATCAGCTAAAGTCGCCAGAACTTTCCGGCCAACATATCATAATAATATAATTTAGAAAAATCTATTGAGCATATTAGATTTCACTAGTGGTGTTCGTTACCGTCCTGAAATGTTTTTTAAGCTCCCTAAAAATGCTCGAGTAAACTGAGACAAATTGATGAAGCTCGAAGTCACAACATTGCACCTGGAGTTGGGTCCATCAATTACTTACGTAACTTTAACAGAGAATTCAGAGCGGAAAACTCAGATAACGCGGCTTATCGCTCACCTTAATAATTTATTTATTTATTTATTTCTTACACTACAATGAGTGCGCCATAAAGTGTCAAAAAGCGTGGAAATATAGGGGATCAGAAGACGGTAGATGATAAAAAACCAAGAACTATGAAACTTGAAAACAGGCGAGACCAGATTCAGCACGATGGAATGAGCCCTCAAAAATGACGATAGGGAAAACACAGAAGTTGTCATCTTAGTGGTTGCTAATAAGGCAGGCTACTAAGAAGAACTATATCCGTACCAGTTGGCCATGGTACCCTAATACCTTTAGGTATATAGGTCTGTGCTGGAGCTTCGGGACACGGGTAATAAGCGGCTTTATTAAGTTTTGTTCTCTGTTAAAGTTATGTAAGTCGTTGATGAATCCGACCCCTGATTACTTAGAAATCTCCAGCGTGGGGCCGAGCAATTACAATTGCACCAGCGCATTCTCCCGCAAAAGCAGGTAGCTGTACTTACTCAAATCAGTCCTTTAGCCCCTTACGGTTAGTTTACCCTGGTTACGCTTACTTAGAGTGGGCACCGGACTCCGAATCATGTTCTTGGTTCGGATTTTCCACAAATGTCAGCCAAGGCATCCACTACTCCAGGTTGTTGTTGTTGTTGAAATGGTAGCAAGCTTGCCTAGGATGGATAAGACAACGAATTGCTCATCAGTTGGCCAGCACAAGTCATTGGAGCCAAATATGCAGTCAAATTGCCTTCACGATGTTCAGTAGAAGTAGAATGCGTATAACAGTCCAGGAGGAATTGAGTAGCGATGTAGTTTAACCTCTATTCGTGTCCTACTGTATCCGCTCCGGAGAGGGTACGGCACGGGTAGGAATCAAGCTCTGGGACCACGTAACTCTTCCTTACTGGGTAGCTAAAGCGGCAAGGTATGTGGAGTGCCGATGTGACGGGCGACTAAACGGGTCGAGCATACCACTTTCACTTCGAATCGGACACTTTTCAAATCAAATTGGGCACTCGTCTAAATAAGCCTACGACTTCTGAAATCAAAGCGAACTCTTCAAGTTGAAATGAACTTTTTCTACATCAAACTAGAGACTCTCCAAAAAGGTGAGAATAATGTTTGGTTCGAGAAAAATGTTGGGTAGGTGACTTAAAGCTTCAAAAAAATCACACTTTTTTGAAGCTTCAAGTCACCAATTGATGAACACATGGTTTGAGATTTTATAAAAATTTTACTTTTTGAGGAAAATAACAGTTTAAATATTATTTTAAAGTGCAGGTTGGTAGCTACTTTTCAGTGCCGAAAGGAAAAGCTTGCGCCATGCACTCGTCCAAGATGTTGTATTTTTATTCGATTAATAGCGAAATTGTTCTTTTCATAAAGTTTCACATATGTAAACGATAGAAAAAGCAATTATAAAGAACACATGTATTTTCACTTTGATGTTTCATGTAAGCAGCGTTTACGTTGTCAATCAAATGAAAATCACGAAGAGCTTTTCGAATGCATGGCGTATTCTGGTTTTTTAATGCACTACAATGCACCTATGCTCTGTTGCGCTTTAAAACAAAAATTAGTCTTTTATTTTTTCTTAAAAAACAAAAGTTTTATAAAGGTATTACTTACATAGCTTTGACTCACCTACCCAATAAGTGGACACATTGTTTGAAATTTCATAAAAATTTTATTCTGAGAAAGAATAATGGTTTAAGACTTGTTTTAAAGAGCAGGAAGGCGGCTATTTTATAGTACCAAAAAGAGATCGCACCCTTGATGGTTCATGTAGGTGGCATTCACACTATCAATCAAATAAAAGTTGCGGCGAACTTTTTGAGTGCGTGACGCAAGCTAGTTTTTTAATGCGGTATATGCTTGCTTCCTTGTTTTGCTTTAAGGCAAATTTTAATTTATTATTTTTTCTCTAAAGGTAGAAAATTTATGAAAATATTACACTTATTGGGGCAGGTCCTCCTAAATCGTCGAAAATTAGGTGGGCCGGCCACGTAATGCGCTTCGCAGACACCCGCTGGACGAGAGCCGTCAACGACTGGATTCCGCGGGACGATGTCAAGAGAACACCAGGACGTCCGCCCACGCGTTGGTCGGACGTCTTCGTGAAAGCCCTGAACGACCGATGTGACGCTCTTCGTGTCCCTCGAGCGAGGGGGATCAATTGGAGCACTCTGGCACGCGACAGGGACGAATGGAGACGCTGCTGGCGCCCGCTCGAGCAAGTCGATGATCAACGGGACGACAGGTGATACAGGTCATATCATGTGATTGAGGCAGATAAACTGAACAATTTTAAAGGAACTTATACCAAATTTTCCTTGAACCAAATCATTCCAACCATCTTATTGAGTCTTTGTTTGATCTGCCTGAAGGTGATTTCGATTTGGAAGAGTTCGATTTGTATTCAGGTCTCAGGCTAGCTTTGAGGAGTGTCCACTTCGACGTGAAGCGTCCCATTTGAATTGAAAAGTGTCTAAATCGACGTGAAAATGGTTCAAACTCACCGTTGCCCGGTCGCGGTAGCGGCGACGACGGTTGGTACACATCAATATAGGACGACGGCCGATTCCTCACGAGGTAATATCGCGGGGCATTGTAGCGCCTTCTGTAGAGGACCACAGGCGGTTCAGGATACCAGGTGATGCCCGAAGCATACGGTGGATCAGACGGAGAGTAAGACGAGGATGATGACGTCAGCGAGTAGGATGGATACGATATGTACGTCGGAGAGTAGTTGAGAGAGGTGTAGCTGCTGGGTGCATAGGAATGATGGACGAGATACGCTGGATCAGTGTATGAGGTGTCTGAGCGCACTAGCGCTCCGTAGGGTTGATACGAATAGGAACTCCCGTAGGAAGGGATTCCGTACGAAGGGGTCCCATACGAAGGTCCCCAGAACGTTCCCGCAGCTGCGGCTACGGTCGAGAGCAACGCTAGTATCGGCAGCATTCGCCTGACGGAACGGTTCGGCGCGGTGATTTTTATAGCGGCTATCAATCAACCTTGCTAAACTTGATTTTAACGTGGTAGCGGCTTCCGCTAATAAGCCAGCGGTGAGAAGGTCATGGACGCTCTCGAATTTTTCGCTGCCTTTTTTTCCGTCGTTATGTCAGTGACCATTCTTTCAGATCTCCCAACAAATCAGCGTTTGAATCGCGGCTAAGAGGTCACTTTTTGACACTGGTTACCGTCCGTTCAAGGCCGTCACCGACGTTGCAGATGGGGAATTCTTCCGGTGCACGAAAAACTCAAACATCTCCTCAATTAGTTTTTGATATGATTAAGTCGCGTAGACAAGAGGCACGCATCAGTTACCGTTCTCGTCATTGAATCACGCACCGAGGCGGACAAGGCCTTACGATTCGAGGTATGAATTTCTGTTGAGAACTGCCTCGGAAGATGGTAAACCACAGACATTTTAGTTTGAAAACTAAGTCCCCTGTTTCTTACATTTTATTCCATTAGATTGTCGCATTATAATCCTCGCCTTCTTTTGATTTGACATTTCTCTGCTACTGCTATTTCTTGGATCATGTAACTTCAAGCGTTTAACACGCGTTACCGAAGGCATCTTTCGAAAAAGTTTCGTTCTAATTCGTACCCTTAAAGATTTTTTTAAAGATTAACGACGATCGAGCAAAAGTACCGAGTGTGGAATAGATTGCTGTACGACTTCGAGCAAGGAAGAACTGCTGCAGAATCCCGTCGCATCCTGTCTGAAGTATTTGGTAACGAAATTCCATCATTACGTCAATGCCAGCGATGGTGTCAAGGTTTCGGAGACGGTGATGAGAGTCTTGAAGACGAAGAACATCAACGGCATCCTGAAGTTGTGGATAGCCACGAAATGAAACAAACTGTTGAGTCGGGCTGTACGGGAGCTCGCACAGAGGTTCGCTTGTCACCATTCTATTAGGTTGTAACGAAATAAATGGCACTGAACAACTGTAAATTTAAACAGTTAATATCTCGGCTTGTATCACCTGTATCACCTGTCGTCCCGTTGATTATCGACTTGCTCGAGCGGGCGCCAGCAGCGTCTCCATTCGTCCCTGTCGCGTGCCAGAGTGGTCCAATGGATCCTCCTCGCTCGAGGGACACGAAGAGCGTCATATCGGTCGTTCAGGGCTTTCACGAAGAAGTCCGACCAACGCGTTGGTGGGCGTCCTGGTGTTCTTTTGACATCCCGCGGAATCCAATCTGTGACGGCTCTCGTCCAGCGGGTGTCTGCGAATCGCATTACGTGGCCGGCCCACATAATTTTCGACGACTTGGCCCATGCGACAGCGTCTCTGATCTTCGAACGTCGACGAAGCTCGGAACTCCGGAGGCCTTCTCTCACTTGCGTGAGTCGTGTCACTCCGAGCATCGTCCTCTCGATTCCACGCTGCGCGACGCTGATCGCGTGTTCATCCTGCTTTCGTATAGCCCAGGTCTCTGAGCCGTATGTTAGGGCAGGAAGAACAGTGGAGTCGAATAGGTGGGCACGGAATCGGACGTTCTTCGTCTTCTTCGCGACTTCTTCGACGCTTTTGAAAGCTCCCCAAGCCGCTCGTTTCCTCCTGCTCAGCTCTGGTGCTAGGTCGTTGGTCATGTTGACTTCGCGACCAAGATACACATAGCTGGAGCATTCGGAGATGTTCGTTCCGTTGAGCGAGAATGGGGCATCAGAAACCCATCCGTTCTTCATGAACATCGTCTTCGTAAGATTCAGCTGCAGTCCAACGCTTCCACATACACGATCGAAGTCGGCCAGCATTTGCTCCGCCTGACTGATGCTCGGTGTTATGAGCACGATGTCGTCAGCGAAGCGAAGATGGTGCAGTTGCCGGCCGTCGACCTTCACTCCCATGTCATCCCATTCTAGTTCGCGCATGACGTTTTCGAGGGTGGCGCTGAAGAGCTTCGGGGATATGGTATCCCCTTGTCGAACCCCTCTCTTCACGTCAATGACGACGTCGTTGTAGAATGGTGAGATCTTGGTCGTGAATCCACTGTACAACTCTCGAAGGACTCTGATGTACTGAGTAGGAACGCCCTGGGTGAGCAGGGCTTCCATGACCGCTTCAGTCTCGACGGAGTCGAATGCCTTCTTCAGGTCAATGAACGTAAGGCACAGCGGCAGCTTGTACTCTCGCGACACTTCGATGAGCTTCGTAATGGTGTGTATGTGGTCGATTGTGCTGAATCCTCTCCGAAATCCTGCTTGTTCGCATGGCTGTCCTTCGTCCAGCGTTCTACTAATCCTATTCAGGATGACTCGAGTGAACAGCTTGTAGACTACGGACAGCAGGCAGATCGGGCGATAGTTGCCAATGTCGTGTACGTCTCCCTTCTTGTACAGCAAGACGATCTTGCTTGTCTTCCACTGAGATGGAACCTTGCACTCCGACAGGTAACGTGTGAAGAGCCGCGCCAAGGTGTTGATGAGCGCTGGCGGGAGGTTCTTCAGGTGTTCAGCTCTGATCCTGTCAGAACCGGGTGCTGTACGTTTTTTCACCGACGAGATGGCGTGTCGGATTTCGGAAGAGAGAACAGAGGGGACGACGTATCCATCCTGCGGAAGATGGCATGGGGGCAGGTGGACGTGGCTATCGAAGAGATCGGAGTAGAAGTCGTGGATGACTTTCTCCATGGTCCTTCTGGAAGAGGTGATGGTTCCGTCAGGACGTCGGAGAGCGGTCATCTTGGTCTTGAAGTTGGCGAAGTTCCGGCGGGCATTGCGGATGCTCAGCCCTGCCTCTGCTGCTTCAGCCAACACTTCCGCCCTTCTCTCCTTGAGATCTTCCTTTATCGCCGCTCTGCATAGCTTTGCAAGCTCGGACGTCAGTTGGTAGTGGCCTGACGCTCGTGCTGCTCCACGCTGGCGTATCAGCTCGAGGGTTTCCGGAGACAGGCGTCTCTTGGTGGTCTTCAAGCTCTCGGCTCCCTTAGCACTATGGTGCACGAAGCGATCGTATTCCTCGTCGACGTTGTCCATGATGGCATCTTCCCAAAGGCCGACAAGAGAGGTGTAGAGGTCCCAGTTGATGGTCGTACTGGGATTCCTGTTCTTGAACTTCGCGGCCTTCTCTCTTTGGCGCGAAAAGCGGAACCTCGCGCGAAGGAGGCGGTGGTCCGATCCCGTGTAGAACTTGGGGACAACGGAGACATCGGTCAGGCAATACTTGCGATTGAAGATGATGTGGTCGATCTCGTTGTGGAACTGGCCACCGGGGGATTCCCAGGTCCATCGTAGGGAGGGAGGCTTCTGGAACTGCGAGTTTCCATGGATGGTCTTGGTCGACATGATAAACTCAGACAGCCTTTCACCTTGCTCGTTCCACTCTAAACCGTGGGTTCCGATGTGAAGTTCTTCCGGCGACCTTCGTGGCCCGATCTTGGCGTTGATGTCGCCGACGATCACCTTGTAGAAGGTGTGATCTTCCTTATAGAACTTCTCCAGCTCCACGTAGAAGGCCTCGACGTCTTCGTCGTCGTAGTCGGAGTTAATTCTCGGCTTGTAGGAAAGTTTATTAATTGAAATAAAAACCTTCTGATTCTACACATCTTTGCCAACGTGACACAAGCTTTTTTATCCCAGTAGCATAAAAATCAGAAGTTCTGGAATTGACGAAATCTTCGAAGGCACTTTCGGCATCCTGTTGGTATTTGAATATTTTGCCTACCAAGAAGTCGGCAAGATGCTTGAAGAAATGGTAGTCTGTTGGGGAGAGGTCGGGAGAAAACGGAGGATGTGGTAGGGTTTCAATGCTCAGTTCATTCAATTTCTGCAACGTCATTCGTGCTACATGGGGGCGAGCATTGCCGTGCAGAAGGAGAACTCGCCTTCGGTTTACCAAGGCCGGCCGGATATCCTCCAACTTTTTCATCATTTCTTCAATTTCAATGCAGTACTTCTCTGCCGTGATGGATTCACCGGGAGGGAGGAAGCTGTGGTGAATAATTCCGAGCGAGCACCACCATACTGTCACTGTTACTTTCTCTTGGTGCAATTCCGGCTTCGCAAAAACCTTGGGACTCTCATCGCTGTCCACCCACTGTCGCCTGTTGTCGTACATTATCCATTTCTCGTCACAGGTTACGATGCGATCAAGGAATGGGTCCGTTTCGTTCCGTAGAAGCAGTGCGGACGAGATCTCATATCGTCGGTTTCTTTGCTCCTCAGACAGCTCGTGAGGCACCCACTTTCCAGCTTTTTGGTCTTTCCAGTTTCCTTCAGATGCCGGGCAGCTGTGTTGTGACTGACGCCAAGAACCTTCGCTATCTCCCTGGTACCTTTGTGTGGATCCTCCTCTACCACATCTCTCAGCTTGTCCTCATCAACATCACTATGCCTCCCACGACCTTCATGTTCTTCCAAGCTCTCATCTCCATTCCGGAACTTCTGATACCAACGATACGGCGTCCGAATTGTGGAACATCCTTGACCGAATGCGGCATTGATCTTCTCGTCCGCCTCCTTAGCTGTAGTGCCCAGCTTGAATTCATACAAGTAAATGCCTCGGATTACCCTTTTGTCCATCTGCAAAAAAGTCAATAAAACTCTAAAGTTTTCCTACTTTTACATAGAAAATTTGGTACTTACCGGTAGAGCAAAGTTTGCGCTTCTAAATGATATGCCACATGTTACGGTTTGTTCTTGATCAAACGCGTAAAGACGCGCCAAAAAATGGCGCGAGCCAGTGCCATTTAATTCGTTACAACCTAATACCATTGCCAACAAAGTCAACTTGGTGTGGAAAATGAGTGCACCACCAGCTCAGCGACACAAACAAGGCAGCACGAGTTGCCATTGCTGGAGTTCTTATCCGCAAAACCAAGGCAGTATTGTCGTTATAATCGCGAGAACAGTCGAGCAATATGGATATAGATAGTGTCGTCGTCACAGTCCACGAGAATAATTGAACACTCGATATCAATCAGCAAAAGACTGATATGTTGACTTTAACCATTTCTACAAGTTTTTCTACAATATGATAGTTTCTATTCAATCAAACACGTATCATTATTTAGAATAAAACGTCATTTCGAAGAAAAATCATGATGTGCAAAAGAACCAGAAGCAGTGGGGACCGAACCAACAACGACGTCACACGTCATGAGCGGTAGCACTACCCCTGCGCCACCGTTGCACCAAGTGTTCCAATCTTACAGAATCCCTATGACTAATGGCTCTTGCGCCAGCTCCTTCACATGGCCAAGCCTGTGGTCAGGCCACCCAACCAGGTCATTCCTCGCTCAGGAGTTTCATTTTGCAATTCTGACACCGATATTCGTAATCAGCATTCCGAGCTCTTTCTAATGATCCTGGTCCCAACTTGAAGTTCCATGGGAGGTGGAAACCGTTCCCTGATTAGTGCATTTTCTGGTGCAATCCTAAAGGAGGTGGGCCACTCCATAATCACTTCTAAAGCTTTCCTATTGAAGAATAAACACATACAACATAACATATAAACGAGCTTGCATGATTCTCTCCACACGAAACAGCGGGTTCGGTCGTTGGAATATTGAAAAAATTAGTTATAAAAGAGGCTTCAGCGGCTCCGCTCGTAATCCCCGTTTAAATTCCCGCGCTATCGTATGCGTGCGCGTCGACTTATTCACTGTGAGGCGATACGTAGAGGTGATCCGGAGACACCTGGGGCGTATTTTTGTGTTTTGTTTGTTTTATTGTTCGTTTCGTTTTTATTTTAATGTTTCTGGCACTGTTTGGCCTTTCTAGGGGACTCTGGTCCACCTTATAACTGAACTCGCGTCCGAGGACGAGCGGTAGGACGTCCAAGCCCAGGTGTAAGGTGCCCCTCCCCCTCTGGGATTGCACCGATTTCCTCTTTATTAGGTTGATTCATGTTGCCTGATTTTTTCCTGCTTACAATGGCTTCAAATTATGCTCCTTTGCGTTGTTTCGCTTTTGCATGGTTGTTCATGCGCATAATAAACAAATAAATAAATAAATAAAAATAAGCTCACCATAGCTTGCTGGCGGTGGCGCTGGACCGTATTCGCCAGACGAAGGTCGGCTTCTCCCAGAATAACTGCCTTGGCTACTGTAGTACTCACGCCACCGCTGGCGCACGTAGGCGAGCGCTTCAGGGTACCAGATGATCGTCGATGAATACGGTGAGTAGGATGAGTAGGACGCAGATGAATAGCTAGGCATGTAGGCCTGACCTGTGGAGTAGACAGGCGCATAGGACGGAGAGTAGGCCCCATAAGACGGGTAAGTCCCATAGACGCAGCAGGTACCCCAGAACGACGTCGCTGCCGTCGTCACGGTCGAGAGTAGCGCAACCAGCAGCAGCATTCCTCTCTGGTCGAGCGGTCTGCGTGTGATTTTTATAGCGGACAGTCATCAACCTTGATAAACTCGATTATTACGCACCTAGTAGCCGCTTCCGCCAACCGACTGATACAGGGAAGGTCATCTGCTCTCACGAGCTTTTCGGCTTGTTATTCTTCATCAGAATCATCGACCTCTCAGCCATATCTCTACCACAAACATGCGATCAGTTCAGTGGTGTAAGGTGGTTTTTGGGTCGGAACGATGCCTGAGTGTTCAAGGTCATCAGTGTCTGCACGGAGAGAATTCCTTCGATCACAGGCAGACGTTTCCAGGAGTTTTTAATGTGATTTATTCACGTGCGCGGCGTCATCAATGAGACCGCGTTTGGCCAGTGAGCATTGCTTAATTTAGACTTCTGAGGTAAAACACTAACTTGTCCATCAGCTGGTTACCGCAAGTCATTCTATAGCCCAAATATGTATGCATTCAAATTGAACCCACGACATCCCGTAGAAGTGAAATGCTTGGCGCATCCCAAAAAGGATTGATTAGCGCTGTCCCTTATTATTTACAAGTGCTCCGCCACGCCTGTTAGCGGGGAATCGCTAAGACCACTAGAACCAGATGGGAATAGATGCACATATGTAGGAGTGCGCAACTGGAGCTGGAGCACACTTGTTAGACGCGCCGCACATGTGAGCTGCGTCAGCGCACACGTGGAGATTCGATCAATGCGCATCGGTCTCTTGTACGCCTGCGGTGGCGCTACTGGCAGGTGGGTCGTGGCGCAGAGGGTGGTGGCCTTGCTTCGTGGAAAGCAGGTCGAGGGTTCGGTTCTCCTGCGTTGTGTGGTTTTGCATTTTTGTGTGGTTGAGATTTGAGGGATTCTGACGTCTACGCAATTTTCTGGTGTTTTGTGCGCATTCTTCGACCTGTATGCGCTCTTCGAGCGCAGAACCCAGCTGCGGACCCCCCCCCCCCCCCGGGTGTACGAAAGCTGTTTCCACACAAGCAGCTTTCATGTACCACAACCGGGAGTCCCTTACCTAAACTGGGTCGGATTCATCAAAGATTTTCAGCAATTTAACAGATAAAATTACGGTCGAAATCCCTGATAGCGCGGCTTATCAAGCGATATGGTGAACGACAAGCCGCGCTATCAGGCATTTCGGCTGGAATTTCTCTGTTAAATTGCTGTAAGCCGTTGATGAATCCGGCAACTGGTTTAACCCAGCTCCACACTTCCGGCTAAGCAGTTTTAGTGCGCTTAAAAGTCATCAAATGGAGATATACGCGACCCAGTGTTAAGCGCTCACGCTAGGGAAACCATGTTCCAATCCAAGTTCGCACTCGAAATTTATTCCGAACTGGTTTTAGCGCCCAATTGACTGCAGGCTCCTTCACTTCTCATCCTCAACCAACGGTCAACCTCAGGCAAAAATCGATACTTTCGATAGGTTCTGAGCCTCTGGGACCGCTACTGCAGTGACGAATTCGTAGCCGTCATCGACAGACAAACAATGGAATCTCACCTTCAAGCCACAATCAAAAATATCGATCGATCTTGGCCTGTCGATCGATAGCCTTTTGCTATACAACTGCTGTGTATAGCAATAAAACCTTGTTATAATACAGCATAAGCATAGGTATCGATCGATATTGGCCTGCCCATTGAAGGAGGCCTTCCACTTGATCTGAAGCAGCTATAACACTCGTGCGTTTCCACTTCCGATAAGTTAAATCTGGGAGAAAACCGAAATCACTGGTCCGAAGATCAGTAATATCGATTGATACTGATTGCCCTCCATCCCTCATGTCGACGATCGTAATCACGTAACTCTATCTCTTCAACGTACCTGAGGATTCAGAAGACGTGCCAAAGACGTCGTCCAATGTGCATGGGGGTTTCCCAATATCGTTCGATATTGGCGCCCCGATGGAAACCTCCCACCTGCTTCCATCGACGCCTATAATCGTTGAACTCCCACACTGGTCGGTTAAATCTGAGAGGAATCGATATTGATCGATATTGATTTTGTTTTCCCTACCGTGAAGGCCTTCCGTCGACGATCATCTGAATCCCAGGCACACCGAGCGACGTGTTCGGCATGCCTTGTGAACCCCACGCACATTGCAAGACTGCACGTTTTCTGAATTCCCAAGCACGTTGGAGCCGAGCGCAGCTTAAAAAGATTCCCCGAATCCAAAAGTCCATCGAAGAAACTTTGTTCAGATGACAACAAAACGTCCAGTGGAGGCTAATCTTATAATTATTAAACTAACAATTTTTCCCTTGGAATGACCTCTTCTTCTTGATTTCCCAAAACGATTTTTTTGTCTTAAACAAAGAAACTATTTTCGTACAGTTCTCCAAAACACATGAGATAGCATGTCAGCTTTATTTGCGGACAAAAAGGCATTCAAATCATAGTTGGAGTCATCTGTGTAAGGCGACGAATACAAGAAAAAGACAGGGAAGAGATCAGTTCCTGCTGGCGTGGTTCACTCGCAGAGAGCGGCCGTTGAAGTCGATTCCGTTGAGGGTGTTGACGGCATTCTCGGCTCCGGCCGCGTCCGCGAATTCGCAGAACGCGAAGCCCTTCGGACGGCCGGTTTCACGATCGGTGACTATTCGGACGTTGGTGACTTGTCCGGCTTGACTGAAGAGATTGCCGACGTCTTCTTCGGTGCACTGGTAGGGCAGATTGCCGACGTAGACGGAGCATCCGGACTGTTGTCGTCTATCCATTTCTACTGATTTATTGAAGACTTCAGGAGGCAACTGTCACGGAAAGCTGAAATGAACACTCTTAAGTAGCCAGCTATTATCCAGAATAATTTAAGCGGAACGCTCAATGACAGTACTGTTAGGTTTGACGAAGGCAAATAATGGCACATAATCTTCCAATGGAAGGAAGAAGAGACCAATGAGTAACAGCAGCCAGTGAGAAGAAAACGAAAGAATTCGAAGTGATATCTCCTTGCCTGATGTGCGGGTATTTATACCAAAAAGGTCGGTCAGGTCAGGCGGGAGAGCCCTACATGGCAGAGAGGTCTTCCCAGGTGCGAGGTGACCTGGCTAGAGGTCGTGGTTGTCACATCGCCGCAATCTTCTGATCTTCTGATCTGACTGACTTCTGATCACCTTCAGCGCTATCTGACGGCAGTTAGTCGTTCTGTCACGCTAGGTGGGATTCTAATTAACGGTGAAGCCATAGACCTGAACGAACGATATGAAGCTCGCCGTCTCCGTCAAGCGTGGAGGACCCATTGCAGCACTTGATGATCGACAACTCGATGAACAACGGGGCGATGGGCACTGGTGATATAGATGAACCCATAGCTATTCTTTAGCTCAAGGTACAAATAAAGCTCACTGATGGCACTTCTGATGGAGGATGGTTTATTTTTCTAATCACTCTTTATTGGTAGTGAATTGTTTTATGTTTTTTTTTTCTGATTTTTTCTTCATTGAAAATAATACAGGGTGTCTCAGAAAATGTACACACTGTTTAAAAGTGATACACTGGCTCGCAGTAGAAGTATCAAAAAGATAGGGGTTCATATGAAAGCTTAAGAAAACAAATTTTCTGACATATAGGCGGTGTAGATTGCGCCATGAACTCGACTGAAACCTTGCTTTTTACATTTGATTGATTGTGTTTCGTGAATACTTGTTATAATTTCCTAACAAAATGTGCGTTTCGATTGATTTGTGCTTCTTTTAAGGTTTAAAACTTAAAAACACACTACAAACTTTTGCGAAAAAATGCAGATGTATTTAAAAGCTTCTCACATTTTCGATGGTGATGCTTTTGAAGATGTTTGAGACTCATATGAAAGCACAGGGTAATGAGATTTCTGCGGTTTGAAAATATTCAATGGAATTAGGTGTAAATCTATGTGTAACATTGTTTAAATAATTATTACATCATTATTTATTAAAATTAAAATTGTCATTTTTGTAGCTCTTCAACAACATAAAATACAACGAAACAACAATCTTGGTGAAAGAACAATAACATCCAAAACAACGACAGCTAACAACAACGTAAACCTGTTTTGTTGTACCACTATCCTACTATTGCGTCATGCCCCTGCCTGGAGTCTTGCATTTCATTCTCGATTGATTGTGTATGGGCTGAATGCTTGTTACAATCTTGTTACTACTAACCACATTAACCTGTGCTGTGCTTCTTTTTGCATTTCCTTCGCCCAGTAGCTGCAAGTATGCCGATTAACCTCTTCATTCAGCTTGAACGTTGCCTCGTCAGTCCACAGAATCCGTCTTGGAAAATGGGGCTCCTGCCCACATTTAAATTGTGCAAACAATTAACTCACATGTCACGTATCTTTTTGGTGAATTTCAAGTTCTAAAGGTTAAAAGAAGCAAACTGTCGTAGCGATGTTTTGTTGCGATCAAAACTTCTAGCGCCAGGCGGGACTCGAACCCGCACCTCCCTCTACGCGGGCGGGAATGCTCTACGCCATTACACCACCGGTGCCGTTTGATCGAACGCAACATGCACACCTCGCGGGACCGATCAGCACTCACCCGTATATCTGGATGAGCCGGCCGCTCAAACAGCGGTGGTGGTGTAATTGCGCAGAGCATTCCTATCCGTTGGAGGAAGGCGCAGGTTCGAGTCTCGCTTGATGCTAGAAGTTTTGATCGCAACAAAACATCGTAATAACAGTTTGCAACCTCGATGCCAGCCACTTGGGGCTTGAAGAAACTGACTTTAATCGTTAAAAAAGCACAGAGCAGGGTGATCTGACCAAGTAGAAACAAGATTGTGGCCAGCATTCAGTCCATGAACAATGAATTGCGTCGGAGATGCAAAGCTTCAAGCGGGTGCACGGCGCAATCTTGACTATTTACACGTCACAGAAATCTTGTTACCCTGTGCTTTCGTATTAGTCTCAAGCATCTTCAAATGCTTTACTGAGATCAATGTTAGCATCTCTCAAGTAGTACCTGCACTTTTTAGGATACTCTGGATTTTTCGCAAGAAGTAGTGTGTTTTTAAGGTTTAAACTTTAAAAAGCACAAATCAATCAATACGGCTACTTTGTGAGGAAATTATAACAAGTATTCAACAAGTCGAATGTAAAATACGAATTTTCAGACGATTTCATGGCGCATTCTATGCCGCTCACACATCAGAAAATTTATATTTTCTTATGCTTTCATATGAAAACTGAACTTCTTTATAACGTTCACTGTGAGTAAAGTCATCGCCCTTCTCACAGTGTATACATTTTTTGAGACACCCTGTATACTTGGTTTCCTGATTAGCAAACGAAAAATTTCGTAATAAAAACTTTCGTGGAAATAAGTGACACTAACTATTCCGGTACTGAATAAATAATTAACGGTAGATAACATTTTCTTAAAAGTGAAATTAGTTTCTTGGGCGAACGCGATAGAATATTTAACTGCAATCAAAACTCTTGCGTTAGACGATATTCAAACCGTACACGCTGCTTTCCGGGCAGGTTGCTAGCACATTATATCATCAGCGTTGTTTACTAGATATCCAAGGCATTTGTTTATTTATTTGTATTTTTTTATTTTACGCATCCTCGTAACATTGGCCGACCAGTGTTCACCCATGATATTGGGTTGATTTAAAAGTCTTGCAACACTAGCACAACAACATTACAACACAATACAATATAAAACAGTATACAAAAACGCAGTCCACGATATATTCCGCAGCCAAGACTAAGATCCCAGAAACCTCCATTTCCAATTGACGTCGATCAGCGAACTCTCTACCTCGAAGATGCTGCTTCAGAGCTCTGAGCAGTCAGAAGGAGCGAGGTCTGGAGAGCATGGTGGATGGGGCAGAACTTCTCAGCCTAACTCCAGGATTTTCTCGCGACTCACTTTTGCGACATGAGGACACGCGTTGTCGTGCAGCAGGTAGACATTTCTCGTACTGGACGTTTTTGGCGCATGGCGTCGGCCAAGCTCTGGAGCTGAGTTGCGTAGACAGCTGCTGTGACTGTGGTCTCACTACCCAGCAACTCCCAGCAAAGCATGCCTTCTGAGTCCCACCAGCAACACAGAAGAACCTTCTTTTCGTGGTGTCCGCGTTTCGGTTGCCTTGGAGCTGGTTCTTCACGTGGGAGCCATTGGCTCTGGCGGATGTGGCTACCATAAAGAACCCAGCTTACATCACCAGTAACAAGGTCCTTCAGAAAGTTCTTTCTGTGCGGGCGAAGAAGCAACGACTCAGCAACACTGATTCAGCTCATGTGGTACCCAAGACGACAAAACTTTGCGGTACCCAAGGACCTCCAGCTGCCTCACGACGGTACATCGAAGTGTCGCCACCAATTCGCGAGTGGTTGAATTTAGCTTCGCCTTGAAGACTTTGCGCAAGTTGTAGCTCTTCCATAACAGAGAGGCGTTCGAAACGATGTCGATCTTTGAGAGAGATATGTCCAGTCTTGAAGTGCTGATACTAACGGGTCATTGTGACTTCCTTCTTGAATTCAGTGCAGATGTTGGAGGCTGCAGTCCTTGCGGAATGGCCTTAGGCGACGCGATCGATTAATTTGGCCACAATGCGTGGCGTCGCGTCGCTCGGCCTCGGAAGTATAAACGGGGCCTTACAGAAATTCATAGTAGACGATATGTTGTAGGATGCTGCAGCTTATCGTTGACATTGTTGCTGTATTCGTACTCGACGAGGCCTTATACAGTATGCTTGAGGAAGCTTCGAGAATGTACTGTGACGTCACCACACAATATCAATACTGTAAAAGCTTCAACAAATTTAACAGGTAGTAGCGTAGTGTTGCAAGACTTTTCAATCAACCTAATACAAGGATGAGTTAGACCGTTGCCACGAGGAGTCTATAATTTTTTTGATAAACAGTGTATACATTTTTTTAATACACCAGAGATAATTGTATTTTTTAAAGAAATTTAACGGTTTGGCGAAAATTTAACGAGATCTGAATGGACTACTGCAACTGGGATGCCCTTTTGCAGCCGCTGCATCCTAAGCAGCCGAATTAGGAGACCTTCGGCTGCAACGTGGCTTAGCGGGCAATCGAGAAGTGGCCGTTTTTTCTTCGAATCCTCGCCGATTGCAGTCGTCTCTACGGTGCTAATTAGACAACGGTGTCCGTTTCCATAAGAGAGTCCTCGTCTGCAGAAGCGCTGGCACCGTCCGCATCGACTTCATTCGAGATGGCACGCCGGCTGCGCGCTAAGCTCATTCTCCGACGAGCTGCCCTAGGAACTAGCGGTCGTCCATTATGGAGAAGGGCACATCTCCTTCAACTTCTTTCCACGCAAAGGGATTCATGCTCTTCACGAGGATTCATGGTGGCTGACCGGCGTATTGCCTTCTCACTTGAGTTTCTGCTGAATTTTATTTTCTCACCTGTGCGGAACGAGAGGCTTTGGATAAAAAACCGTTCACAACTGCTTGCTCATAGTATTTTACAACAGTTAGGGTAATCCTATCGTGAGATCGCATAAAATGAGAGACTAGGGCTTCTCGTGCATCGATAACCTTGGCTACAGTAAACTCTAAGGAGTGAAAAGCGATTATGTGCACGTTCCTGATTTTCAGGGTTTTGAAGTACCTATGTTGGTTCGCGGGCGCGTGTGGCGCAGTCGGAGGAGGTGCCGGCTGTCGCGTGCACCCGACATCAGGTTCCTGGTTCGGTTTTCCCGCCCAGGCCAACCAACCCCTCCATCCCTCCAGGGTCGGTGGATTGGTACCAGACTTGTCTGGGATTGATTGAGCGCTGACTTGTTCATCGGCTGGCCACCGCAAGTCATTGTATGGCCAAATGCGCATTCAAATCGCCTTCACGATACCCCGTAGAAGTAGAACGCGTGGCGCATCCTAAAAGGGATTGAATAGCGCCGTCATTTATCCTTTTTCTTTATCTTGGCTCACACTGGCTCACTTGTGGAGTCGAGGACTACCACAATGTCGCTCCTGCCCTTTGTTTTTTGGACGAAATAGATGCAAAAAACTCCGTTTCCGCCGTTTTGGCATAACTCCCTTCAAAGTGGACTTTTCAGGAAAATATACGTTACCCTCCGAATCCAATGTTGGCGGTCTATCAAACGATATAGGTACCATGTAGGGACTTTAGATACAAACAGATTTGAAGCCTATAAAGCCTGAACGCTGTCGCTGCAATTATCAAGAGCGACAGACGGAGGTCACCGCCGTCCAGGTTTTAAGAATCACCGAATCTGCTATTTTCCTAAGCCATTGGATGATACCTGCACCATCGTAGAAAGGCCACTCAGATTGGAGCTGGTAACATTCATTTTATTTGAATAGGCCACTTTGAAGGGAGTTATGGCAAATCGGCAAAAACGGCAGTTTTTTGCGTTTATTCCGCCGAAGAACCAAAACACAGGAGCGGTATTTTATGCTCAATCCCCTTAAGAGGAAAGAGTCAATTCCTTTAAAGATTTTTTCATCAGAATAAGTTTATTCGGAAGCTACCTAGTAGAGTTGGCGGCTTCTACTGCTCTAGAATAGCCGAGTGTCGATTAGGAATGAACACTTCAATATTTGCTCTCTAAGTTCAGGAATGGATCTTTTTGATGCTTGTACGGTACACAAAATCATGAGAGAGAAAGTTAAGTTGGACTTTGCGGATTTCAGGATTGTTCCGCCCATCACTTGCGGTGGAGGGCGCGTGGGAGCGCACTCGGAGGAGGCGCCGGCTGTCGCGTGCACCCGATACCAGGTTCCTGGTTCGGATTTCCCGCCCAGGCCAACCAAGCCTTCCATCCCTCCGGGGTCGGTGAATTGGTACCTAGCTTGTCTGGGAAGAATAAAGCGCTGATTTGTTCATTGGCTGGCCACCGCAAGTCATTGTATGGTCAAATACGCATTCAACTCGCCTCCACGACATCCCGGAGAAGTAGAATGCGTGGCGCATCCCAAAGGGATTGAATAACGCCGTCCTTTATACTTTATTCTTTATTCTTATCACTCGCGGTGTATGAACAAAATTGCCTTTGATAGAACTGAGAGCTAATCTAGGTCCAATTTTCTTGTAAACTAAGCTGGACTATGTATCTCAGACCTGGCTAAGAACACGGCTTTCCCTGACAACCTGGTGTGCTTCGAATGTGAAGCCTCAAACTATATTTTGAAGCCTTAATGCATTGATATATTGTGCATTTAATTGGTCAGCATGTTCTTGGTCTTTTCTTGGAGTGTATTTGTTTCTCAGGCGCGTGTAGCGCAGTCGGCGGGGGTGCCAGTTGTCGCGTTGAACCGTACGATACAGGTTCTTGGTTCGGATTTTCGGTCCAGGCCAACCTAGCCTTCCATCACTCCGAGGTCGGTGAATTGGTACCGGACCTATCTGGAAAGGATAAAGCGCTGATTTGCTCATTGGCTAGCCACCACAGGTCATTTTATGGCCGAATAGGAATTCAAATCGCGGCCACGACATTCCGTAGAAGTAGGATGCACGGCGCATCCCCAAGGGAATTTAGCAACGCCGTACTTTATCCTTATCCTTAATTGTTTTTGTTTATTTTTTCTTAAGCAGAGTAATAAACTTATAGTTATATAAGCTAGAGGTTTGGGAGTTCCTCTCAGGTCCGCACGCCTGCTTCAGGGACCATATGAATGTCTGCCACAGAACAACGTCGATTGCGGCAGGTTCTTCTTCTTCCATCATGTGTCTCAATTTCTCCTTCGTCATCGCATTTCAACGTTGACTAGGCAGGTGAAAAAGGCGGTGCGATGGAGATTTCGATTCAGCGGAAGCAAGCGGATTCTGCTCTGTGGGAGGTGGAGGCTGTCCTTATCGCAAACACTTCGACTGGAAATCCCAAATCCATAGAGGACAACCTCACCATCAGCTAGTCCTAGTTGCTTCGATCCTTGCGATCGGATCTTAATTTCATGCCGGAATTTCTTCATCAACTCTCCAATTTTGGTTAGGAAGATTTGATTTTTTTTCAAGAAAAGATGTTATTCACTTATTAAGGAAAAACATCATCTACCGTCACTCAGCCAAGGTTGAGGTAAAGATACTCGGTTATTTCCAAAGTACTAAAGCAAGTGAATTCAGTCTGAGTTTGGTAAATCGCCTTTTCAAATGCCTAGCGCCTGTCATACTCTCTTGGCTAGAAGTCAAGTTTAAAGATCTGTTTATCTCAATTTCATTGTCAGTAAAAATGTATTTAATACAAGAAATAATTATTTACTATTGTTTTTCATTTATCTGTTTATTTTCCAATAATCCTGAGAATAGTCATCCGTATCGCTTATCGTTTGTTTGAAAGCTAAGCTGTTCGAGCATGTCCATTCGTCCCTTTTGCGTGCCAGAGTGCTCCAATGGATCCTCCTGCTCGCTCGAGAGACACGAAGAGCGTCATATCGGAAAAGAAGAAGTCCGACCAACGCGATGGTGGGCGTACTGGTGTTCTCTCGACATCCCGCGGAATCCAGTCGGTGATAGCTCTTGTCCAGCGGGAGTTTACGAAGCGCATTACCTGGCCGGCCCACCTAATTTTCGACGACTTGGCATCTCTGATCTTCGACCGTCAACGAGGCTCGGAACTTCCGACTCCTCAAGAACCAGGACAAGAAAGTAGCAACGGATTATTGACTTTGTGGAACAGTTCGAGTACTTCATTAGAGCTTAAAAATTGAAGTACAGAAGGATAGAGCGAGGCCTTATTTAATTACTTTGGATCTTTTTCAGAAACGAAACGCATTACGTGGCCAGTCCACCTAATTTTGAACGACCTGGCCCATGCGACAGCGTCTCTGATCCTCGGACGTCTTCGAAGCTCGCAACTCCGGAGGCCTTCTCTCACTTGCGTGAGTCGTGTCACTCCGAGCATCGTCCTCTCGATTCCACGCTGCGCGACGCTGATCGCGTGTTCATCCTGCTTTCGTATAGCCCAGGTCTCTGAGGCGTATGTTAGGGCAGGAAGAACAGTGGAGTCGAATAGGTGGGCACGGAATCGGACGTTCTTCGTCTTCTTCGCGACTTCTTCGACGCTCTTGAAAGCTTCCCAAGCCGCTCGTTCCCTTCTGCTCAGCTCCGGTGCTAGGTCGTTGGCCATATTGACTTCGCGACCCAGATACACGTAGCTGAAGCATTGAAGATGTTCGTTCCGTTGAGCGAGTATGGGGCATCAGAAACCCATCCGTTTCTCATGAACATCGTCTTCGCAAGATTCAGCTGCAGTCCAACGTTCCCACATACACGGTCGAAGTCGGCCAGCATTCGCTCCGCCTGGCTGATGCTCGGTGTTATGAGCACGATGTCGTCAGCAAGGCGAAAATGTTGCAGCTGACCGGCTTTAGACCTTCACTCCCACTTCCTTTCATTTCAGGTCGTGTGTTACGTTTTCGAGGGAATGTAGTGTAGAAAATGAGTGCGTGGCGCATCCTAAAGGGCGATTCATTAACGTTGACTTTACCCTTCATTTCCATTTTTGCTCCTTTTCAGTGTAAACACACTCCTCGTCCGTCACGAGGTGAAGTACACTGTCGCGTCTGCTTCTCTCTTTTTCTCACTCAAGCAGCGAACAAAGGCGCGTTAGCCGAAATCCACTTAACTATTGCTAGTCGCCAGTAAGTTGGTGAAAGACCAAGCATTTTGTTAGGAAGGAGAACGTTGAAATTGAATTTTTCGCATCTGTTGACGACCGCGCTTTTGGGTGTGTTCTCACTTCAGTTCAACACTTCAGCAATTTTGATACCGATATCATTTTTAAAAATTTATTTATACCAACCTTATCTATAACATTTCAACATAATATTATCATACTCTATAATAACGCGCTAATCGATAAGTCATCCCATCGATCGGCGGTGCTGCAGAAATTATCGGGGGGGGGGAATCGGGGGAAAAATAGGGGGAAAAATGGGTGGGGGGGGGGAAATTACGACACGACTCAGACGTCTTCTCCCTGCCTGGGAACTACCGGCCCTGTGGCAATCGAGGTCGCTGAACACGAATCTGAAGTTTGTTTTTAAAGTATCGATCTTCATCAATCGATATTGATCAAACTATCGATTTTTGTTGATGTCGTCCAGGCTGCGCGAAACCTTAGTCCTGTGGCAATAAATGTCGCTGAACACGAATCGGAAGTCTGTTTTGGAAGTATCGATCGCCATCAATCGATATTGATCAAATTACGGTGCGGCGTCTTCCCTAACTGCGCTACACGCGCTCATGTAATAAATACAATACAATAAATACAATGTTCTTGCCGACTTTCGCTCTTGTTATACGGGAGCGCAGCCGAAGGAGGCGCCCGCTCCCATGCAGTCGATACCAGGCTCCTGGTTCGGATTTCCCGCACAGGCCAACCGAGCTTTCCAAACCTCTGGGGTCGGCGAAGTGGTGCCGGTCTTGTCTGGAAAGGTGGAATCGCCAACTCTTTCATCAGCTGGCCACCGCAAGTCATTGTATGGTCAAATACGCATTGACATCTCGTAGAAGTAGATTATGCGGCGCATTCCTAGAGGTACAGGGACTAATGCCGTTCTTTATCCTTCATCCTTCTCATTATTATTCAAAACCTAGGGTGTGTGGGCGCTTTTAGAAAACCGCAGAGGATAAGATGAGTCAGCGTCTTGGCAACGACCACGAGTTCACTCTGCTTAACTATTCACTGCAATACGCCGCAGCTACATAGCTGCCGACGGATTCCAACAATCA
The DNA here is from genome assembly GCA_947359475.1 of Heligmosomoides polygyrus bakeri. Lineage (NCBI taxonomy): Eukaryota > Metazoa > Nematoda > Chromadorea > Rhabditida > Heligmosomidae > Heligmosomoides > Heligmosomoides polygyrus. The sequence continues at coordinate 10,439,659 of OX375865.1, forward strand.
CACCTGGCGTTGCACTGATTGGATTCTTTGATTTTTGACGGTAATACTCCTCATTTTTACTTTGAGTTTTCGGTCATCGTTCTCACGAGAGTGGAATAAATGATCACGAAGGAGCACCAGCTGCGTATTATGTTGGAAGAAAGTCCTTTCATTTTTCAAAGGTTTATCACAACTACAAAGCCAATCCAACTGAGATAATCTCTAGTTTGTTCCACAACACTTTTCCAAAGACTGGGTACTTTTCTAATTCCTCTCGCTTAAAGGACTGCAGTTCTGGAGTCGAACTATTGCTGAATCCAAGTTTTGAGGTCTTCATCTGTTTCAAAATATTCTCTCCAATTTTTTGCTTGAGAGCGCGGAAGTGATGGTAGTCGGTAGTGGCAAGGTCAGGGCTATACGGTGGATGTGGCGTTACCTCCCAGTCCAGCTCCTCTGTTGTTTCTCTTGTGAGTCTTGCAACCTGTGGTTGAGCATTGTCATACAGGACCATCACCTTTCACTTCTCAGGCCTCTTCTCTTGGAGAGATGCGGCGAGTTTATGCAGTGGGCCACTGTATGTCGCAGCAGTAGGTGTCTCTCCACTTCTGAGAGTTCCCCAGTAAATCACTCCTCTGATATCTCGCCAAACACTTGAGAGAATCTTCCTTTCATAAACATTGGGCTCGAGATCAGGCTTAGGGTACACTCCTTTTTGCACCCAATGTCTTTTTCCTAGGAAGTCGGCACACAGAACCCAGGGGCCGGTTTCATGTACGACTTACCTGCGGGTAAGTGCAAGATTTACCCCACTCCCCACTTACGCGCTATTCATCAACGCGCGGCGGGGAAAACCCGAGGTAAGTGTTAAGGTAAATGCTACCTCGTCAGCGGGTAGGGGAACATTTACCTTCAAGGCGAGGGTTTTGCTCCGCTGCCAATTTCTGCCCAATGCATCCTTCCCCTAGTCCATTGCCAGCTAAGAGCTGGCAGCGGGTCAGCCAGCGAAGGCATGCATTGGGTCAGAAATTGGCAGCGGAGCAAAACCCTTGCTTTGGTGTCTGTCTCATGAATCAGACAGAAACAGGGTAAGTTCAGAGAAATTGGTGGCTAAATGGCCGTCGAGGTAAATGGGGTAGGATTTACCTCCGACCGCGCTCATGAATCCAGCCCTCAGGACTCATCGCCTGTCACAATCCGCGGCAGAAACGACTTTCTTTCGTTACAGGATGTTTTGTTGTGATCAAAACTCTTGCGTCAGGTGGGACTCGAACCCGCATCTTCCGCTTTCCGGGCAGCGATGTTCACCTTACACCACCGGCGGTGATTGACCGCACGTAACATCTGCGATATCCTCGAGGTCTGTCGGCACCTACCCGTGATACGGGGATGATTTTCTTTCGTATCTGGACGAAAGAAAAAGAGCAGCGATGGAGACGTTGGCCTTTCTGAGTGCCTGACAGGGCATGTGGAATCCAAGTTCCAAATTTCCATGCAATCAGTGTCGCCCAATTCAGTTGGCCTTCCTGACCTTGCTTTGTCCTCGAGTGAATAATCCCCTTTGGAAAACTTTCCGAACCATTCATAGCAGGTGCGATGGGTAATAGATCCCAAACCATATAAAAGGTTAATTTGGTCGGCTGCCTCACGTGCTGTGGATCCTTTAATGAATTCATGAAGAATGCCGTGCTGAAAATGGCCATGAGTAGATCTGGCATTGAGTCCGGAAGATTGGATAGATAACGAAGTACAAGAAGGGTCTTGACCTATGCACGCGTGCGAACGGTAGACAACTGTGATAGGATAAGGAAATTAGCTATTAATATTGGTTAGTGCGTTTACAAGGGGAACGGTTAAAAAACTTTTAGAGGTAGGAAGAGACTTTTTTCCAACCTGATACTTTCGAATTATAGCAGTTTACATGCCCAAAGCAATTCCGTCTTTTACAGAAAAGCCGGGTTGGTAATTCCCAACAGGTACTCTGGAATGATAAAAAGGAATTGTTGTTGAAGTACTTTAGTCCCCAGTTCTTCATAATGCTGTCGAGATTTGTGGCTACATAGTCCTTAAAGTGGGCACCATGAGGAGGCGGAGGCGTGCCAGTCATCCGCAGCTAGTGAAAGTACCGACCCAATACGAGCCAGCCACTCAAGGTCTCCCCTCTGAAAAGGGTTGTTGAGAGAATTTCTTTGAAGAAGAAAAAACCCTTTAAAGCGTAGTTCATGGATAGAGCAACATCTCGACACGGGGTGTTTAAACAGCAGATTTTCGTCGGACTCCATAATTGGGCGCTCCACTTCAACAGTCACGCACTGGCTCCCACGGCGATCTATTTCCTCCGGTCCTCCTGCTTTAGTCGACCACCCACCAACAGAGGGCATCATGGGCTTACTGGGCTATTTGCGACGACAACGGCTTCTGACCTTGCGATAAAGTAGTGACCGTCGTAGGGAACCTCTTAGTATATGCCATCCTTAAAAATTGGCTTCCTTTTTTTCCGCTTTCAGTTGCCACCTATTCTTCGAATAACTATAAATTTGTAGCACACGCAACGTTCAGAACCAGCTCAATTTTGCTAGTCTTATTATGTGTTTTGAAATCCAATCGGTCATCGAAGAAGTAATGTCGTTTTTTGTACATTACTATTAGGTTGTCCCATAAGTCCCCACTGTTTTTTTTTTCAACGATTCACTGCAGATTTCGCCGGCGGTCTCTTGCATAGCGCTGCATAGCGTTCGAAAGAGAATAATTTGCTCTATCAGAGCTTGTATTGCGTTTCTTTTTTCATCACGAATTTTGTCAATTTTTAGGTCGTTGAAGTGAAAAGTGAAAAAGTGAAAAAGTAGCCATTTGCGCACTTGTTCTCTTCGCTTGGGTTTGTGATTTTTTGTGCAGTTTTTTATAGCCGTTGAAAGACAATGTCCTGTACTACAAGAATATGTGTTCGTCCTATTTTCGCACTTGCCCATCATTGATTTTTAGGCCATCAAATTGGGAATTCCGACTTTTCCGTCCGTCCTGTGAGAATTTGTGTCGCGTTTATTGGCTCCCGCTGATTTCTGTCGAATATCAACAACTGAAGACGGAGAAGGAGTTGTTGGTGGAGACGATTTTTCTCTTTTTGGCATTTTGTTGATATTCAAAAGAAATCAATAAAGACATACATTCTTATAGAGGAAGCCATTTTCTTTCGAATGACATACAATATCAACCCAAAAAGTCCAACCACAGAGCAGGAGCTGTCGGCAAAAATAACCATCCTCCTTCGGACGTCCCAAATTGATTACCTGAAATTCAATAAAGGACAAATGAGCAAATAGCACTAACACATATTCTTGTAGTACAGAACGTTGTCTTCCAAGCGCTATAAAAAACTGCGCAAAAAATTGCAAACCTAAGCGAAGAGAACAAGTGCGCAAATGGCTACTTTTTCACTTTTTCACTTTTTCACTTCAACGACCTAAAAATTGACAAAATTCATGATGAAAAAAGAAATGCAATACAAATTCTGATAGACTAAATCATTCTCTTTCGAAAGCTATGCAGCGCTATGCAAGAGACCGCCGGCGAAATCTGCAGTGAATCGTTGAAAAAAACGGCGAAGACTTATGGGACAACCTAATATATTTGGTTACTATTTGACGGCTAATTGGCGCATCTGGTAGGTGTGTCCAAGTTATTCTACGGTACGGCTTTGCTCTTTTCAAAACAAATATTTATTAAATAGTTTACCTGCAAGTTCAGGTGAAGTGGCCAGCCAATTCCCATTTCCTTTGCCTTATGACAAAAATTGAGAATTGGGGGGTGGGGATTTCCAAATGCGATGTCCAGATATTTCACTGAAAAACCACAAGATTTTTATCGTTTTGACATTGAAAATTTGCTAACTAGATGGCAAAAGGTTGCCAATAGTGGTGGTAACAACATTATTTGTTGAAAACGATGCTTTCATCAGTTGAAGTCAAGATGGAAAAAAACAACTTCACTTATTGGATGACCTAATATTTTCAGTATGCATCTGCAGGTGGCCTAGAAATGCTGCAAGAATAGACGACCTTCTTAGAAAAGACGTAATTTGTAAACAGTGTGAACTCTGAGAACGTATAGTGTTATTGCCCGAGTGGACCATGTGGCACAGTCGGAGATGGTGCCCACTGTCGTATGCACCTCGAAGAGGGCGTCTTGGTTCGGCTCACGCACGGGCTAAACCGTCCTCCCATCTCTACAGGGCAAACGGATTGGTACCAAAATTATCTGGAAAGAACAAAACACTGAATTGTCTATCAGCTGACCAGCGCATTACATTGTATTGGCCAAGTACACACTGAAATTGCTTCCACAATATTGTGTGAAACTAGAGTGTCTGGCGCATTCCAAAAAGGATTGAGTAACATCAAAGTCTACTCCTTATTATTCATCTGACCTTTTTAATTTGTATTCTTTGTTTCCGTTATTTTCCACTTTTTCAACTGAACTAATTTTTTCACTAATTCGACAAATTTGATCGAGAAACATTATATTGCATTTCTGTTTCTGTTACAAGTTTTGTTTCGTTTGATTAGAGCGCCCCTATCATGTATGCAATAAATAAATAAGTAAACAAATAAAAATATCCTCTATTTTCTTTCTTATTCGAATATCTAGGGTTTTTAATACTTCCTTCGTGTTCATGACGTCTAATCTGAGTCCATGAAGGGAAACGTTACAAACTCGACCATTTGACGCCATGTGCTCTTAAAATTAAGAAGATTTGAACAAAATAATATTTTTCCACAGTCAACATCAGCGTCTATATTTGAACTATTCGAACTAATATGAACCGCTCTCATAAAAAATGAAGTTCTCTTGCAGTAGGACGTGAAGCAGCAAAATACAACATGCTTAGCAGGCCCATCTACTATTTACTGATTTATTGACTTGTTTATTTATCTATTGCTGCATCAGAAGTGCGTCTAAAACAGAAAAAAAACAGCAACTTAGCCTTAAGTAATGATTTGATGAACGAATAAGTAGAAAAAGCAAAAGTAGGTGAACAACATATTGAGAGCTGACTCCCCAGTAAGAAAAAGAAGTTGATTTGATCATAACAATTTCTGAAGCCCAGCCTAACTTATCCGTAGTCCAATCCCAAAAAAGCATAGCATCGCGTGGCGGTCGCTATCGCTTCAAGAAGTATCTTTATCGCCTTGCACTTTTCTGGTACTGTGTTTTTGCGCTCTATCTGTAACTTCAAGCAGCGCAGCTAGTGTTTCATGTGTCAAAGTGCGTCTTAGGCGCGATGTCCAATAAAGATGTCTATTTAGATGCGTAGTCCTTGTCTCCATTCTTCTGGTTAGTGGGTTAATGGTTCATTAAATTGGCTAATGGCATGGGAATTCGGCCTTAGAATGTGAAAGCGTCCATACATCGTTGTTATGGACCCGAGAGAATGAATAAGAATATAGAATATTAAGAGATAAAGGATAAAGGACGGAGTTAATTAGTCCTATTTTGGGATGCGTTTCTGTCATTCTTTTCATACGGGTTTTCGTGCAAGTAATTTCAATTGATTTCAAGGCCAATGCAACGACTTTTAGTGGCCAGTCGATGGAAAAGTTGTGTTTTATCTTTCCCATAAAGTCTCCCATAAAGGTACTAACTAAATCTCCGACCCCGAAGAGATGGAAGGTTGGTTGGCCAAGGCGGAAAAACCGAACCAAGAACGCGGAATGGGGTGTGCGGAACTTCCGGTTTCTCCTCCGACTGCGCTATCAGTCGCCCATTATAGAATAATAGGATCTATCCTAGTCGGAGTGGGGGGGGGTGCGCACATAACTAAAAAGTGTACAAATCTACATGAGACTTACCGAGCGGCTCCTACAGAACAATATAGGGGACTTAAAGTAGAAAAATTCACGAAGAAAAAAAAAACAACGAAAAAATCACAGTTGTTTTCGCCGCGGTTGAAAGCAGGCGGAGCTATGTGCCTTCCTCACCGTGTTAGATCCTGACTATAACATGTCAGCCGGCGGTCACGGTCAGCACGTGGCATGCCTCCATTCCGTAGCTCTTTGCCCGCCGAAACGGATGTAAAACCGCGGCGATTTATTATTTTTGTTCATCTGCTTGTTTTTTGTCTCTCTTACATCCTATGCTGTTCTCTAGGAGCCGCTCGGTAAGTCTTAATTCATCTTTTACATACCTTTTAATTATGTGGCACCCCCCGACTAGGACAGATCCGAAGAATAATATATAAATATACAGTAGAGATAATACATAATAAAATAGAATATTAGGGCGCATGTAGCGCAGTCGGAAGACGTCGGATGTTGCGGGCACCCGACACCAGGTTCTTGATTCAGATTTCAGGTCCAAGCCAACCAAACCTTCTATCCCTCTGGTAAAATGTACCAGACTTGTCTAGAAAGGATAAAGGGCTGACATGGTCATCAGCTGGATTTCAGAAATCTTTGCAGAGGCCAAATACGCATTCAAGATGCCTTCTCAGCATCCCTTAGAAGTAAAATTCGTGGCGCATCCCAAAAAAGGATTGAGTAACGACGTAACTTAAGGAACAACGCCCGTATCCATTGTTTCTAGCACGGATTTCTCAGAAATAGATTCGTTATTATTGCAGTCGTTTTGAGCGGACTTCTTGCCTTGAGTGAGTGAGTTTGACCGTGTTTCACATAAACGACTCTTCTCCTAATTTCAGAGAACTGATAGGAATTCATACTACCTACGCTAATAAGGTAAGCTACCCATTTCTATGGAGGAAAATTAAACAGCTAAGAGCAGATAGAAGTTATAAACTCATGAACGCAGTCATACCAGTTTATAGAAGTAGCTAAGGCGACAAAAGCGGTGCACAGTCTATTTCGAACCTCAAAAAAAGGATAAGGTACGGTGTTGATCAATCCTTTTGGGATGCGCTACGCATTCTACTTTTACGCTATGTCGTGGAGGCGATGTGAGAGCGTATTTGGCCCATGCAGTGACGTGGGATGAATCTGACACCAATTCACCGACTCGTCATAAAGATTCTCCCCATTCCGCACAGCGCCCTTTTATCACGTCGGGAATGGATGAAAAAGGATAAAGGACGGCGTTATTCAATCCCTTTGGGATGCGCCACGCATTCTACTTCTACGTGATATCATGGCGGCGATTTGAATGCGTATTTGCCCATACAATGACTCGCGGTGGCCAGCCGATGAACAAGTCAGCGCTCTATCCTTCCCAGACAAGTCTGGTACCAATTCACTGACCCTGGAGGGATTGAAGGCTTGGTTGGCCTGGGCGGGAAATCCGAACCAGGAACCTGGTATCGGGTGCACGCGACAGTCGCGCCTCCTCCGACTGCGCTACACGCGCCCTATCACGTCGGTAATGATCATTGCTAAACATGTTCAAAGTCAGGACCCATTCATTCCTTAGGATCTGTATCTACTTTGACTCCGCTCCCACGGCATGTTGTCTTTCCCTCGGATGCCGATGAATACGTGCGGGCCTAGGAGATGATGAAATGCGTGCCTTTCAGTTTACTGAGGTTTCTTTCTAAGCGCTATGTTCTGTACGTCTAACTGTATTCGACCTATTAGAAGTTTCTGACGTTAAGATCATTAGTTTTAAAAACGCGACTAATCTGGAGTGCTATGAACTCTGGGCCATTCTCGTACTGAAAGTCCCCAGAACATAAATCATTCACTGGCATCAACCTCAACTTGGTAGTCTGGGTAGGGCTAACTGCTCATTCATCACGGATGTCAACCATCTGGTAGTTCTTTGTTGCCTCGCACTTGGTTTCGTGTTCTTCCTAACAGTTCGCTTCCATGCCCAGAATGAAAAGCCCTTTGGGGAGTAGTTGCCCGTATGTGATGTGGAGATAGATGCCATCGAGAAAAACGAGAACAAGAAAGTACCAACGCGGTGCGAACATGACGGAACAGCTAAAGTATTAGGTTGTCCCATAAGTCCCCGCAGTTTTTTTTTTCAACGATTCGTTGAGGATTTTGCCGGCGGTCTCTTGCGTAGTGCTATAAAGCTTTCGAAAGGAAATGGTTTGCTCTATCGGAGCATGCATTGCATTTCTTTTTCTATCCTTAACTTTACCAATTTTTAGGTCGTCAAAGTAAAAAGTGAAAAAGTGAAAAAGTGGCCATCTGCGGCAGTTGCTTCTCTCCGCTTAGGTTTGAAATTTTTTGAGCAGTTTTCTTATAGAATTTGGAAGGCAATGTCTTGTACCACAAGAATTCGTGTTGGAGCTATTTGCTTATTTGTTTTTTATTGATTTTTAGGCCATCAAATTGGGTCATAAACTAGGTCATCAAAAAAAAAAAACAATGCCAAGCTCAACAATAACCCAAACTTCTATATGGGTTATTGTTGACGATGGCAATTGTTTTTTTTGATGACCTACGTTTCCTTCCTCGACTCAAACAGCGTCACACAGTTCGCAAAACACAAACTTGACAGGGGGACCAACTCGGTTTCCCATGTCCGACCCTTCGCATAACTTGACAACGTAGAAAATTGTTTATGACATGCCCCTGGCAGCTGAGAAATCCAAGGTTTTCACCATTGGTAGAGCAGTCTCCTCCCTACCGTATTGGCGATGTTAATTTGTGTAATGTCGAAAATGTGCGTGATCATGGTTTTCTGTTAACCAAAAATTTAGACTTCGCTCCACATTGTAAAGCATTCAAGACCATCAGAACAAATAACCCCAAATTATCTTTGAAAGCCTACGAAATCTATGTTCGTTCCGTTGTAGAAAATGGCACCACTGTGTTCTATCCAAACAAGGAAAAGGACATTAAAGTAATGGAAAGCGTTTAGAGCAATTCCACCCGTAAGCTTATTCTTGGATGTACTGGCTTCAATTACAACCTAGTCCCTGGATGGGAGGAGCGAGACAAACAGCTAGGGCTATGTTCCCTGAAAAGCAGGAGAAACAAAAATGACTTGATGATGCTATACAAGACTTTAATTGGTATGATCCCAACAGATCTTACTGATATTATCAACTTCTCCCCAAGTAGTGAACTTGCAATGGGGGTCTCGTTATTAGAGGTGCTGTTGCTAACAGCCAAACACGGTCGAATTTCTTTTGCATCAGAGTGCTTCATAAGTACAGATTTTTAATTAAGGAAAGCTTGTCGTAATTACCTCCGAGGTCGTTCAGGTCTTTTCTCAAGAAAGAGCGTCGCGATCTTGAAGCATGAATGTTTAGTTTTCGTTTTCTGTTTCATTACATTTCTCTTCGGAATGTATCTTCTTCTTCTTCTCCTGAGCGCTTAGTCCCGCGCAGTCGCAGGGTCCGCTGTTCTTGTGATCTGTCGCCACCTCATCCTATCAAGGGCGTCATCTGCCGTGGCGCCGACTTCGGCGAGATCTCTCTTGATGACGTCCTTCCATCTTTTCCTAGGGGCTCCTCTCGGACGCTTTCCGGGTGCCTCGTAATCTAGGGCCAACCTTACGGGGTGATTCTCTGGCCTTCTGAGGACGTGTCCGTACCACCTTAGGCGCTGCTCCCTCATCTTCAGCTGGATCGGGGCAGTCTTCATCACTGCCCTAACATCCTCGTTTCGCACCCTGTCCCGACGGGTCCATCCACATGCCCACCTCAGCATCCTCATCTCTGCCGCGTGCAGTTGCCGCTCCTGCGCCTTACCCAGGGCCCAGCACTCACTGCCGTAGAGGAGGGCAGGTCTTACAACTGTTCTATAGAGCTTGCCTTTGAGCGTCCTGGAGCATCTACGGTCGCAGAGGATCCCTGTGGACTCCCTCCACTTGAGCCAGGCTGCGTTTATCCGTCCCCTGACCGCCTGGTCCACACTTCCTTCCTCGGATAGGTCACTTCCGAGGTAGCGGAATTCTTCCACCTTCTCGATCGTTTCCCCTTGGCAGTCTAGGATCGATCCAGCGCACTGCTCAGAGCTGATGAACTTCGTCTTCTTCACGTTTAGCCGTAGGCCGTTGTCCGCAAGGGCTCTCTGCCACAGCTGCACCTTCTCCTCCAGCTCCTCCTGGTTGTCGGCTACTAGGGCGATGTCGTCCGCGTAGAGGATCGTTCTGAGAGGGCCTTTCTCAAGGTGGTTCACTATAGAGTCAAGCGTCAGCAGGAAGAGGAACGGGCTCAGAGCCGACCCTTGGTGTACCCCCACTGTGATGTCCACTTTCCTTGTCACCCCGTGTGGAGTTCGTATCGCCGCTTTCGAGCCCTCGTACATGTCCCTTATGACCGTGATCAGACGTTCCGGGACACCCCTCCCTCGAAGGGAATTCCAGATTACGGTCCGAGCTAGCCTGTGTAGGCCTTCTCCAGATCCAGGAATGCCAGGTAGCAGGGTTTTCGTTTCTCCCGATATTTCTCCATCACCTGACGAGCGATGAAGATGGCGTCTGTGGTGGACCTCTCAGGCATGAAGCCCCACTGCACCTGGGAGATGGGTACCATCTCCCTCAGCCTTGAGTCTACCAGTCGTTCGCAGATCTTCATCGTGTGTGAGTTCAGTTTTATCCCTCGGTAGTTGGAGCATTCGGAAGCGTCTCCCTTCTGCTTGAAGATGGGGACTATGGTGCTGTTCCTCCAGTCATCCGGCATCTTACCTTCTTTCGCGATTCTGTTGAGGAACTGCGTCAGCCAGTTGATTCCGAGGTTCCCGAGCACCTTCCAAGCCTCTACTGGCACACCGTCAGGCCCTGCTGCCTTTCCGAGTTTCATCTTCCGTATGGCCTTGCGAACCTCTTCTTGCGTCCAGGGTGGGATGGGTCCTTCCGTTGGGTGTTCTTCCTCGGCCTCCCGACGAGGGAACTCCTCGTTCAGGAGTTCCTTGAAGTACTCCTCCCATCTCTCTCTGACCTCGACCGGCTTCCGTAACACTCTACCGTCAGCACTCTTCACCGTCTTCACTACTCGAATGTCGAGGCTAGCTCTATGACGCGCCTTGGCCAGGCGGATGGCGAACTTCTCTCCCTCTGGCCCGTCTAGTTTCTCGTACAGGGCATCCATTTCCGCGTTCTTTGCCTTCGCTACAGCTGTTTTTGCCAGCATCTTCAGCTTCCTGTAGGCTGTGAGATGCTCGGGTGCCCTCGTCTTTTGCCACAGCTTGTAGGCCTCCTTCTTCCTCTTCACCGCAGCCTGCACCTCTTCGTTCCAGAACCATGCCGATTTATTCCCTCTGGTTCCTCCCTTTGTTTCTCCCAGGGTTTCCTTGGCACATCTCAGGATTGTTTCGACTACCCTCCTCCAGGTCTCATTCACGGGACCAGCTGGATCTGGAAGGCCTGCTTCGAGCACTGCCCTTCGTAGCTCGTTCCGCTCTGAACCCCGCAGTCTCCACCATCGGATCCTGGGTTCCGTCCTCACTTTGGGCCTGGTGGGTAGAGGTATGCTAAGGTCGGCTATCAAGGGTCTGTGCTGTGATGCCACGTCTTCTCCCGGAATGACCTTCACATTCCGGACTGTTTTCAGGGCAGCCCTTCGAACCAGGATGTATTCGACTTCCGTCTTTCTTCCTCCGCTAGCATAGGTCACCTTCTGGCTCTCCCTCTTCGCGAAGAAGGTGCTACAGACAGTCAGCTCGTGGGCGATAGCCAGATCCAAAATTCGTTCTCCATCCGGGTTCACCAGGCCGATCCCTTTTCCTCCATGAACCCTTTCCACTCCTCTTCTGCCACTCCCCACATGGCCGTTCATGACCCCTGCTATGGAGAGGTAGTCGCCTTCTGGTACGGACCTTATGGCTTCCTCGAGCGAGAGGTAGAAGTCATCCTTGTCGTGATCGGAGCATCCGGTCTGCGAAGCGTAGAGAGACATGATGGTCCAGTAACCCTCCTTCGTGTCCAGCCGTAGTGACATGATGCGGTCGTTTATTCTTTGGACAGCCGCTACTGAATCCTTGAGGGACTCCGCGACAGCTATCCCTACCCCGTTCCTCTTGGTGTCCTCTCCGTTGTAGTACAGCTTGACCCCTTCTCCGATCTCCTTGGCTTTCGCCCCTTTCCATCGCGTTTCCTGCAGACACAGGACTTGTATCCTTCTGCGCTTCATCAGGTCAGCCACTTCCCTAGATCTCCCGGTCAGCGTTCCCACATTCAGAGTCCCCAGTCGAACTAGCTTCTTTAGCCGAGGTCGTTCGGCCCTCGGTAGCCCTCGCATACTGACCACAGAACTCGGGCGGGGGTTCTGTGCGCCACTTTCGGGTGACGTCCTAGCCTTTACACTGATTCTATTGCGACTTGTGATCATGGTTTTGTGACGAGCTTTCTCCATCAGCCGGCCTGTCAATTTGGGCCTGACGCTGGAACCGTCGCCATTTTTGCAATTTTTGCAGGGCATGGCGTGCCCGAGCCGGGAGTCGAACCTGTGACCGTTTGTGCATGAAACTACACTACTAACCACTAGGCTAACTCGGCTCCTCTTCGGAATGTATACCTAGGTAGAATTCATCTAAGCAGTCATTGTCATTGTCTTGGTTTTTCTGCTGGATTTTGTTTTTGTTTTTCTCTCAGAAATCCCGTGGGTATCTCCACGTTGAATAAATCTAGAATCAAATCTAGAATCTAGGTGCGTAGCAGTTCAAAGAGAAAGAGCCCTCCTCGGCTGATGCGTGTCTGGATGGTTTGTGCAGTTGCCCTGATAATTCGAATTGTTTCGTGCTAGGCCTTTATACCAATCCTGTTTCATTGACCGGCCTAACAGTGACACTCAATGACTGACAAGTCATACAGTATTGCCTTTTCAATCACATTTCTTTCAGAGTAATGCTTATACAGTGCGTTTCAAAAGTATGTATGCACTCCAAAACTTGCCCATATCTCGTTTCGCGTTTATTTCTGCAGGCCCGCACTAGCTCCACTAGATTCCACGCAGTAGAACATAGGTAACCACTCGCTTTCAGGAATTTTTTCCGTCTCAAACGAGAATCAGACTTTTTTGAAGAAAATGGGTTGAAAATTGGCGTTTCAAAAGTATGTATCCACTTGTGAAAAACGAACTTTTTACTAAATTCGAAGGTCGACCGAACCATCATTATTTTTCATAACATCATGCATCGTATTATTCATGCTAATAATAAGGTTGTTCTCAATTCCGTTGCTTTCAGGAGAACAGACCTGCCAGTCCGTTACTTAAGGTTGCGACGGTGGAGCCAATCTTTGGTCAAGCTGGACACATGGACTGGAGTGCCGCCCCGCTGCAGAACATGTGTCTAATGTCTTCTGCCTCTCAAGAAAGGCATAGGGCTAGACTCCACTACACATTGACACTCCAGACTGTCCATGCGACACGACGGAAGCCCAAGCTCAAGCATTCCGCTGCTGAGAAGCCGACCACAGTCCCTATTAACCCTTCTCTAAACCTCATCCAAAGTTGCGGAGCTTCACGCAGGTCTCTCCAGTATTGTCGGTACCCATCGGAGACCATCCAGATTAAATTTCTTTCATTTATACCAACAGGAAAAATCTAATCTAGATGACCCCAATGGATACCGACATTAATGGAGAGACCTGCGAGAAGCCCACGTCATCGCAACCTCTGAGGCGGTTTGGAAGTTCATTAGTGACGGTGGTCGGCTTCTTTAGCAGCGGAATTTTTATTTTTATTTATTTATTCAATACGTACGCGATAAGCGCGGCCGTTAGATAAACAAACACAGCAATAGGACAGTTACAACCGAAGCACAACAAAGAGAGACATACTCTGTAAAAAACCGTAAAACAACAACAAATCGAGTGACGTGGCATCAGGTCTGCAATCAAAAATAGCACAACACAGCCCACTTCCCGAGCAAACCATAGTCGAAGAAAAGAAAGAAAGAAAGGAGATACCTCAGTACTAAGCCTCGTAACTCAGCAACGACTTTTGAGCGGACCGCTTAAGCTGCTCCAGAGAAAAGGAGGATTGCATGCATTTCGCTGCCCTAAGATACGCGCTTGCAGCCCTATGAGGAAAAAGGCCTACCTTAAACCTGCTCCTAGGGCAGGGAAGGAAAATCTTTTCATGCTCTCCCTTAGTATGAGAAACTCGCATTGTAAAAAACGTGGACTCCCTATAACGCGGTTGATGGAGTAACTTGTAGACCATGCAAATATCAAAGATTTTTCTACGAGATGTTAAGGAATGGAGACCTAGGTATTTATTCCTTATCGTGGCTTTAGGTACCCTGGAGTATAAAAAGCCGCCAGTACGTATAAGCACTTTGCGAGTAAAGTTATTCGGTACCTTCTCCAGCGCATTAATCAGGTTTTTCCTACTGGGGGAAAAGACCGTAGTGGAAGACTCCACTAACGGACGCACATACGACTTATAAGCCCGTATCAAAACAGCCTTATTCCTGGTAGTCAGACCTTTGAAAATCTGATAGGTTCTATGTTGGGCGCGCCTGCAACAATTAGACACGTGCTCGGAGAAATCCAGTTTAGCGTCATAATGGAAACCAAGATCTTTGACGCTACTCACCGCCTCAATAGGAGAATTGTCAATATGGTACTCACGAGAGTCAGGGGGACGGCCCTGGTGAAGGGACATGTACACAGTTCTACTCGGAGACAGTGGAAGCTGCCACCTCTTACTCCACTGGACGAGCAGATCCACCGCCTCCTGAAGCCTTCCAACATCCTCCGAATCTACAATTACCTTATACAACTTAATGTCGTCGGCGTACATCTTGACCTTGACCCCAGTGGGTGCTATGATTGTTGGCAAATCAGCAGTGTAAAGATTGAATAAGATTGGCGATAAGACACCTCCTTGAGGCACGCCGCTGGAGATGGCTTTGACCCCAGAGAGGGACAGCCCCAGACGCACTTGGAATGTTCGATTGCTTAAAAACTCTCCAATCCATTTCACTATAACTGGGTGAAAGTTAAGCATAGACAATTTGGACAAAAGTTTCCTGTGTGATACTCGATCAAACGCCTTAGAGAAATCAAAATAGATGACATCACAACTCAAATTCTTGTCCAAGGCCTCACCCCAGTCATTGATACATTCTAGAAGGTTCGTTTCAACCGACCGACCTTGCATAAATCCATGCTGTGCGGCAGGTAGAATTCCATGTTTGGAAGCAAACTCCAGTATGTGTTCCTTAAGAACTTTCTCAAAGAGCCTACAAAAGTTAGAAGTGATACTGATTGGTCTATAGTTTTCCGGTTTAGAAGGATCGCCTTTTTTAAAAACTGGAGTGACATAAGAGTGCTTGCATAAGAATGCTGAAGCTTAGGCTTCCGTCGTGTCGCATGGACAGTTTGGAGTGTCAAGGTGTAGTGGACTCTAGCCATATGCCTTTTTTGAGAGGCAGAGGACATTAGAAACATGTTCTGCAGCAGGGCAGCACTCCAGTCCATGTGTCCAGGTTGACCAAAGATTGGCTCCACCGTCACAACCTTAAGTAACGAACTGGCAGGCCTGTTCTCCTGACAGCAACGGAATTGAGAACATGTGGGGGATCGTGGTTCGACGAGTGTACGCGAATAACCGACAGTTCAATGACGCGGTGGTAATTTTGATTACATGGCACACCAACGAAGACAGAACCATCCAGAACCTTATCATTAGCATGAATAATACGATGCATGATGTTATGAAAAATAATGATGGTTCGGTCGACCTTCGAATTTAGTAAAAAGTTCGTTTTTCACAAGTGGATGCATACTTTTGAAACGCAAATTTCCAAATAATTTTCTTCGAAAAAGTCTGATTCTCGTGTGAGGCGAACGAAATCTCTGGAAGTGAGTGGTTACCTATGTTCGACTACGAGAAATCTAGTGGAGCTAGTGCGGGCCTGCAGAAATAAACGCGAAACGAGATATGGGCGAGTTTTGGAGTGCATACATACTTTTGAAACGCACTGTGTTTCTCCTTTTCAATTTTCTCGTTTTCAAAAAAAGGTAGAAAAATAACAGAGAAAAGAAGGGAGAAAGGAAAATGAAGCATGTGATGATACCTCCACACTGGCTAATCAATTCAATTATCATAATGACTTAGGTAAACGTTTTGTGTGCTTCTTTTAGCTATTTATACTACAATTTTTGGGCGCTGTTGTGTTGTGTTAATTGTGTTTTCTTGGCACTTAGTTAACGTGTAATAAATTAAGTAAATGAATAAACTTGTGCCATAAATAAATAAATAGATAAACTAGCGACTCATGTGAACCCGCCCGTTCCACGTGAGTGCGTCAGCCTTCCGCATCAGTCTCTTCAGGCGAGTCCACTATTCCCTGCATGCCCTTTTCGATGCATGACCAGATGCAGAACATCACACGCTTTTTTCCACGTCAGCGGCCGGCTGCTCTTTTATAAGAACCCCATAGGCACAATGCCGGCCCATTATTGCAGTCGGTTGCTCTTCTCTTTCTCTTCTTATTTTCGCCGTAACAAGTTTTCTTTGAGCTTGGAAATTGAAAAGATGTACATTTTTCAGTTTGAAGCTTCAACGTCGCCTGATGTCGATGAGATGTAGACGTTTGTCTTCGGTCGACGAACGATGAGAACCGTTGCGATCAACTTTCTGCTATTCGTGAATGCTGTTCATGCGGTTCGTTTTTACATCACTCAGTGCGTTTAGAAGATCTCAGATAGCGTTAGGGGCACAGCCTGAAAAGGCGTTATCTATCGTTGGTACCCGGAATCGACTAGAGGTTCGAGCACCGCCTAAGCCAACCAAGCATCCCATCCCTATATTACGGACGAATTGGTACTGAGCTTGTCGCTGAAGAATGAACCACTGACTCGTCTCTTAGCCACCGTAAGTCATCTTGTAAGCCAAATACTGGTTCAAAACCCTTCCACAATATAGCATAGATGTGGAATGCACAGCGCGAAAGAGCTGATTAAAGAAAGGATAAAGGGCGGCGTTATGAAATCTCCTTTGGGATGCGCCACGCATTCTACTTCTACGGGATGTCTTGGAGGCCATTTGAGTGTGTATTTGGCCATACGACTTGCGGTGGACAGCCTATGATCAAATCAGCGCTATATCCTTCCTAGACAAGCCTGGTACCAATTCACAGGGGATAAAGGTCGGCTTTAGTTCGTCTCTTCTCGGGATGCGCTATGCATGTTGCTTATATGGAATGTCGCATATGCAATTTTAATTGGCATAAAGAACGACTTGCGGTGATAAGCCAGTGAACCGATCAGTGTTTTACCCTTCCCAGACAAGCCTGGTACCAGTTCTCTGACCGCAGAGGAATGGAAGGCTTGGTTGGCCTGGGGGCGGAATGCGAACCAAGAGCCTAGTATCAGATGCACGCAACAGCCAGCACCTCCTTCGACTGCGCTACACGCCTCCATAAAGGATTGATTAGAGTGCATATTTTTCCTTACCTTTGCATCTGCCATGGATTGAAGTGATCCTTATGATCTTAACAATGGACGTTTTCTGTCTAGAGTAAAAGAATAACAGAGAAATATAGAGGTCGGCATTAGTTCAACCTCAGGTTGCGCCACGATTCTACAATATCCCACGTAAAATTATCTTGGTTAGTAGTTAGCCATTTCAAAATGCATACGTCGCCAGTAAAATACAGTGTGATAGCGCAGTGGCAAGGTTCGCCGACTCTGTTGCGTGCACTCCGATTCAAGAATCCTGGTTCCGAGATCCCGTCAGGGCAGCCAAGCCTTCCACCCCTCTGAGGTGGGCGAATTCCTACCAGACTTGTCTGGTAAGGATAAAACACTGATCATTCATGGGCTAACCACCGCAAGTCATTGTTTATGCCAATTACGCATTCATATTGCACCAGCGACATCCCCCAGAAGTAGCATGCATGGCGTAACTCGAAAGGAGTTGAACTAAAGCCGACATTCATCCTTACCACTATCAGTTTCCGTACAATGAAAGAATTAGTGATTCATCCTTCTCACACAATTCTGTTTCTATTTCTTCTACGGAGTAGCAATTAAGGGAAAGTAAAATAGAAGAGGTCTATCAACCCTTGTTTGGGATGCGCCACGCACTGTGTTTCTGTGGAATATAGTATAGGATGTTGCGTGGAAACAGAAAACAGATCTGGCCCAAACTCTTTTCTTTAAGAGTAGTTACTTCGTTCAATAAAATATTTATTGAGAACTTCTTGCATCTGCCACTTAATTCTTTGAAGGGCCTGTCAAATTGCTTTTGCAGGGGTGTCCCAAATTTTAAATCCTGCTTGGTAATCGCAGCTTCAATCTTTTATTTTTTAACATTTTTGTGTTTCAGTCCTTGGTTGTGGCTATGATTCTAAACTTACTGTTCTCGTTGTTTTTTTTTACCACACAGACTTCGGTCTACGTCATATAGTCTGTACCTGCCTTTCTATTGGAATGTACGAATAACCTAAATCCTATTCATCATGATACGAAACGCTTCTACCGCTAGTTAGTCATTTTTTGCACGTAACAATGACCTTCTTTAGAAGAAGTATACGTAGAGTTGAAATGCCGAGAAAAATGGAAGAACACGCACTTCAGGTTCGCCTCCAGTGCGGCAACTACTCGGCCACAGCCTCAGTGTCACCGGAACTGCGTTGGAATTCCGGTATTCTTGTCACTTGGGATCTACTGTCGAGCGATCCGGTCTGCTCGGACCCATCAAGACTACCACGATTCTCGCAGCTACGACTTCACGACGTCTCTTTGATCGCTGCGTGCGACATCTGTCCGAAGTGAGTGAGCTACATATCAGCGTCTCGCATATAATTTCTGTGGTATCAGCAGGAATCGATCGGTATTGATTGGCCTATCGACTTTTTCTAAGTTATTATGAAGCCTCCTTCCCTGTGATTATAGTTGCTGGAAAAAATCGACTATTGATAAGTATTGATCGAATGAACAAGCGTGTGATACGGCGGTCGAAGCAGGCGCTGGTGAATTTCTGCTGCCCCATTTGGGAGGTCATCACAACAGATTCCATGTTCTTGGTTCGGATTTCTCGTTCAGCAGGGGCCGGATTCATCAACGACTAACCCACGGGTTTAGGGAGGGTACCTACGATGAAGCCTGCGTCTCTGACTCTTACCTTATCTCTACCTGACTCTTATCCCATCTTATCTCTATCTGGTCATCCAAACTCGTCTGGGTAAGGTAAGACAATGAGGTGCTCCACCGGCATCGCGAGTTCTTACTCTGACAGCGTTAAGCGACAATGATTACTTGACTTCATTTCATAGAGCAATCCGATTGTCATTCGCGACTAAAGGACGGCCTACTCAATCCCTTCTTGGATGCGCCACGCATTCTACTTCGCGGAGGGATTTGAATGCGTAGTTGGCCATACAATGATTCGCGGTGGCCAACAGATAAGCAAGTCAGGGCTTTGTCCTTCCCAGACAGGTCTGGTGCCAATTCACCGATCCCAGAGGGATGGAAGGCTTGGTTGGCCTGGGCGGGAAATCCGAACCAAGAGCCTGATATCAGATGCTGGCGACAGCCAGCACCTCCTTCGACTGCACTACACGCGTCCTAATAGTAAGCATGGTATGCGGTATTACATAGAATAAGAATTCGCAGCTTGGATTCAACCATGCTGAATTTGGTCTTCTCACTCCGTCAAAGGCGAGTAAGGATATTCCTTCAGGTGTACTCTTCGGCTTCCGATGCGGTACGAGTGGCCGTTGGGCTCGTCGATCAACTCGATCTTCATCGTGGCTCGCCAGCCGCCATACAATCGTATCCACACCGACATGGACATACGGTACGTGATCGTCGACAAGATGCCGCCGTCGTTGCGGAACTGCCAGATTGTGGTGAGAGAGGACGAGAAGCTGGACAAGTTCTTCACGCTCACCAACGCTGTGCTCTTCTTCGGTGTGTTCATGGCTGTGATAATCTGCACTTGCTTAGCTCGTTGGGTCTGTGCCAAGATCTACTGAATTTGTTATTTTATTCCGATTTTTTGAACTACATAGCGCTTCCAAAAGATTAACCAAGCTTTTTTATGTTGACTTTTTCCTGCAATACTACTGCTGGTCACTATCTAGCATCACGTTCAGTAATTGTTCTGCTTAAAGTATCCTGTTAGTCGTACTTGACTATTTTTCGAACATAGCACGATGATGCCCTTGATTCGAAGTGTTGACGAATTCCATTCCGTGGAGCCTTAGTGCCTTACGCCACATACCATTGCTTCCACCACATCTTCCTTCCGTTGTGTATATATTCGTAGTTTGCTGCAACAGAATTTCATAAATCTTTGCCCGCATTCTCTTGGTAGACACCCTTGGAACAAGCCAACAGTTTGCCGGATTTGGGAAGGTGGAAGGAAAGCGGGAAGCTGTTATGTTGTAGGAGAGAGACGAAGGATGAAGCTGCAGGCTAGTAATTTTGCCGCTGGTAGTTTGCGTTGGTGGTTCCGGCTGTCGCATACACCAGTGTGACCAGGTTCATTGCTCGTATTTCCCGCCCAGGTCAAGCAAACCTTCCATTCCTCCGGAATGGTAGCAGACTTGTATGGGGAGGATAAATCATTGACTTGTTCTTCGACTGACCACGCATTCAAATCGTCTCCACGCCATCCCTTGGAAGTAGAATGCGTGGCGCATCCCAAAA
The DNA here is from genome assembly GCA_947359475.1 of Heligmosomoides polygyrus bakeri. Taxonomy (NCBI): domain Eukaryota; kingdom Metazoa; phylum Nematoda; class Chromadorea; order Rhabditida; family Heligmosomidae; genus Heligmosomoides; species Heligmosomoides polygyrus. Next base: position 10,460,146 of record OX375865.1, read on the forward strand.
GGGATTGAGTAATGCCATTCTTTATCCTCTATCCTTTATCATAGTTTACGTATTCTCCATATTTTGTAGTGCTTTCGTGCCAACGAGGATATTAAGTCGATCAGTTTATTGAGCTGCGGGATCTGTCCAAGTCAGGACGGCCAACCGAAAAATGCCAATTGCGCAGGTCATCTCATGCAACAGAACCAAATCCACTAAATTTAAATCAAAATCCTCTCACTATAGGGCAGCAGCTGAATCTCTCATAGAAATTCAAGAGAGGGTGTCATGACTTTCGCCAGGAGTCTGTAAAGAACGCAGAGTCTGCGCCCTGTTGGTCCGCGCAATCCGTCTGCGACGCAGCATCGATTCGCTGCGACGAAGTATGAACGCCGGCGTGCACGGGCTCAGTCTCCTGACTGCCGCCGCCCCGAACGGTCGTGTCCACCCGCCGTCGTCGCTACATCACCCGCTGGACGCCGAAAATTCTCCATCGCAGTAAGGCCTCTGTTATACTCCCGCGGAACGTCCGCGGACCAATGGTGCGCGACGGAGGCGGGCGTGGCGAGGCGCGGCGATTGGCCAGGTGAGGAGTCTCGGCGCGATTCCCGCCCTTCCGCGGATTCTCCCGCGGGAGTATGGCCGGCAGCAGAGTCTTGCGGGTGCCGCGGACCCGCCATGACAGCGGCGGGTGGTGCGGCGCCGCGACGCAATACTGCGTACATTTGCCGGCAGTTGCGACTTCTATGAATGTCAGAGATGTAGTAAGCAAAACGCTTTTTCTTTTGTGAAGAAGCGTTTTCTAAGCCAAGTTAGGAGTTCTTGAACGTAAGCCCCGAAATCTAACAGAACACTCCTCTTAACACAACAGTTCTGTACCATTTTGCGCTTGCTCTCACTTTTGTCGTTCTAACTCTACTAAAAGTTTCATCTGTTGACAAGAAGCTCGAGGATAATGTGGTAGCCCTTGTGATGACAGCATTCCCTCTGATGCCTTATTGAGTCCGGGAGGTCTGTCCGATGCAGTTATAGCTCCTACTAAAAAAGAACGGTCTGCCTTGTTGTTGCATTTCTGTGGAAGGGTGTCTCCTAAACCTCACACGGCTAACTTGTGACTGGAAGGCCACGAAGATTTTCAGTGCAATTAAGGTTACCTAATATCGTGCTTTTTTGCGCTACGTTTTGAGTACAGAATTCCATATGCCTCCATTTGTCGACACTAGCGGTGATTATATTGTTGGTTGTCAAGCCCTTTTATGTACAGAAATTACGCACCAACCTATTCCTAGCTTGTAAACCCGTTAAAAAATGTTTCCAAGTAGATGAACCATTATCGACACCCATTTATCACGCCCCGGCGGGTCTCACCCGCAGCTCCTGGCGCTGCGGGTGAGAGCCGCCGTGAACTGCGGCAGCCCTCGGGGACCTTTGCGTGCCGCGGCTCCGCGACAACTCGTCCGCGCCGCGGCTTCCACCACAGTGGCAGCGTGGGCCCCACTGCGGCAGGAGCGATATGGACGAGTTCTCGGGGTGCTGCCGCGAGACTCTGTCGAGGCCCTATAACACAGGCCTAACATCGAGTAGGGCGCGCAGCAACCACGAGGATCGTCCCCGGCATGCACGCCAGGTCGAAGTAGCCGCAGGTCCAGGGCGAGGAGCACCGCCTCGTGGACACACGTCCCAGGCTGTACCTCTTCCAATCCTAGCGGCTCGCTGCGAAGGTTTCCTTAGTGAGCTGGAAGGGTTAGTTGCTTAACTCGTAGGTGTGTGTATTTCTCGGAGGAAGTAGTATGTTTATGTAATAAATCTGTGTGGTTATCTGTGTCCGCGTGAGGAACGAGAAGACAGGTTGAAACCAATGCCTTCGTTAGGCCTGGTTTACACTTGCGCCGCCACGCGGCGCGACGTGATGGTGGCCAGATATCGATTTTTCACGCTGCCCGGTCGATATCTATTCCGGCTATGGCGTCGCGCCCGCAGCGGGCAGACATAACTCCAACGCCGCGCGAACCCCTGACGTCCCGCACGGTGCGCGACGAAACTGGACGAGTTGTCGCGGTTCGATGCTTCCGACGGCTAGAAACGCTTCCTACAGCGACATCCGGCACGCCTTTGCCTTATTTCAACGTTTCCTGGAGATGGTATACGAATGTTGTTTCAATAGGACGATCAGCGACAGTTTATACAGGAATGCTGGTCATGTGGATGGTTTCTAGCGTCAGTATTTGCCATCTAGAACTTCTTCGGTCAATTTTTACCCGTGATTATACTTACTTTTTGTGGTTATACTACGGAAAAAAGTCACTATCACCCATGCCTACCACATTCTGTGGGATCTTAAGTTCCTTACTAGAAATGTGGTCTGGGAGCTTAAGCACTGAGAACATTTCGTGCTCCGCGGATAACCATGCGTCACCGAGCGCATGTCCGCGTTTCAGCGCCGCGATGTCGCACGCGGCAAGCACGCGACGTTGGAATTTGGTCCTGGAGCCGTAGAAGTCTCAGGGAACTAATGGACGTCGCATGGTGCGGTAGGTGCAGCAGTCCTAATGTAGGAGGAGCCGCATAGCAGGTAGGGTGTCCCCGTAGGCGTAAGTTTTCCACCACTCCTCCTCAACATCTTTAGAGACTGCAGCCGCAGTTTTTCTCTCCGGATGGTCGCGGCGAGCTCGTAAAAGACGAAAGAGGATAAGGCGGTGCCATTAAATCTTTTTTGGAAACTTGTTAAGCTCTTTTAGCGGTGTCCACACCTTCAGTGAATTGCTACCAACTTGTCTGGGAGGGTCAGAACACTGACTCTTCCATCAGCTGGCCATCGCAAGTACTAGTCAAAACGCATTCAAATTGAGTCCACGATATCCCTTAGAAGAACATTGCCTGGCGCATTCCCAAATGATTGACTAACGCCGATATTCTTATTCTTTGCACTTTAGAACAACTGACGATGACGTTGTTTGGCATGAGAACGATGTCGTCGGCGAGACGGAGATTGCTGATCCTCTTGCTGTCTGTGAAGTTGTGTTTACCTTCCCGGGTCCGGATTCATCAATGGCTCACACCATTTTAACGGAAAAAATGAAGCCAAAATTCCTGGGGCCGGATTCGTCAACGACTGCAGCAATTTAACAGGGAAAATACAGCCGAAATACCTGATAGCGCAGCGAAATGCTTCACCATATCGCTTGGTAAGCGGCGCTATCAGGGATTTCGGCAGTATTTTATCTCTTAAACTACTATAAGTCGTTGATGGATCCGGCCCCTGTTTTTTCGATATGGTGAAATGTTTCACCTTACCGCTTGATAAGCCGCACTATCAAGGATTTCGGCTGTATTTTCTCCGTCAAATTGCTGTAAATCGTTGATGAATCCGGCACCTGGTCTATGTAGACTAGCCATGACGTTCTGTAGCGTAGCTGTGAACAATTTAGGAGAACTAGTGTCTCATCGCCTTGCCCCTTCCTCGACGCGAGTTCTCAACCTTCGTTCAGATAGCTGGGTAGAAGTTGCTCTGGCCGGAGCATACGTGGTGGACATCCTAGACATTCAATTAGGCCTAGACCGCAGTGTCAATTGTCAAGTAGCTCGCCGCCAGCGAGGTGTCACGCGACTTCACATAGTGGTGCATTTCTGATGCGCGAAAGTGTCGCTTATTCACAAAGAGCGGCTAATACCTCTAGCTGGGAAGAATTTCGGACACTGCGTACGAGAATCTTACTTCCACGCACAGGAACAGCGTCTGAAGTATGGGGCAAACCAGCAGAACAAAATCACAGGCAGATGTGAGGGACAAACTATTAGGTTGCCTCATAAGTACCTGCCGTTTTTTTCAACGATTCATTGCGGATTTCGCCGGCAATTACCTGCATAGTGCTATACAGCTTTCGAAAGAAAATGATTGGCTCTATCAGGACATGTATTGCACTTCTTTTTTCATCCTGAATTTTGTCAATTTTTAAGTCGTTAAAGTGAAAAGTGAAAAAATAGCCATTTGCAGTTGCTTCTCTTCGCTTTGGCTTGGAAATTTTTGCGCAGACTTTATAGCATTTGGAAGAAAATGTCCTGTACTACAAGAGTATGTACGTGTTGATCCTATTTGATCATTCGTTCTTTTTTGATTTTCAGGTCGTCAAAATAGGACTCCGAAGAAGAAGATTTATTTTTACCGACAGCTCCTGCTTATTAGTGTGAGCTTATTGGCTCACACTGATTTCTTTCAAATATCAACAAAAAGCCAAAAAAAGAAAAAACGTTTTCACCAACAACTCCTTCTCCTTATTCAGTCTGCATTGCTCAGTTTTATATGACGCTCGAAAAAAAGTGCGGCTAAGGCACTAGAACCCTGGTTGAAGGTAAGGGGAAGAAGGTGCCAAAAGTGCTCATCCTTGTCGACCTGGCACTGCTCCATTTTGATAACCTAAAAATTAGCAAAAATTTGAATGGCCGAAGAACAAATCATATATTCTGGTAGAACAAGACATCCACTTTCGAGCATCATATAAAACTGAGCAAGGCAGACTGAATAAGGAGAAGGAGTTGTTGGTGAAGACGATTTCACTCTTTTTGACATTTTGTTGATATTAGACAAAAATCAGCACAAGCCAATAATTCTGAAAAAAATTTCATTGAGCAAGACATTCTCTTCCGAACGACATATAACACCAAGCAAAAATTATAACCACAGTGCAGAAGCTGTCGTCAAAAATAAATCTTCTTCTTCGGTGTCCCACTTTGATGACCTAAAAATCAACGAAAATCATTATTTTTCTTAAAAAATGACAATTTTATAAAATTTCAAACAATATGTTCAGTTAATGGGTACATGAATTAAAAATTAAGAGAAAGTCATACTGAAATTTCTCTTGGATAAAAAATGATTCGAACGTTTTTGGAGGATCTTCAGGTAGAAAAGCTCATTTTAATTTGGAAAAGTTCGCTTTTATTTCGACGTTAAGAGTGTCCAATTCAACTTGAAAACGCCCAGTTCCGCAGAAATAAAAGAATGGTGAGAAAATGGCACATATATTGAGCACAAAAAGCTTCGAAAATGCTGTGATACCACCATGCATATTAGTTGTTGCGTATGAAAGAGCCGATTTTGCTACTTCAATTTGTGATCAATTTTTCGTGGCGACGAAGTTCCTTTTTCAACCATTGTATACAGTTTCTGAAAGCGTAGAATCTTAGCTTTCTTACCATTTATAGCATTTGTGCTTTTTGCCGAGTTTTTGACGTCGTTTTTTCCAATTGAATCAAGGCGATATTCGGGTGCTCTGCTTACATGAATGGAAAAGTGGACACAATGCCGCGGCCGCAGCTCGTAACACCAGCGCTGCATTTGGGGAGGTTTTCGCGAAGGAACACAGGATTTGCCACTGGTTCGAGAGGGTTCGATCTGGAGATGAAAGTCTCGAAGATAAAGACCGAGGTAGGGAGCCATCACTCCTTGACGACGACAATTCAAAGCCATGGTGGAAGCGGATCAGCGTCAAACAGTGAGAGAGCAAGCGCAGCGTCTCGGCGTTGATGGCATCACTATCAGTCACCACCTAAATGCGAAGGGAAAAGTAAGGAAATTGGATAAATGAATCCCACACGAACTGAACGTCGTGCAGATGCTGAAGCGCCACGGCACCTGTGTTTCGTTGAGGCTGCACATTCTGATGGAGCCTTTTTAGACATGATCACGACATGCGACGAAAAAAGGATCCATTACGACATTCGTCGTCGCTCTGCACAATGGCTGGACAAGAATGAGAGTCCCAAGGAGATTGTGAAACCACCTCCATCCAAAGAAGACCATGGTGACCGTATGATGGGCAGTGGCTGGTATAGACCATTACAAGTTCTTAAAGACTGGAGAGACTGTCACAGCGAATAAGTACTGTGCCAAAACTGAGATGATGCACCGGAAGTCGATCGAAAAACAGCCGGCTTTGGTCAATGGAAGAGGCCCAATCCTACTGCATGACAACGTGCGTCCGCAAAATTGTCGTCCAGAACCTGAATGAATAGGGATACGAAACTATGCCCTATCGTATTCACCAGATCTGTCCCCTACCGATTATCATTTTCAAGCGTTTAAGGCAGTTTAAGTTGTTTGCTAGAAATACATTATTAGATATGAGTTTTCTTGAGACAATTCGACAAGTGATACCGATTATCAACTCGTTGTATATATTTTGTATTGCATGTTGCGTTTGTTTTGGCTTTGTAGTATTGAGCGTTGTTTTTAATGTTTTCTTCTGCAAATACAATAAATAAATAAATAAATCGATAAATATTTTTTTCTTTTAATCATTTGCATGACTCAGCTCCACATTTTACATTAATTGTACTTGTTAGTTTTACATGTGTAATTTTATGGTAATTCACGCCTAGAGGACAAGTTTTAAGTATAGCTAGGAGTTGTCTTGCATCAACAGTGAGCTACACAATTTCAACGATTTATTTCCTGCTCAGAATAAATGCGTTAATGTATAAGAACAGCTTGCAGCGTGCCAATGAACCTCGCTTCCGTGCTTGAGGCGAAATGTGTACACCAAGGTTGCCTAAGTAATCGAGCTTGTTCTGGAAGATCGTTTCGTATCTCGCTTGTGGACAGATCCTGAAACGAACTTGATCAAGGTTGATCCAATTCTGTTTTATTTAAATTCATAAAGAAGATAGGAAATGGGGTGTGGTTTATTTGATATAAATATAAATATTTATTTATTTATTTATTTACTGCGTCGCTAATGACGCGCCAAGCTAGACTTAAACTATATGAGAACAATCAGAATTCAGAATAGCGGACAACTACAATAGGAAATAAAAAATAGAAAATTAGAGGAGGAAGAAAAACAGAATTGGACAGCAAGCCGTCGAATCAACTGGGAACCAACGAAAAATGAGAATCATTCACAACCGACTGGCGAAAGAGCAGTCTTTTTTCAGCAAATATAACGTTAATCAATTCCATCGCGGTATGCGCCACGCAGTGTACTTCTACGGGATATCGTGAAGGCGATTTGAGTGCAAATTTGGCCGACAGAAAGACCTGCGGGAGCCTATTTACAGACATATCAACGTTTTCGACCTCCCAAAAATTCTATAGTGCAAAATTATTGAACTCGAAGGGAACGAGGCTTGATTGACGTATGAAAAAAATCTAGTCTAAGACTGCTTGGAAACACACTATCTTTATCAGAGCCTTGTGTAGATAGACGAATGTTAAATCTAGCTGTTCCTAATTCAATTGAAATAATTAAATACAAAGAACGTTCTGTTTCTTTGAAGTTCGAAACTGAAAACGGCCGAGTCTTCTGGTCAAACCTAATGGAATAAGAAACTGACCAACGATCGGTGTCCGCACGATGAAATCCCGCTCGTCGCGTAGCCGCCGATACCTCGTGGAAAAATAGGCGAATATGCATGAGAACCAAGGATCAGCCATGGGTTAAATAATTCCCTAAACAGACTGAGATTGGGTAAGACTTTAAATGAAACGACAACAAAAGTAGCGACAAAGAGAAATGAAGGGAAGTATTTTAGTAAGAAGTTTCGATTGAAAAGCAAATCCCAAACAAAGAAAAGAATACAAAGGGCCGCATAAATCAATCCCTTTTGGGATGCGCTACGCAATCTACTTCTAAGGGACGTCATGGAGGCGATTTGAATGCGTATTTGGCCTGAACAATGAATGCGGTGGCGAGCCAATGGCCAAGTCAGTGTTTTATCCATGCCAGACAACCTGACGCCAATGTGCCGTCCATAAAGATTCGAAAGGCGTTGTTGACTTGCGCGGGAAATCTAAACCAAAAACCTTGAATCAGAGTGCGCACCACATTCGCCGCCTCCTCTGGCTGCGCTACTGCACGCCCAATCCTAATCTGTAAAGAAACAAGCCGTTCTAGTAAGTCGTACAAGCTATATCCGCCCTCCCTGACGTCACAGCACAGCCTGTTCAGAGCCAGAATAAGTGCAACGGCGAAGAGCGCGTAACGATGAATAGTCTGCAAGCAAATGAGCTTCGAGATGCAGCGAAAGGTCAACTTTAAGACCAGCAACGAACTTAGCGTTGCACGAAGGTTGCAGAAAGTTCAATGAACATGCGAAATGGCTCTTCTACTTTGACTTTTGACTTCAACGAAGCACATGATACTCCAGTCCGTTGCATACCCTTAGCAAAAATTGAAAAATCATTGATCTCAACACGATTTCTTTTGACACAAAATTTACAAATTTACTGTATTTCCATTCGTGATTCCAAAGTTTGTGCAGAAACGAAGTAAATAATAATAATAAGTTTATTATCAGCGACAGGAATAAAAGCAGAAATAGTATGAAGTTGAAGACAAGTTGGCTGAAACTTAGTAGAAGAACAACACAAGAACAGCTTTCCATAAAACACAAATAGGCAAAAAAAGAGACGGAACAGGTGAACCTCAGATACTAGTGAACAGAACATTTTCCAGAGGGAGCACCATAGATTAATCTTCGCTCAGTACACGCGGGCGGGTGATGAAGGGCAGTGGGCGGCCAGCACTGCAAGTCCTGCGTTCAGTTGAAGGGACTCCGGATACCAACTTAGTAGGCCCGCCAACAACACCACAGCTAGCACGAGTACGGCACTAGCCTTCGTTAGTGCTACCCTACAAGTCTTAGAGTCAAAAAGAGCAAAGTTTCCATGATACTATAAGGTAACATTCGTTTTAAGTTAATATGGACGTGGAGAGCTCATTTCACCAACAGAATCTCCTGAAATGCCAACATGATAAGACTAAAGAGTAAATGCTGAAGTCAAAAGAGACCCCTGTGTCAAAAGAGAATATTAGGTTGTTGCAGGAGTTCTCGCCATTTTCAAGGCACCACATTTTTTTAAATTTTACAAAAAAGCGAAACAGTCAAGAAAAGAGCCGTGTTCTTTCACTCTTTTACACCTTTCAGGCAGACTCCCGATCCTGTCAGCACTTTTCAGGCTTTGGTTCGAAAAAGCCAGCCAGCCAGCGTTCCATATCGTCCTCGTCATCGAACATTTTTCCTTGCATATGGAGAGCGACGTGAACAGGTTGTAGTCTGTTGCTGCAATACTTGGGCTGTGCGGTGGGTGATGCAGCACTTCCCATCCAAGCTTGAGAAAGAAGCTTTTGGCGAGTCATCCTTGCAATGTGTGGTCGAGCATTGTCGTGCAAGTACCGGATTGTGCCATGATTCGGACGCTTATCTGCGATCTTAGCGGCCAGTCTATCCTGCTGCTGACAGTACAAGTCCGCTGTTAGGCCCCGTGCATACTTCCCGTCGCCGCGATGGAATCGCGGCGATGAGTTTTGCAGAGCGACGCGAAAGAATTTGAATTTCTCTGTGCTCGACGCATCGCCCATCGCTCTGCAACGGGGCGCGACGGCGATCCGTCCAGGACCAAACGCTAAACACCGCGCGCGACGCGAAAAAGTATGCCATGCCCGCGATGGGCGCGGGAAGCCATCGCGCATGCCGACCGTTACTGTTGCGGCGGCCGCGGCGAGGTTTCCTTTGAATATTCGACCGCGTGCGGCGGAATGGTCATGAACTGAGCGCCGCGATGGCATCGCGGCGATGGAAGTATGCCCCCGGCCTTAGAGTTTCATCACGGACCAGCAACTCGTAGTAGACGACACCTTTCTAATCCCACCGAACAGAAACCATGATCTTCTATGGGTGAGGACTCTCCTTTGGCTGTGGCTCAGGTTGCTCACCCTTGTCAGCCCAGTGTCTGCTCCTCTTGATGTTGAATTACAGGCACCACTTCTCATCTCCTGTGATGATGGACTTCAGCCAACTATCTGTGCGCTTGTACGAGAGCAATTGGGTGGCCAACTCAGCACGTCGCTGGCGGTCGCGTTCGGCGAGGTCATGGGGAACCCACTGTGCCAACTTCTGCTCCTTACCCAGTTGATGTAGGTGCCTGGCGATGGTGGCATGGTGCACACCCAAGTCCTGCGCAAGTTCACGAGTTGTCCGCCGTGGGTGCGATTCCACAGCTGTCGCAATCGGTCGTTGTCGACGTCGGATTCACGTCCTGACCTGAACGAATCTTCCGAAGGCGTGCGAACCATTCTCGTGAAGTGCGATCGGACACGGGGGGCAGCCGTTCGGTACACCGTGCTGTCCGCCGCCCACTTCCCGCCCTGCCAGCGCCGCCCTATTTGGACAAGTTTGCTGCGCTTGAAACCGTCGTTAAATGGAGTGACATCGTCCAAAAACCTAACAAGATAGGGGACGATTGGGAAGCACATCTCGGGGAACTCTGAAGTCATTTTCCAGTCGATTCGGTTATGGAGGCAGTTGAGGAAAGGAGAATATCCTTCTCTCTAGATTCTTTCAGTTTTCGCGCCAATTCCTTAAATTTTCGGCATTTTCAGGAATTTTTGTTCGAAATATGGTGAACAATGTTCTGACTCTTGTCTCGAGAACGAAATCAGTACAGGATAGAAATGCAGGGCCAAGGGAACTGATTAGAAATGCGATGCCTCCATGTGAAGACAGAGACTCGGATAGATATCTTGTCCTCGGCGCGCCCCTCGCCCCGCCCCTTTCTGAGAGAGGTGTATTCAGCGACTCTCCGCCATCGGACACGGTGCCCTCCATAAATTTACCATTGATGCGACAACAGGAAGCGGCTACTGACTCACCATATTTGAAGTCATACAATAAGAGACTCGGATGTACTCCTTTGAAAGCTTCATTTTACCAGAAGGAGTTACGCGAGAGTCAGTAGCTAGCAAGAATAGTAAACTTATATATATATATATATATATATATATCTGATCTCTTTATGTGAACAACAGATAGGTTGCTGCAAGGTGGCTTTAGTAAGAAAAAGGCAGATTCAAAAATGGCAGAAACTTTCGCAGCTACTTAATATACCATTTTCAGATCAAATCCAACGTTTTTAAAAACGAATTCAACGTTTTTCAAAACGAATTCAATGTTTTTCAAATCGAATTAATATTTTTCAAAACGAATTCAACGTTTTCTTTGCAAGGTGTACGTTTCAATGTTAACTTCTTCTCAAAAAATTCCAACATTCAAAAAAGGCTATCCAACGAAAATTAGAAACAAATAGCAAGTTAAGCAAGTTAAGCACTTCAGTAGTATTGCGATAAAAGTACAAAATGAGCAAACTAAGCGCCATTCATCTCTTCGTTGTTGCGAATTCGGTTTAAAAGTTCTCTATTGAACTTGCAAAATTTGGCACTGTTACAGGTGCAATCACTGATAATTGTTCAGTGGAGGATTCCGGTATCGTTCATGGCGACAATTAGCGTAACCCATGCGACCTTCTATTGTGGGAACAGGGACATGGGCTCGTGTTCCTTTCTTCGAGCGAGCCTGGGTGCGTCGTAAATGAAGGTTGAAACCGCCTTCGTCAATGAGTATGCATCTCTGTTTGTCTGGTGGGGCGTGCTGCACAAAGTCGAGGGCGTAAGCTTGACGACTCGCGATGGTTCTATCGCAGTTGACATGGTCAAGCTCCCGGTGGTCTTTTTTAAGTGTGATCTGGAGTTTCCTTAGAGCGATGAAAATCATAGTAACTGACACGTCGAGGTCAAAATAGTTTGAAATGTAGTCTATCCTATGGCGCAAGCAGTAAGCACCAGACTGAAGTCTCAAGTGCAGCTTATCTGTTTCTTCGTCACTACTAATAAACTGCGAAGCTTTCTACGTCAACGGAATTCTGCAAAACTGTAGATGCTTTGAATGGTTTAAAGCTCAAAAGACATTATTTTGCCTCCCGTATACTACGGCAAAGGGCGCGTGTAGCGCAGTCGGAGGAGGCGCGACTGTCGCGTGCACCCGATACCAGGTTGCTGGTTCGGATTTCCCGCCCAGGCCAACCAAGCCTTCCATCCCTCCGGGGTCGGTGAATTGGTACCAGACTTGTCTGGGAAGGATAGAGCGCTGACTTGTTCATCGGCTGGCCACCGCAAGTCATTGTATGGCCAAATACGCATTCATGTCGCCTCCACGACATCCCGTAGAAGTAGAATGCGCTGGCGCATCCCAGAAGGGATTGAGCAACGCCGTCCTTTATCCTTTATACTACGGCAAAAACTCTGTTTTGTATTTCTACTTCACCTACAACAACGGCTCCAGTCTCCATTCACTCTTGTCGCTTGAAGCTGGAACAGGCCCAAACTTGGCAAATAGCGCAATGACAATAAAGAGTGGAGGGGTCGACTTATATGACACGGGGGAGATTCCAGAAGAACGTTGAAATCGTTTTGAAAAACATTGAATTTGTACTGAAAATGGTATATAATACATCCTGAGACACAAAGCATATCTGGACATCACTCTCGTGCAAATTTGCCACGCAGCTTCGGCATCAGGTGTTTTGGTGTCTCAGAAAGTATCACGTTGGAAAAGAGGGATGATTCGATTGGTGCTTATGTCGACTGAATGCGACGAGTATAAAGAAAGCTATGATCGCTTGAACTGGACCAGTTGAAACGGCCAGAACGTTCCGGTCAACCTAGTAAATAGAACAATGTTGTAAAGAGTCTTAGGGAGCAACCTAATACGTAGGGCAGCACACAACGAGCAAGCGACCAACGCGCATACCGATAGCGGGAAGGGAGAAGGGTGGTATTCTAAGAGAAATCGTCGAAAAGAGAACGTTGGCGGCGGAAATGCATTGCAACTACCCGACGGCAGCTGCGTGTCTGGTCGCTCATCGAGCGGGTTGGTCTCGTGGCATCCAGCATGGACAACGAACTACTTACGCATGCAACACGGCGTCAACACATGTTCTACATTCTCAAAAGAACGCGGGGGAGAATCCACATGAAGACGTCTTCTGAAGATGAGGAAGTCAAAAAGCGGATGAGAAACAACAGGATAGGTGTGGAGAACCCCGGAGAAGTCTTACAATTGGAATCATAGAAGGTGCTGATCCTGAAGATCTGAAAAAGTAAATGACAGCGGATGTCCACATTTTAATGAAAACTGGTAAACCTACAAGCCGTTATTCTTGCTGGAAAACACACTATGACTTCCATATTTATAAGAAACAAAGGATGTGACACTCTTTGGCGAAGCAAATTCTGACCCCTCTAAAATGTTATGAGCAAACTTTTGAAAGTTATTTTATGGCCAGTCATATTATCATCTGATGGCTTCCTTGTCCACCTTGTTGACTTAGGTTATGTCAGTTGTTAACGTGAATCACGAAATGAAGAAATGAGATGAGCATTGAATTGCCTGAACTTCCTCCTTCCAATGTCGTGATTCCAGCTTCTGGCTGCAACAGATGGTGTCAAAATGATGAGATTGATTGGATGATATTGGCGCTTTATTCCCCATGGAATACGCCGCGCACACTATCTCCAAGTGACATCCCTGAGAAGCAGAGGATGAGCAATCGACCTGCCCAACGACCTGCTGCTGACGACCACGGATTATTGGATGTGTCCCCATTGGCAGAAGATTTTCTTAGGAATAGGAATCTATCCTAGAAACGAATACATGTGCATATCGTACTAAAGACAGTCGCTATGAGCCTTTTATACACGCTTTGTTATGGAAAAACTTCAGCACCGGTCTGAACTCGAGCACGCACTCTCTGCTTACCAGAGGATAACCCAGAATGGCAGAACCCCACTAGATGAGTATAATCACTGTGACAGAGCCTACCCACAAGAGCCTTCCTATCCGGTACGCAGCAGGTGTAGTGGGTTCGAGTTCCACCGGGAGCTAGAGGTTTGATTGCATCGTTTTAGCAGTTAATAAGTGTAGCAATGGCTGCTTGAAGATTTAGAAAATGCCCTAAATCATATTAGAGCTTTCCTCTGTATATCTTTCAACCCTTTTGAAAATAACATCGTAGCTAAGCTCCAAAAGAAGAGCTCCGGGATGGACTCGAACCCAAAAGAAGTACGACCGTGATCTCATCCAGTGCTTCGGAAAGAATTCAGCACGATGAGCCCTATGCATACACATCGTTACGAAGACCATCACGGTAACGCGAGACCACAACCTGCGCTGTGCTTTACTTTCGTCAACCAGAAGAAGGCATTCGATTCGACAAAGCCTGGCCACACAGGGCGCTCGTACTCAGTACTTCTTCGAGAGCTTCGAGAGTACTTCGAGAGCTGTATATGTGGTGCATTCACGGCCAAAATTCTATAATTCTATTAGGTTGTAACGAATTAAATGGCACTGGCTCGCGCCATTTTTTGGCGCGTCTTTACGCGTTTGATCAAGAACAAACCGTAACATGTGGCATATCATTTAGAAGCGCAAACTTTGCTCTACCGGTGAGTACCGAATTTTCTATGTAAAAGTAGGGAAAACTTTAGAGTTTTATTGACTTTTTGCAGATGGACAAAAGGGTAATCCGGGGCATTTACATGTATGAATTCAAGCTGGGCACTACAGCTAAGGAGGCGGACGAGAAGATCAACGCCGCATTCGGTCAGGGATGTTCCACAATTCGGACGGCGTATCGTTGGTATTAGAAGTTCCGGCATGGAGATGAGAGCTTGGAAGAACATGAAGGTCGTGGGAGGCATAGTGATGTTGATGAGGACAAGTTGAGAGATGTGGTAGAGGAGGATCCACACAAAGGTACCAGGGAGATAGCGAAGGTTCTTGGCGTCAGTCACAACACAGCTGCCCGGCATCTGAAGGAAATTGGAAAGACCAAAAAGCTGGAAAGATGGGTGCCTCACGAGCTGTCTGAGGAGCAAAGAAACCGACGATATGAGATCTCGTCCGCACTGCTTCTACGGAACGAAACGGACCATTCCTTGATCGCATCGTAACCTGTGACGAGAAATGGATAATGTACGACAAAAGGCGACGATCGGCACATTGGGTGGACAGCGATGAGAGCCCCAAGCCAGAATTGCACCAAAAGAAAGTAATGGTGACAGTATGGTGGTGTTCGCTGGGAATTATTCACCACAGCTTCCTCCCTCCCGGTGAATCCATCACGGCAGAGAAGTACTGCATTGAAATTGGAGAAATGATGAAAAAGTTGAAGCATATCCGGCCGGCCTTGGTAAACCGAAGGCGAGTTCTCCTACTGCACGACAATGCTCGCCCCCATGTAGCACGAATGACGTTGCAGAAATTGAATGAGCTGAGCATTGAAGCTCTACCACATCCTCCGTTTTCCCCCGACCTCTCCCCAACAGACTACCATTTCTTCAAGCATCTTGGCGACTTCTTGGTAGGGAAAATATTGAAATACCAACAGGATGCCGAAAGTGCATTCGAAGATTTCGTCAATTCCAGAACTTCTGATTTTTAAGCTACTGGGATAAAAAAGCTTGTGTCACGTTGGCAAGGATGTGTAGAATCAGAAGGTTTTTATTTCGATTAATAGACTTGCCTACAAGCCAAGATATTAACTGTTTAAATTTACAGTGGTTCAACGCCATTTATTTCGTTACAACCTAATACAATAACTGCGTCGTCATCGACGTAAAGAGAGGAGTTCGGCAGGAGGATACCATATCCCCGAAGCTCTTCAGCGCCACCCTCGAGAACGTCATGCGCGAACTAGAATGGGAAGACATGGGAGTGAAGGTCGACGACCGGCAACTGCACCATCTTCGCCTCGCTGACGTGCTCATAACACCGAGTATTGGTCAGGCGGAGTGAATGCCGGCCGACTTCGATCGTGTACGTGGGAACGTTGGACTGCAGCTGAATCTTACGAAGACGATGTTCATGAGGAACGGACGAGTTTCTGATGCCCCATTCTCGCTCAACGGAACGAACATCTCCGAATGCTCCAGATACGTGCATCTAACGATAAGTCGCGAAGTCAATATGGCCAACGACATAGGGCCAGTGCTGGGCAGAGGAAACGAGCGGCTTAGGAAACTTTCAAGGCTTGAATGATGAAAGAGAATTGTAAGGGAAATTGTTAGAAAAATAAATAGCTCAGCAGAGTAGCGTAAAGGACCCTCATTTAAAGAATAAGGGGAAAAGCCAAGGATTCTTCGCCTATTGAGGCTCAGAGATGCTACAGCGTATCCCATATCGCCGAACATCATGGATGTGCGACGACAACTGTTGAACAACAGCTGCAAAAAACGGCATCCGCCGGATGTCAAAGGAACACCAAGGCCTCGATGTGTACGACAGGTAGGCATTTTCTAGAGGAGCTAAAATGATTCAACGGCTTTTGTTTCTACCTACCATTTTCAAGGTCGAAAGTAGGGTCAAGTTTCCTCATTTACAGGAACATCAGGGAGCTCAACATCTTGCTTTCTGAGAATGAGAACATTGTTAATATGTCCCTGCCTTCTTTTTAACGATAAACTGCACTAAGGTTTCGTCAGGCCTATTTCGTTTTGTTTGTTTTGTGTCTTCGTCACCTACTCTTTATACTTACTTCAGCGTTTTATTGTTACAATATCACCGCATGCGATTCCGATTGCCTTGAAATATTAGGTTGTAACGAAATAAATGGCACTGAACCACTGTAAATTTAAACAGTTAATATCTCGGCTCTGTTGGGGAGAGGTCGGGAGAAAACGGAGGATGTGGTAGAGTCTCAATGCTCAGCTCATTCAATTTCTGCAACGTCATTCGTGCTACATGGGGGGCGAGCATTGTCGTGCAGAAGGAGAACACGCCTTCGGTTTACCAAGGCCGACCGGATATCCTTCAACTTTTTCATCATTTCTTCAATTTCAATGCAGTACTTCTCTGCCGTGATGGATTCACCGGGAGGGAGGAAGCTGTGGTGAATAATTCCCAGCGAACACCACCAAACTGTCACCATTACTTTCTTTTGGTGCAATTCCGGCTTCGCAAAAACCTTGGGGCTCTCATCGCTGTCCACCCACTGTGCCGATTTGTCGCCTGTTGTCGTACATTATCCATTTCTCGTCACAGGTTACGATGCGATCAAGGAATGCGTCCGTTTCGTTCCGTAGAAGCAGTGCGGACGAGATCTCGTATCGTCGGTTTCTTTGCTCCTCAGACAGCTCGTGAGTCACCCATCTTTCCAGCTTTTTGGTCTTTCCAATTTCCTTCAGATGCCGGGCAGCTGTGTTGTGACTGACGCCAAGAACCTTCGCTATCTCCCTGGTACCTTTGTGTGGATCCTCCTCTACCACATCTCTCAGCTTGTCCTCATCAACATCACTGTGCCTCCCACGACCTTCATGTCCTTCCACGCTCTCATCTCCATTCCGGAACTTCTGATACCAACGATATGCCGTCCGAATTGTGGAACATCCTTGACCGAATGCGGCGTTGATCTTCTCGTCCGCCTCCTTAGCTGTAGTGCCCAGCTTGAATTCATACAAGTAAATGCCTCGGATTACCCTTTTGTCCATCTGCAAAAAGTCAATAAAACTCTGAAGTTTTTCCACTTTTACATAGAAAATTTGGTACTCTCCGGTAGAGCCAAGTTTGCGCTTCTAAATGATATGCCACATGTTACGGTTTGTTCTTGATCGAGCGCGTAAAGACGCGTCAAAAAATGGCGCGAGCCAGTGCCATTCAATTCGTTACAACCTAATATTACACTTTTGCCAACGCAGAAATAGCTTGGACGTTTCATACTTGAAAAATCAGATCAACGAGACTTAGTAAAACATAACAAGTGATTTTAAACATCGTCTTGGTGCTGAATTTTTTATCCTTCACATACATAACCTACAAACTGGGAGCGACAGCCTAAGTTTGCCTCTTCTGCTTGTATTAGGTTCATCAAAAATCTCCAACGTTCTACAGCATTGCCTGCCAATCTTGTTATAGCCTCGCAGAAGGGATTTTAATAGGTCGTTGCATATGAAATGACCGATTTTGACTGAAAATTTTGTTGAAAACCGAAATTGTTGTCAAATTATGTTTTGAGCTGTTGCAGTGCTATTAGAATTCGAATATTCTTTATTTATAGATATAAACATAATTCTATTTGGCAGATTATAACTTTGCTTGTACGCAATTTTATTAATCGAAATAAGCAGCATTGCAATTAATACACATTTTCCAACGCGACAATAGCTCAGATATGCCATCTTTATAAAAATCAGAACTACGAGAATTAGTAAAACATAAGAATTTATTTGAAACATCATCTTGGCTGCGGAATTCCTTATCCTTCACATGAGGATCTGAATGCTTGAGAAATGATGGTCGGTAAGAGACAGATCTGATGAATACGCTCGATGTGGCAGAGTTTCGTATCCAAATTCATCCAGTTCCTGGACAACAGATGTGTGGACGAGCGTTGTCATGCAGTAGGATTGGGCCTCTTCGAGAGACCAAAACCGGCTGTTTTTCGATCAACTTCTGCTGCATCACTTCAATTTCGACAGTAGGTCTCTGCTGTGATAGCCTCTCTAGACACTTCAAGAACTTGTAATGGACGATACCAGCCATTATCCTCAATACGGTCACCATATCACTTAATAAGCCGCGTTATCTGAACTTGTCGCTTACAATTCTTCGTTAAAGTTACGTAAGTCGTTGATGAATCCGGCCCCAGGTCTCCATCCAAAGAAGACTATGGTGACGCTGGCCTCGTTGCACTTTTAAGTATTGTACGGCAACTCTACGGCAACTTAATCAAATAATGAACATCTGTTGAAGATTACTTCTGGTGAACCAGCTCAACGAGAAGCTTTTATCGCCTGCAGCCGATTAAAAGTGCAACGGTAGGACTCGAAGCACCAACGTTCATTCAGAGGTTAATCCCTCCTCTCCATGTAGCTGCGCGCTTATCACAAAAGCACTATTTTCCCGTCTTATCACTCGGCAACCGATAACGACGGCGGCGGCGACACAGCCGGCATCAGACACGACGTCTCCACCTGCGACGACAACGGCCGCGTCGCTTCAGCTTCTGCCTCGTCAGTCGTCGTCTCACACAATGGAGTAATCAGCCACCACCAAGATGCTTCTGCTTCTAATGCTGCTGCTGTTAGTCAGCGCTGGAGCTGCTGATCACGTCTCGTGTGCTGCCCACTTTCCAATACGGGATTCCGTCATGATTCTTAAGAAGCTGGTCGCTAAACACGCCACACCTGTGGTGAGGAAGGACGCGAACGGAACGGAGTGGCTGAACAACCTTTTTGAGAAGAACGGTCCGTTAGAGGTGGGTGGATATTATAGAAGATGTTATTCCTCTGCGGTTCCCTTCCATTTCGATTATTTTCTCGATTTATCTGAGGTCTTTTCAAACACCCATGCGCGCAATAGCGCAATCGGAGGAGGAACTGGCTGTTCGATGTATCGGCCGATTCCAGGTTCTTGGTTCGAATTCCCCCACCAGACCAACCAACCCTTCCGACCCTCCGGGGTTGGTGAATTGGTAACAGACTTGTCTAGGAAGGACACCGGTAAATGTATCGGCTGGATACCTAAAGTCACTGTGTGTAGGCGAAATTCACGTTAAAATTGCCTTCATGACATCCCGTAGAAGTAGAGTGCGCGGCGCATCCTACAAAGTATGGACTAACGCCGTCCGTTATACATGTTGTCTCAGAAAACGTATACACTGTTTAAAAAGTGATAACTTCACTAAAGTTACTGAAGAATTTACGAGCTCGTATGAAAGCTTAAAAGAATAGAAATTTTCTGACATATAAGTGGTATGGATTGCGCTAGCACTCGTCTAAAAGTTTGCATTTTACACTTGACTGAATGTTTTTTGACTTGAAAAAGGATAAAGGATAAAGGACGGCGTTATTCAATTCCTTTTTGGATGCGCCACGCATTGACTTCTACGGCTATGTCGTGGAGGCGAGCTGAATGCGTATTTGACCACACAATGACTTGCGGTGGCCGGCCGATGAACAAGTCATCGCTTTATCCTTCGCAGACAAGTCTGGGACCAATTCACCGATTTCGGAGAGATAGAAGCCTTAGTTGGCCTGGGCGGAAAATCCGAACCAGGGACCTGTCGGGTGCAGGCGACAGCCGGCGCCTCCTCCGACTGCGCCCCACGCCTCTCGCTTGAATACTTGTTCAAATTTATCTGCAATTAATTTGCACTTTTTTCTGCATCGATTGATTTGTGCTTATCTTAAGGTTTAAAACTAAAAAAAAAGCACTACGGCTTGGGAAATTGCGGGGTTTCCTAAAAAAATGAGGGTACCATTTGAAAGCTTCCAAAATTGCTGGTATGAAGCTTTCGAAAACGTTTGAGACTCACATGAAAGCACAGGGTAACGGGATTTCTGGGGCTGCAAATGGTCAAGAATGTGCCATGCCTCGCATGAAACCTTGCATTTCAAACTCGATTGCTTGTTGAAGAGCCGTACGCATGATTCAACTCTGATTCAACTCTTTAACTCTTAACCTCTTCAGCACCCTTACTGTGAGCAGAGTTACCGCTTTCAAACAGTGTACACTCTTTTTTGTGAAACCCTTTATTATGTCCCGTATAACACTATGAAATCCTCAAATTGGCGCCGCTTATGCTTAGAGCTAACAGTAGTACGAATAAGAAGCTTGATCTCTTTGCTGGTAAAGGTTTTTGTTGCCGTTCTTCATGTGGAGATTGGGATCTATCCTGGTCGGGAGGGACAACCTTAAGGTGGTAGTTTACCACCACGTCACCTGAATCTACTCAAGCGCCTTCAACCTCACAGTGTAGTAGGTGAAGCTCTTCGATACGTTAAAGAAGGGAATGACGAGCCCAAAAAATCGTGTCATCGCTTCCAGATAGATTCCAGGTTTGGATTTACATGACGGATCTTGTTTACGAAGCGCTAAAATTCTGATCTATTGAGGAATCGAAACGTAAAACACCTCTTCTCCGCGCTGCTAGTGCTCTGTCCACTTGGCCAGCCGTGTAGTTCAAATTCGTTCATGCCATCTTATCTTCTCATCTCATCGTCTAAATAATCTCCGACAGTAAGAGTATTCGCTACTGGAGATCAGTTGATCATCGCCTGCTTAGGATGCGCCACGTCTTCTACTTCCATGATATGCTGTTTAAATAACATTTTCCGGAAATGCCTGGTACTAATTCACCGACACCCATGGATGCCAGGCCGGGAAATGGATCCAAGAGTAAGGCCGGCGCCTTCTGCCGTCTGCGCCATTGTTAGGACGTAGTGATATCTGTAGAGAAAAGGTACTCAAAGAGCCGGTGGTGAACGGGGGAGGGGGATGCGTTTCCCAGTAAGTCTGTACTAGCTAGAGCAACTCTGAAGACACACAGATAAGCGCTGATCGCTTACCTTCCAATCGTTAGTCGCCGGCAAACTCCTTCTTACGTGGAATGTTCTACTGGATACTCCAGAAGATTTACAGAATATGACGGTTCTAGAAAGAAGATGGCAGCATCAGGTCTTCATCGGTCTCCTCAGCTCTCGAAGACGTTTCTATCAGTCCACAAATAAGATCTCCGTTTTTTATAAGGACAAAAGACAGCGACAATCAATCTCTATTTGGGATGCGCTAGGCATTCTACTTCTACAGTATATCGTTGAGACAATTTGAATACGGACTCGACCTAAGTTTTGCGGTGGCCAGGCAATAGGGAAGTCTAATAACCCTCTCAAACAACCCTGCGGTTCTATCTTATTCGGATGGGGCCAAACGATGGTTTACGCCTCCATTGAAAGCTTGAGTTTCTTCGTGAACTTCAGCTGCTGTCCCATGGTGCGAGGCCTTCCATTTAAATTCAGGAGGTGTGGTTAAGAGGCATGGGACGAGGTACGTTGTTGGCACTTTACGGTTGCCCCCTTCCGACTAGGAAAGATCCCAAGCCTGCTACCGATGCACTGACTCCAAATGGATGGATGGGTTGACCTGAGCGGGAAGTTAGAACCAAGTAGGTTTCGTCTTACATATATTTTTTGGGTTTCCATGGGTTTCCAACATCATTCAAGATCTGCCACCTATTGTGTTTAATGGCTTTAAAGACACAGTTACAATTTTCAACCATTCCTGAAGTACTTGCGTGGCAGCGCAGCCGAGGAAGGCGCCGGCATTCGGCATGCACCTTATTCCAGATTACTGGTTCGGATCTCCCTCCCAGATCAACATGGCTTTTCGTCACTCCGGGGTCGGAGAGTTGGTGCCAGGCTCGTCTAGAAGGAAAACACTGCCCTCTCCACCGGTAGTGATCGCTAGTCGTTGCTTAGGCTAAATATGCATTCAGATTTCCTTCGCCACATCCCCTAGAAGTAGAATGCGTGGCGCATTCCAGTTGAGCATGACCTGTGGGTATTAACGCCGCCCTTTATCCTTTTGTCCATAGTCCAGTTAGTTGCAATACCCAAACTCCAGGTTGACCAGTACGTCTAAGGCCTTAGGACGTCAAAAAATCCTCTCTGAAGGCGTAGAATACAAATGTTGCTGCTCTGCACTATTCTCATCTGCTGAATAGCCTCCTCGTACTTTGTTCACTTTCATAACATTAAACACTGATATCTGTCGACATTCCATACAATTATCGCCGACAATCTGTGTTTTTCTTCAGGTCGACGGTGTGCACTACTTCCTGAATGACAATCGCCTACCACCGGAGATGACGTTCTACTTCACCGACTCGCTACTACTGCACTCTGTACCGATTTTTGTCATCGACCCCAATCAGATGAAAACATGGCGGCCAGACTTTCCTGATAGGACCTATGCACTGACGAAGATCAGCCACCGTTGCGATGTCGGACAGAGAGCTTGTGGCCTAAAATGTTGCTACGAGGAGAACCACACCATTCAGAAGGTAGATGCTGCTGACATTTTATTAAAAGTAGGTAAAAGTAGGTAAAGTTATGAACGAGTTTCCTGCCGTCCACGTCGCTCTGATAATGCTTTTGGCAGTCTGTAATGTGGTGCGGCCTGTAACGTGGTGGCAACAGTAAATTCCATAATGCGAAGAGTGCGCTTTGTTCAATTGCCCGACACGGGAAGCGACGAATAGAATACCTTGTTTAGCCCTCTTGAGGCCAGATTCATCAACCGCTTACTGCCCTCTAACGGTGAAAATACCGTCAAACGCCATGATGTGACACTCATCAGCATCAAATTTGGCGGTGTTTTGGCGGTATTTTCACCGTTAGAGGCGATAAGCGGTTGATGAATCTGACGCTTGGTATGTGTCAGCGGACTGCACAGCACGTCAGTTCCTGATTTATCGGTGATTACCGGTTTGATATGCTTGACTTCAGAGCGGTTGCTCAACCTAAAACTCTCAGCAGGGCAACTCTCCCGGAAAGGACGGTCACCGTGAGTCTTTGGGCAGGTCAAATGAGCATTCAATTTGCCTCCATGACATCCGTAGAAACAGAATGCGCGGCGCAAACCAAACTGATTAACGTCGGCCTTTATCCTCCTATCATCCACGTTCAGAAATGTCCTATGAGGAAGCTATCTAAAAAGAAAAGTTCCAAAGTCATGTCACTTCCTTGCGACGTTGAATGGCTAGTTCGAGGCGTTGGCTTGGGACCTTCGTACATATTTTTTTACATATGCTCTACAGCTAGAAATACTACCAGGCTGTCCAATAATTCCTGTCCGAAAATTTTCAAAATTCTATAATTTTCCTTAGAAATGTTATAATATCAGGCAAGTGTAAAAACCTTCTAGAAGGTTCTCCAGAGTTCCACGCTAGGGGTATATAAGGCGCAGTCGCCGCGCCTAGCTACCAGTACAAGCTAAAATGGACCAAGGTCGAATTCGTACGTTCGTGTACTACGAGGCCGTCCCTCCTCCTTCGTCCGCATCGCAAGGAGTTTCTCGAGGACCTGCTCATTGGGGATGAGAGCTGGGTCCTCTACGACAACGTCGCCCGCCGTGCCGTCTGGATCCCGCGCGGAGAAGAGCCGCCGACGAAAGCCGACCTGCACCCGCTGAAGATCATGCTCTGCTGCTGGTGGGACGCCAAGGGCATGCTGTACTTCGAGCTGCTCCCGCAAGGCAGGACGGTCACCGCTTCCATCTACACCAATCAGCTCGAGAAACTAGCCGCCGCCATCCGAGAAAAGCGTCCCCGACGGGCCTCGGTCCACCTGCTGCACGACAACGCGCGCCCCCACGTGGCGAAGGAGACCCAGCAGAAGTTGGCGACGCTCGGCTGGGAGACGGTCGCCCATCCGCCGTATTCCCCGGACCTCGCCCCCTCCGACTAACACTTGTTCCGCCCGCTGAAGCACCATTTGGCCGGAAGAAAATTCACCAACTACGACAACCTCAAATCCGACATCGCGGACTTCTTCGAGTCGCAGCCCCCGGAGTTCTGGGCGAAGGGCATCGGCGACCTGCCCAATCGATGGGCCACTGTTGTGGATAACTGTGGTGATTATATTGTTGATTAGACTTGTTTTTCAATAAAGTTGAAAAAAATGAAAAATTGTGAAATTTTCGGACAAGAATTATTGGACAGCCTGGTACATAGACAGCCTAGAAATTGCTTGACAAGATTATTATGAGGATGAAATCCCTCAGAGTGTGAATTGACATTACGTTTTGAAGCAGAACTGCTACTGCGTATAGCCAATCATGTGTCTTTCACCTGTCTCCTTTGCGGAATAGAAGGTCTTCTTGAAGTTTAATTCTTCCTTGAATGAGAGAACAGCGCAGCCGGAGGAGCGCCAACCGTCGCATGCACCCGTTTCCAGGTTCCTGGTTTGAACTTTCGCACAGGTCCGTCAAACCTTCGATCCCTCGGGGGGACAGTGATTTGGTGACAGACTTACCTGGGAACGATGAACACTAACACGCCCATTGGCTGGCCACCGTATGTCATTGTCAATGCCACACTGCCTCCACGAAGTTCCGTTGAAGTAGAATGCGTGGCGCACTCCTAAATTAATCAAGCAATGAGCTTTTCAAGTTAAGTGAATCATATTTTTTGAAAAATTTCAAAAAGTTCGAAACAGCTCTTTGGGTAAAAGAGGAGGCAGGTAGTTGAGACCTTGCCTTAGGAAAATGAATTTTGAACTTGCAGCGTTTGCGCGTTCGAATAGGAAGTTGTGTAAATTTCGTTGAGAAAGCGAACTTTCTAAGCGTACTTTCTCAGTGATCATTGTGCAATTCGTGAGCAGATCGTTCCTCTTCCTATGAAATAGCAGACTAGAAAGATTGAAAATCTTTTTTCCGAACATTGGAAGGTGGTACGAAAGCGCCTTTTTTCGAAACGATCACTCTATTTATTTTGTTAAGAATTTATTTATTTATTTATTCAAAAAGCAAATATGATTCACAAGCAGAAATGCAAAGAAAACAAAAAACAAGAACAAAACGCTATCCTATCATAATCATAGCCTTAATGCCGTATTTAAAGCTTTCGAGTGAATTTATTCTGTACCGTTTCTAGTCTGGCTTGGTTGGGTGAAATATGAATTCATAGTAGGAAAAATGGATAACAAAAGCTATCGTCACAAGACTCCCCTCCAACACACACTACACCGTGAAACATTCATTAGTTGTTGAAGGTTCGAAAACACCCTTGACACTCTTTTACCCTGATTTTGTGCGGAACAAAATCCTAATTGCTTGGTGAGGACAAGAGGACGTTTTCCCGTCGAACTCTTCTTCAGTTCACGCCGAGGGGACCGTTCAATGGCTTGAGATAGGAGAATTGTGAAGGAAAGTTAAATTGAGGGACCATGAGGCAAAGAGGGGTGACAGCATTTCCACATTGGCGCTGGCTAACTTCTTTGTTAGCATTAAAATATGGTCCCGCTGGGATTCTGCTCGTTCTGATTCCCCTGATTCGCATCGTTCAAAGAAGATCGGGTAGAAAAAAAGTGTCTGTGAGTTCAATCGCACTTTTTTGTAAAGGCAAATAATGAAATAACAAAATGACAAACAATATTGAATTCTATGAGAATCGAGGCGTTAGTGGAGGGCAGCGAACTATAAGGTTGTAACGAATTAAATGGCACTGGCACGCGCCATTTTTTGGTGCGTCTTTACGCGTTTGATCAAGAACAAACCGTAACATGTGGCATATCATTTAGAAGCGCAAACTCTGCTCTACCGGTGAGTACCAAATCTTCCATGTAAAAGTGGGAAAACTTTAGAGTTTTATTGACTTTTTTGCGGATGGACAAAAGGGTAATCCGAGGCATTTACTTGTATGAATTCAAGCTGGGCACTACAGCTAAGAAGGCGGACGAGAAGATCAACGCCGCATTCGGTCAAGGATGTTCCACAATACGGACGGCGTATCGTTGGTATCAGAAGTTCCGGAATGGAGATGAGAGCTTGGAAGAACATGAAGGTCGTGGGAGGCATAGTGGTGTTGATGAGGACAAGCTGAGAGATGTGGTAGAGGAGGATCCACACAAAGGTACCAGGGAGATAGCGAAGGTTCTTGGCGTCAGTCACAACACAGCTGCCCGGCATCTGAAGGAAATTGGAAAGACCAAAAAGCTGGAAAGGTGGGTGCCTCACGAGCTGTCTGAGGAACAAAGAAACCGACGATATGAGATCTCGTCCGCACTGCTTCTACGGAACGAAACGGACCCATTCCTTGATCGCATCGTAACCTGTGACGAGAAATGAATAATGTACGACAACAGGCGACGATCGGCACAGTGGGTGGACAGCGATGAGAGCCCCAAGGTTTTTGCGAAGCCGGAATTCCACCAAAAGAAAGTAATGGTGACAGTATGGTGGTGTTCGGTGGGAATTACTCACCACAGCTTCCTCCCTCCCGGTGAATCCATCACGGCAGAGAAGTACTGCATTGAAATTGAAGAAATGATGAAAAAGTTGAAGGATATCCGGCCGGCCTTGGTAAACCGAAGGCGTGTTCTCCTTCTGCACGACAATGCTCGCCCCCATGTGGCACGAATGACGTTGCAGAAATTGAATGAGCTGAGCATTGAAACTCTACCACATCCTCCGTTTTCTCCCGACCTCTCCCCAACAGACTACCATTTCTTCAAGCATCTTGGCGACTTCTTGGTAGGGAAAATATTCAAATACCAACAGGATGCCGAAAGTGCCTTCGAAGATTTCGTCAATTCCAGAACTTCCGATTTTTATGCTACTGGGATAAAAAAGCTTGTGACACGTTGGCAAAGATGTGTAGAATCAGAACGTTTTTATTTCGATTAATAAACTTGCCTACAAGCCGAGATATTAACTGTTTAAATTTACAGTGGTTCAGTGCCATTTATTTCGTTACAACCTAATATTTCAATTTCCTTATATTATTTAGGTTTTATTTGGTCGTCCGGAAAATTATCACCGTTTTGAGTGCTTCACTTTGTACTGCCATAACTTATCGGACACTATCGGAACTCGAATCTTATCGGATTTAGTCGAAATAAGAACCACTCGAATCAGCACACTTTTGATTGATGAAGGTTTTACCAGCGAGAAAGTTCTGAATGCGTTGAAAAGGTGGTAGTCGGTAGGCGAAAGGTCTGGAGAATATGGCAGACGAGGCAGAACTTCAACCCTTAATTCGTTCAATTTTCGAACTGTGATTTGTGAAACGTGTGGGCAGGCGTTGTGGTGCGAAAGAATCGGTCCTCTTCTGTTGACCAATGTTGGCTGCAGTTACGCAATTTTCACTGCACTTCGTCGATTTCCATACAGTAGAACTCTACTGCGATCGTTTGGCCTGGTGCCAAAAAGTTGTAATGGATTACACCAGCCGCCGACCACCACACAGTGACCACTACCTTTTTGGACGAGGTTCACCTTTGGAAAATGCCTAGGGGTTCGTTTGCGTCCTACTCTGCCCGGAATGTTTCTTGTTATCACACAGAATCCATTCTTCACCACAAGTAATGATCCAAAACGATGCAAAACAGGTCAGTTTTGTTGCGTAAAAGTAGAGCAGAACAATTCTCGAAACGTGACAATTTTTGCACTCACTCAACTCGTGGGGCACCCACTTTTCGACCTTTTCACCTTACCAAGACGTTTCAAAGCATTCGCAACAGCAGTTTTACTGACGTCTAGCTCATCCGCTATCCCGCTGACCGTTTAGGATGGTCCAGCTTCCTCCAACTCGTTCAACTCATCGTCCAGGATTGCTCAAGGTCGACCGCTGCGGGGGTCATCTCTGAGACTGAAAGCTCCGGTCCGAAATTCACTGAAGCACTAGCGCGCAGTGCTTTCTCCAACGTTATTAGACCCCCACACTTGATGGGTTTGTCGAGCCGTCTCGGCTGCGGGTTGTCCCAATTTGAAGTCAAAATAAAATATCGTTCAAAATTGCTCCTTTCACATCCTTCAATAAGTCATTCAAGAACAGAAGTATAGAACAACTTGCGTCCCCATACTTGATTGATTTGCCGAGCTGTCTCGACTGCGGATTGTCAAACTTGAAGTCGAAAAAATTGTCGTTCGGAATTACCTCTTCGACATACTTCAGTAAGCCCTTTAGGAACAGAAATGTAAAGAAATTTTGTAATATAATTTACATATTTGGTCAGATAGAGCGAAAAATTTCGCACAGAAAGTAGCATTAGTGCGCAATGCAAGTTGAATTTTTACTTAATAATAGACGAATGAAGAACAGTAACAAAAAACGCTGAGAACTTTCCGGGCAACCTAATATATGATATAGTAGACCTCTCGTGTACATTAATGTGACAGAATTTGTTCGAAATGGCGAACCGCTTTCAAGCGATGACTAACGTCCAATAAACCTGAGCGCAACTAGCCTAATCCCTATGGTTCTGCTAAAACCCTATAAACTGGACGTATCATTCACTCTTTAATAAAGATAATGGTGCTCGCTTCGGCGACGACTGCCAAAAAAATCGCACAGCAGGTCGCTTATCTATGCAGTCCGGTTTTATCAGTGTCGGCATCGCTATTAAGGATACGAATAAAGGCAAGCGCACCATGTGCTAAGCGACTGTACGGTCTTTGAAGAAACAGAGAGGACTAAAGATGCGAGAAAAATGCTTGAGTATGCCCCTTCAAATTAGAATAAAGACTCTCGAGACCATTAAAGTGATTTTTGTTCGAGGAAAATTCAGTGCGACTTCCTTTGAAATATTCTATTTCAGGTGTCTCATGGAAACACCTTTCAAATCAAACTCGACGCTTTTCTCAAGCACATTATTCTTAAGCAAGCTCGACGCTTCTGAAATCAAATTGAACTTCCAAATTATCACGAGCTTTTTCAAATTTGAATAGAGACACTCCAAGTCTATTAAAGCAATTTTTGTTCGAGAAAAATTTAGTGTGACCTCTGTTGACATTTTTGGTACGTGTCGCGAAGGTGGGCAGGACTGGGAGATGGGAATGCACCATCCATCATAACCAAGCACAGCACTGAGCGTATCTACGACAGGTAATCGAGGTGCCTTCCTGTATGGAACGCCCATTCGGTGCAACCTGATTGGCTAACGTTTTCCCACCACCCAATGCTGCGCACCTTCGCGACATGTGCCGTTCATTCGGGCACAACAATAGTATGCGTTCCATCAAACGGCGCCGGTGCGCAGGTGATGTAAAGGCGCATTCCCGCTAGGTTAGAGGGTGCGGGCTCGAGTCCCGCCTAGCGCTAGAAGTTTTGATCGCAGCAAAACATCGTTATGACTACACAAAATCATTTGCTCGCAATATCTTCATACAGCAGAAGTAGATGAAGTAAAGGATTTTGAGCACCTTGACGAAAATGTCTGGTGCACGGTAGGCTCGAAATATTTTCCGCAGCGAACCACCTTCTCGGCCGCCTAGTGTTTTTTTAACTTCAAAGTTGATTAGCAGAGGGTTTCGATAGTTCCATTCTGAAATGTCTCCTTGTATTCCAATGATCTCTGCTCAATCACTTTTCTGTTTCTGTTTCAGGGATTTATCGAGCTGAGCAAGGTAAGGACTCTGACCACCACGTCCACATATACATTCAACGACATCACCTACTCATTATCGCTTCTCGACAATTCGTCGACACCAAAGTGCACCTACTACCTGTTGTACTATGACCCCCTCTTCCGCAGGGAAACTCTGGGCGGAAAACAGGTGAGACAGCTCATCAGATACATCCAGCACTTGATTCGAGCACCGCTTTCAATTTCAAAACCTAGGTGTCGGCCATCTATTTCTCGTGTCCAAACACCTCCACCTGTTGTGGTCTGAAGTGCCTACCATTGCCGTCAACAGCGCTGCTTCGCAAGCCGAGGCAGTCCAGTTGTGAGTGCTTAGCAATGTGCTTCCATACACTGTAGAGCAGCTATACGGAAACTAAAGACTAAAAATAAGGGTTCAAAATTGGGGCTTGTTGAAATCCCTATGCGTAAAGAATAAAAAGGCGCGTGGAGCGCACTCGGAAGAGGTGTGAGCGTCACGTGCACCCGATACCTGGTTCCTTGTTCGGATTCCCTCCCCCCCCCCCCTCAATCAACCAAGCGTTCCATCTCTCCGAGATCGGTGAATTGGTCTGTCTGACAAGGATGAAGTAGCATGGTAGTAAAACAGTCTTTTATCCTTGAAAGGATAAAAGATAAAGGTCGGCGCAATGCGGAATTTTCGTGTTTCATGATTCGGTTTCCGCCCAATTCTAGTCCTTCCGTTCCGTTCCGCATTCTGCTTTTTTGGCCGAAAAACGGGACGGAGAAGTGACTCTACACTCACTGAATGCTTTGCACTGACAAAACATGTCTTTAACTTAAATAAAAGAGCAAAAAACTAAACTAATTTTTATTTTGTTTTTATGCCGCTATGGAAGAGTCGTTTGTTGCCTTGTCTGCTTCCTAAATTCGTTAACGGCAATTTATGTAGGTATTGTCATCATTTCGAAAATATTATTCAGGAGGAATTTAACAAAGTACCGAGTTTTGTGATATTTCTATTTCCCTCCTCCACGGAAATAGAAGTGTTTCCTATTCCGGTTTCCTTCCATTTTGAGCACTTCCATTCACCACCTGTATTCGTTTTTTTTTGTACAAAAATCCACACATTCCCAGACAAAAGGCTTGGTTGGCCCCCAGGGAGACCAAGAACATCGATTTGGGGTGTAATACAACAGCCGGCTGCCTACCTAACCTACTACGCTCTCATGCACCCATTTCCTCATCAACCTGGATCAGAAGGTCAGCTGAAGCGGAGAACTGGTGTTAGCTCAATGTACTGTAGAGTCGACAGTGCTAGAGTTTTTCTGAATCTATCCTAGTCGGGTGGCGGCTACGGTGAAGTACCAAATACATACATAGTCATACAATCACATACGCAGAAATTGAGTGAGAATACCTTCAACCGTGGGACAGCAACCGAAATTCTCGTAGAAACTCAAGCTTGGGAGTGGAGAAATAAACCACAATATGCGCTCCTCTAATTAAGATAGATCCATTTTCCATAGTGTTCAGGGCTTCCTTCTGAAGAAGGCCTCATGTGGCGGCCATCAGTTGTTCTTTTCTTCCAGTGTTCTCGTTCCAAATCGACCGACAACGTCTGAATGCGCTGCTGACGGTTGGAGCGGCCATGTCTCTGATCGCTTTCCTCCTCATAACGCTGGTCAATCACCGGTGAGTAAGCCTTGAGCACTTCCACATAGGTTTGCTTCTACAATTAGACGAAGTGTCTTACGCCATCTGCTAGGTCTTCCGGGATTATACTGCTTATCTTAGTGTATGATTTTTACGATCGCCGGAAATGATGCCATCGAGCACGGCCGTCAAGTAGACCTCAGGAACGAGCAACCATCAGAAAACAAGAGAAAGCCATAGAGTTTGCCCTTGGCTATGCAAATTTTCCCCGATGATTATAATTGCCCACTGCTTTGGAGTTGTTTTCATTTTAGATGAAATGGAGGGCGCCTGATAATGTAGGCTATAGATGAGCTCTCGAATTTTTTTCGAATATTCGAACGTTTTCGAATGCCTGAGGTTGAATGCATTGAAGAAAGGCAATTTTTGATCATTCAGATTGGAGTGCCTTAAAAATGCGCTTTTTGAATACTCGAAATCGAATACATTCGAAGAACACGATTTTTTAAAAACTCGAATTCGAGTATTCGAACTCGAATGAAAATCATTCGAATACCTATTCGAGTAGGTCATCCGATGTTAGGAAAGGGTATAGCGCAATCGAAGGGAACGCCGGCTTCGATTTTTATTCCTTTATTAATTTATGAGCGAGGAGTGCACTCGGAGGAGGCGCCGGCTGTCGCCTGCACCCGAAACCACGTTCCTTTCGGATTTCCCGCCCAGGCTAACCAAGCCTTCCATCCCTCCGGGGTCTCTGAATTGCTACCAGACTGGTCTGTGAAGGAAAAAGCGCTGATTTGTTCATCGGCTGGCCATGTATGGCCAAATACGCATTCAACTCGCCTCCACGACATCCCGTAGAAGCAGATAGCGTGGCGCACCCCAAAGGGGATAGAATAACGCCCTCCTTTATCCCTTATCCCTTATCTATTTATTAATTTATTTATTGAAATACTTTGTATAAAACAGGAGCGAGATAAACTGCAATACTACAAACAACAAAACTCTCAACAAAAGTAGCTCCTAAATACCTACGCACAGAGAATTTGTTTTGCAGCAATGCGTTTGAAAAAAGATTCGATTCCGGGAGGTTGGAAACTTATTAATTGTAAGTTGTAGGTAGACTACACTTACTCTGTGAAAAATTAGCTCTTACCGTACCGATCTGCTCTATGAATCGATCCTAAAGGGTCGAGTCTCACTAGGGCCAATAATCTCCGAGATCGACAGATTTGTACCCCACCGCATATCGTATTAGGCCAAATAGCGGTCACACCATTTCCACGCCATGGTAGACATTTTTCAAAGCAGACTGGACACTCTTCTAAGCAAGCTTGACACCTTCGAGCACGAATTGAACATTTTCCAAATCGGAACAGAAGAATTTTCAACATTATGATCGACTCAAAGACTGCTTAAACATGTTTTTATCCAAGGAAAATTTAATACAACTTTCCTTGGAATTTTTTGTCTGACCCGCCACAAAAAGTGAGCAATCTGTTTGAAATTTTAACGAGAAAAAGTTGCGGTGCACGGCTAATTTTAGAGCGCGAAAAGACGGCAGTTTTACTGTGTTATTTTTTAAAATAAGAGATCGCACCGTGTATTCTTTTTCTGATTTTTTAAAATTCACCTGCTTCTGCATGTGAACACATTGTTTTAAACTTTCATGAGATTTTTGTTTTTCAAAGAAAAATAAGAAATTACATGGTATTGTAGGGCGCGGGATGAGACAGTTATTTAGGCTTAAAGAAGAGATCGCGCCATGCACTCGACCTGATCGAATCGACTTCTATTTGTCTGCTAGCAAAAACTCTGTTTACCTGGAGTAACGCAGAGATAAACGGCAAAGCAGACGCAGTTACAAAAATACACATATACCCACATGGCTCTTTTAAGTGAGCAGGGTTTAAATGTTAATTAAAATAGAAATCGCAGGGATCTATATGAGTGCATGGATCGATCTCTTATCCAAAAAAGTAAAATAATAAAAATTTCAGGCTTTCTGTACTCTAAAACAAGCCTTGTACCGTAACTTTTCCATTGAAAATATGAATTTTCTCAAATTTCAAACAGGTTGTTTACCTATTAGAGCGGTTGTGTTAAAAATTTTCAAAAAACGTCGTACGAAATTTTCCTTGAACAAAAAGATTATTCTAACCTTCTGGGTGAGCCTCTAGTGTAATCAGTTTGATTTCAAAAGTGCATCGCTTGCTTAGAAGAGTGTCGAGTTTGATTTGAAAGCTGCCAAATTTGATCTAAAACATGAAGATGGTATACGTCTCCTCCAAAATATTTTCAGACGTATTTCAACCACCTACTAGATCCACCTAAAAAAGCAAGCCTGCCACCTGAAAGCGGCCAGTAGGATCGGTGCTCTAGTTGATTGGCGAGTTTTTTCCCCACCGTGGTACCCAAATTGCAGGCCTCAATTTCCACAAGTACTAAATTTTCTGTGGTCACTCCCACCTTATTCTACACTACCTTTGTAGGACCAGACGACGGGACAGCGACGCGGTGATTTTATTGCCGTGTCGCTGTCTTGTTGTCCGGACTTTATCAGCTCTTTCATATAAAAGAAGAAGTGCAATGAA
The DNA here is from genome assembly GCA_947359475.1 of Heligmosomoides polygyrus bakeri. Classification (NCBI taxonomy): domain Eukaryota; kingdom Metazoa; phylum Nematoda; class Chromadorea; order Rhabditida; family Heligmosomidae; genus Heligmosomoides; species Heligmosomoides polygyrus. The sequence goes on from OX375865.1 coordinate 10,494,065, forward strand.
GCCAACTGATTATGTGTGACTACGGTCTGATAGTGATAACGTGGTTAGTGAACATAAAACGAAAGCGGGCGTTGAAAGAAAGGAGGGGCTTTATGAGATGGAATAGAATGGTGTACTGGAAAGTTCTCGAGGATATGTATTAAAGCTGAGAATGTTCTCCTCTCTTATTGTCAAACTATACGATTTATTGTACGATGACATAACTATGTTTCGTTGCGATCAAAACTTCTAGCGCCAGGTGGAACTCGAACCCGCACCTCCCTCTGACCGGGAGGGGATGCTCTGCGCCTTTACATCACCAGCGCCGTTTGGTCGGAGCGAGGTGCGGGTTCGAGTCCCGCCCAGCGCTAAAATTTTGATCGCAACAAAACATCGTTATGACAGCGTACAACCCCGACACCAGCCACTTGAGGCTTAAAGAAACTGATCTGAAACGTATACGATTTATTGTTGGTGAAATAGTGGCGCGTGATAGCGCAGCCCTAGGAGGCGCTGCCTGTAGCGTGAACCGGATCCCAATTCCATGGTTCGGATTCTCCGCGTAAGTCAAATAAGCCTTTCATTTTTTCTGTGAATTCTTCGTGAATTAGTAACGAGAAGGATAAGCACTGATTTGTCGGTGGTTTGTGGTTGGCCACCGCAAGCCTTGTATGCCAAATTGAAGGGTTACTAAAGGGTATAGGATTCTAGTTAAAATGTAATCGAATGTTCATTCTACTGTCCCTTTCAACCTTTTTTTGTTTCTTCGACGATTTCGTAGACGTTATGGTGCACCTTCGAGTGTAAATATAAATAAAATAGAAGGAATGGCATATCCATAAAGGGATTAATTAATTCTACTGCCCCCTTCTCTTCTTTTTTCGAGGGCGCGTGTAGCGCAGAGGAGGCGCGACTGTCGCGTGCACCCGATACCAGGTTCCTGGTTCCCGCCCAGGCCAACCAAGCCTTCCATCCCTCCGGATCGGTGAATTGGTACCTATTATACCTTAGTTTTTTTTTGAGATGGCTTTAGTTTGGGTTTGCTAACCCTGCTTGGGCTCGTGCAACATAGTCGGAGGAATTGCTGTCGCGGCTGTTGCGTGCACCCGATGCCAGCAGGTTATTTATTTATTATTTATTTATTTATGGGCATAGACGATTGTCTAGCGTAAAGATATAAACAAAAGAAAAACCTAAAGAACAAAATCCTACAAATCCTACAAATCCTTGGTAAAATGCAAGCGAAAAAAAAACACAGTAAAACGATCACGGCATATTACTTTTGGCGTAACTTCTACAGGCTTGAGCAGACAACCTCGTCAGGTCCTCGTACTTACCAAGTAGCAAATTGAAGTCCCTGGGAATCCGATAAGTTAGGAAACCTGACCTGATTCGTGATCTAGCAATCGGAAGTCGAAGACTGACCTTGCCTCTTACAGAACGTGTCAGTTCACCATCGATAAAATCCGCTGGATTCCTGGTTCGGATTTCCTGCTCAGGCCAACCAAGCCTTCGCTTCCTCGTTCTACTTCTACGGGATGTCGTGGAGGTTATTTGAATGCGCATTTGGCCACAAGGGCGCGTGTAGCGCAGTCGGAGGAGGCGCGACTGCCGCGTGCACCCGATACCAGGCTTCTGGTTCGGATTTCCCGCCCAGGCCAACCAAGCCTTCCATCCCTCCGGGGTCGGTGAATTGGTACCAGACTTGTCTGGGAAGGATTAAACACTGACTTGTTCATCGGCTGGCTACCGCAAGTCGTTGTATAGTCAGTTACACATTCAACTCGCCTCCACGACATCCCACAGAAGTAGAATGCGCGGCGCATCCCGAAATATTGAGTAATGCCGTCTTTTTTCCTTTTATTATTTATTCCTTCTTGCAATTCATGTTTTGCAGACTTCTTTCACCACGAATGAGAGGCTTTTTCAGAGTTTCGCGAATATTCCATGAGAGCACTTCCTTTGTCGTTTTGTGGACCCCATTTAACTTGATCAAAAAATTTCTTTGTCCTTTTTTACATCAAGCACCGAACATAAAAATAAATGAGCACCTATAGAACTCTTACGAAACTATCGTGCTTCTTTGTAGATACGAAAATATGTCTACAAATGATAATAGTAGAGCTATTTCTTGTTGAAATTTTCAAATGTGACTGTAGTTGATTGATGTGTGAAAGTGTTTTCTTCTTGTTTTTTGTTCGCTTCATGCTTCTGTGCGTGAATCATAATCGCGCATTGAATAATAAATAAAGTATAAAGGATAAAGGATAGCGTCACTCAACCCCTTTTGGGATGCACCACGCATTCTACTTCCACAGGATGTCGTGGAGGCGACATGAATGCGTATTTGGCCATACAGTGACTTGCGGTGGCCAGCCGATGAACAAGTCAGCGCTCTATCCTTCCCGGACAAGTCTGGTACCAATTCACCGACCCCGGAGGGATGGAAGGCTTGGTTGGCCTGGGCGGGAAATTCGAACCAGGAACCTGGAATCAGGAGCACCCGACAGCCGACGCCTCCTCCGACTGCGCTCCACGCGCCTTAATAAATAAATAAATAAATAGGTTGAAGGCGGCAACAACTGATATTCCTTTCAGAAGAGCCTCCAGAGAGCCGGTTCCGACTCGTCTCGTCGTTCGGGAAATGGTCGACTCACAGACGTCCACGGTCTCGCTCCACGACGACCATCAGACCCTCCTAGACAACGGTCAGGTGGTCTTTGTAGCTGCTTCCTGAAGTTCGCTGTACAAAAGACTCCTCATCTCCCAAGAGTACAAGCAATGATTCTCTATTACTCCTGTCCGAACAGTTTACTTTGACTCCTTTAAAATCTTTTTTTTACATTTTTAAATCTTAAACGATTTTGATGATATCTTGCAGGAAGAAACTGGATGACTTTTCATAGATTCATATTTTGCTGATTCTCGTTGTGTTGTGAATATTTCGGGTGTTTGAGCATAATATTAGATGTCTACATACTTGTGATCTGTGGAAATAAAGATACTTGTGATCTGCGGAAATAAAGAATATATTCAGTTTTAGAGTAACATTCGAAGTTGTAAATGTACGAATAAAGTTTCTGTGCTTCTTTGAGTTGTCCCTGATTACAAAATTGTATATTTTTTTTATTTGCACAAAAATGTGCGCACAATTCCAAAGTAGAAGAACTGAGGGACATGGCATGGTGAGGCGGTGAAAAAAAAAACAAAAACAAAGAAACCTCAGCAAATCAACGTGCAACATCAGGACGTACTGTAGTATTTGCAGGAGGGAGGAAAACGTGATGAAAAAAAAAACAAGTGTCTGGAGCTCCATACTCTCAGTTCACGCAAAAATATAAGTAACGTTTGCAGTGTTTTCAAAATCTTGTCAAGGATGCTTGAAACCAATGCTACAAATTTTTACAAACTTGCTCCTTCTAAAACAAGAGGTGTCTTCTGTATCACCTGTCGTCTGGTTGATCATCGAGTTGTTCGAAAGGGCGCCAGCAGCGTCTCCATCCGACCCTGTCGTGTGCCAGAGTGCTCCAATGCTGGATCCTCCTCGCTCGAGGGACACGAAGAGCGTCATATCGTTCGTTTAGGGCGTTCACGAAGAAGTCGGACCAGCGCGTTTGTGGGTACCCTCGTGTTCTCTTGACATAAGGCGGAATCCAGTCGGTGACGGCTCTCGTCCAGCGGGTATCTACGAAGCGCATTACGTGTCTGGCCCACCTAATTTTCGACGACTTAGCCCACGCGACCGCTTCTCTGATCTTCGAAAGTCGACGAAGCTCGGAACTCGAGAGGCCTTCTCTAAAAAAACAAGAGGACATCTGGAAGACATCTGCGCTAGTCCAATCATCCAACATACGACCTCAATCGTTCACTGTAAGAGCTCGATCAAAGTATCAAAACTTGAAAAGTAGTCACCATTCTGCCAAAAACTTGGAAATCTTCAGACAAATTGCTAAAAAGCTTTCTTTAAAACTAACATCTTTAGCCACCAAGCCAAAGGATTTTGGGTAGTGCTTCTGTTACCGCAGATACTTCTCATAGTTGTTTTCAAGTTTTAGTATGTTTTGTAGAATGTAAATTTTTTGTTGTAAATGCAGTGAATTCTGCAGGCATCCACTACGATTTGTTGTCTCAGGACTGTCTTATACGAGCGTAATAAATCCTTATTTTATCATTATTTCGGGGTCAGGGAAGTCATCGAAAATTAGGTGGGCCAGCCACGTAATGCGCTTTCGCTAATACCCGCTGGATGAGAGGTCACCGAATGGTTTTCGAGGGATGTCAAGAGGACACCAGGAAAACACCACCCACCAACACATTGGTCCGACTTTTCCGCGAAAGCCCTGAACGAACGATATGACGCTCTTCGTGTTCCTCCAGCGAAGAGGATTCATTGGAGCAGTCTGACACGCGATAGGGACGCAAGGAGACACTGCTGACGCCCGCTCGACGAACTTGATGATCATCGAGACGACAGGTGATGCAGGTGATCTTAGAATGTCCATCCAAATTTCCATAATGAATCCTAAACAAGAAGGCCGCACTCCATAATAATGCAAATAGTTCCTTAAAGGACGACAGGTGATACAGGTGATTATTATTACTACCGTTAGAAGCTGAACACCGACCCCTCTAGTAAAAGTGAAGGTTTCCGAAGAAACCATTACTAACTGACGGATCGTCCGCGGTCGTTTCCTAACGATCCCAGCCGACTCCTACAACCTGTGATCAACCGTTGAAGAACACACTGTCGACGTAATTGGAGCAAGGTGGCGATTAGCCCATCGCACACGCCATCTGGGCTGATCCACTCAACGCCACCGAACGCTTATGCTGCTACCACTGCTGCTGCTGCTGCTGATGCTGCTGATGATGATGATCCATTAGCCGTCCGATCCACTTCTGCCACGTTCATAGAATTTTTTGTTAGAATTTTCGAGACTCAGTCGGTACTGTAAGTCAGTTCGTTTTCTTTCGGCCAGCTATTCTCGCTAGAGCACATTTTTCGCGACTCTTCGTGGCTGGTGTTTGCCATAGATGACTGAACATTTAACAAATTATTCGGAACAAATTATCCTAGTCCGAGGGGGGAGGTATCTCTGGAAAAGCGAGATATACCCTAGCCATGTGGCTTTCCCCGCAAGGAAATGACAAAGGCGACTCATCTCGTACTCCAGTTCAGTGTATCACCTACATAAAACATCTTTCTTTGAAATTGGAAACCGAAAGTCAGGCCAAATACGCACTCAAACTCTCTCCACGACATTCCGTAATGGTAGAATGCGTGGTACACCCTAAAGAGGGTTTACCAACTTCTCCCTTTATCCTTGATTCTTTATGTTCATCGGCTGAGAGTCACTGTGTAGGTCGAATACGTAGTCAGAGTGTCTGTTCGAGCTATCGTCGGCGCTGACTGCATGGCGCGTTCCACACAAGGAGAAATAAACGACCCTCACCTGCCTTCTGGATTCACCAGGCTGAGAAGCCAATTGTTGGCTTATTCAACTGGCATCAAATTCAGTAATCGGGGAGGAGAATGAGGCGAATGCGTGTTGGAGAGGGATGCACGGTTGTGATAACGATTTATCCCTATTTTTCTCAATGTAGTTTCACATTCTGGGCTCGTGTAGCGCAGTCGGAGGAGGCGCCGGCTGTTGCGTGCACCCGATACCAGGTTCCTGGTTAGGATTTCCCGCCCGGGCCAACCAAGCCTTCCGTCCCTTCGGGGTCGGTGAATTGGTACCAGACTTGTCTGGGAAAGGTAGAGCGCTGTCTTGTTCATCGGTTGGCCACCGCAAGTCATTGTATAGCCAAATACGCATTCGAATCGCCTTCACGACATCCCGTAGATGTAGAATGCGTGGTGCATCCCAAGAGGAATTGAGTAACGCCGTCCTTTATCCTTTATCCTTTTAGTTTCACACTCTAACGGAATCCTAGAACTGGGGTCGATTACGCCAAGAAAAGCTCAACATGTTGTTCTACCGTAAACTGTACAGTGAAGAAATCCTCGTCTCTGAGGATGTGCCCGCCAACCCGCATAGCTACGATTATTCCAGGAGCATAACCACATACTAAATGTTTGAGGATCCCCTTTCAGCTGAGTCGTATGCACACTGTATTCTGCTCATAGCTAACAGAAAAATCTAGTGATAGCATAATCCGTGACTCCACTATTCATCCTTACTGGTAACCAGTAAGTTTATCTGCCTCACGACTTGTATTTCATATGGCAAGTCAGTCAGTCGGTACTTTTGTTTATAATACTTTTTGTCTGTCGTTCGGTAAGTCAGACGGCCTCCTATCTCTCTATTTTTCTGTTTCGTATGGGGACAAAGTCGTTGTTGACAGGCTGTGTAAGGGACCATCAGTGCATAAGAACGCATTCACGGCCCATTAATCATTACTGGAGGGTGGCGCTATCTGACCAGACCGCTCCGTGATGCTTTTGATGTTACGCCGATCACCCTCCTTGAATCGTAACGGGCAACCTCATCTTTTGAACGAAATTTCGCGACACTCAAGCGCCACGCAATGGTTGACCACATCTCTCTCTCTCGCCTCCTAGAAGAGGTGTCAGTTTTCAAACGAATAAACACTTAAAACAAATGAATGAGTTGTATAAATATATATAATAATAGTAAATAAAAATAATAAATAAATAATATTGAACAATGATACTAATGCAACTGTATAAAATATTCAAGGTCATCGACTCCTCTCCACGCTACCAAGTGGAAACCAAGTGCGTGGCGTATCCTGGACTTAATTGGCGCCACACTCTACCGTCCAATCACGTCATCAGCTGTATCGTCTGTTGTCTTACTGACCATCGAGTTGCTCGAGGGGGCGCCAGAGAGTCTCCATTCGTTCCTGTCTCGTGCCAGAGTGCTCCAACAGACCCCACCCCTCTTTCGAGGGACACAAAAATCGTATGTCCACCCCTTTCACGAAGAAGTTCGACCAACCCGTTGGTTTGCGTGCTGGGCCCAATTTTGTCAAAGATTTACTTGTCGGTAACGATATAACTTACCGTGATTCCCCAACGCGCTACCTGGTAGGTTTCCGGTGAAAACCGTTGTCATGGTCACTTGGCTAGAGTGTTGGGTAAACGACACGGGGAAGTACCGGTAACGCTCTACTGTTAACGCCTGACCAGTGGCAACGAGTTGGGCGCGCTGCCAAGTGTGGTCGGGCGCATGCGCGGCATCCTTCACTGCGTCCTTCGTGAATCACAAGGGCCGGTAAGTATCCGGTAAGGAGCCAGTTAGGTAAATCTGCGGCTCAGTCGTTGATGAATCCGGTACCTCGTGTTCTGTTGACATCCCAAGGAATCCAGTCGGTGACGGCTCTTATCCGGCGGGTGTCTGCGAAGTGCATTCCGTGGCCGGACCACCCAATTTTCGACGATTTGGTCTGTGCAACTGCGTCTCTGAACTTCGAACAACGATGAGGCTCAGAACTCCGAGGACCTTCCCTTCCTAATCAATCCTAGCCAAAAACTAGCACTCAATAATGTATCTAATAGCTTGAGGTTACCGTTACTGGTTTGTTCCCCCATCAGAAGTCGGCCCTAGCGCACATCTCACTCTCCGTTTCCATCAGATGTTTGGTGGTCAACGCCTACCGCCTTTCCCACCCCATTCCGCCGACGCATTCAATCGGGCCATCAGGCCGCACAACACAGCGCCACAGCGGTGTCTCCCGCAGCGTGGCTCAATAGCGAACCCATCTGCCTTGCCGTCCGTCCTCCGCTCAACAATCGCCTCAGACCGTCGGCGAGGACATCTTGACGCACACTCGACAACACTGACGCCTACACGACAATCGGGCCTTAAGCTGATTGCCTGCTCGTGTTCTCCCGTTAGACCTTGGGGGAGGTCGTAGGGCGCATCTCAATTTTGAAAAAAATCGATATTAGGAAAGGCAGACAGATCATTTCTAATTGTAACACATGAGCAGCTAAGTATACAAAGTTGGCTATAAAAGGATAAAAGGGCAAAGGACGGCGTTGGTTAACCTTTTTTTGGGATGCCCCGCCTTTTGCTTCTATGGAAGGCGATTTGAAGGCATATTCGGCCACATAATGGCTTGCGGTGGTAGGCCGATGAACCAGCCAGTGCTTCATCCTTCCCATGCTACCATTTCGCCAACATCGAAGGAAAGCTTGGTTGGCCTGGGCGGGAAGCCGACCAGGGACCTGGTATTGGGTGCACGCAAGATGGGCACCTTTTTCGACTTCGCTGCAAGCGCCCGAGTTAGCTGAGGTGGATAAAACTGAGTGATGAACTGGCAAGGGGTGCTGTACGCACTCGACAGAGACTTTCGTAAAATTCTACTCCCCAACAAAGCTTTTCTGTCCTTTGTGGTCGGCTAAGTTAAACCAAATATGTCGTGAAAATCAAGGCATTTGTTTCTTGTAAGCAACTCACCTTAACTTAACACAAAAAAATTGAAAACGAAAATTTGGGATAGGTTGGACGGGCTATTTGCTTAAAAAGCTTACAAGTATGCCAGTAAAAGGAGCTAAATGGTAGAAGTCGGCACTAGTCGTCTCCGTATCAGACTTTCCACTCATAGCATTCCTTCGCAAAGTCGTGGAGGTAATTTGAATGCGTATTTTATTTAAATGTATTAGGTTGGTGCCTAAGTTCTCGGACATTTGGGGCATGAAATATTTATTATCACAACATACGAACAACAATGTCAAATCATTTGAAGTAACCACCCTTACATCAATTGTCTTTCGCCAACGTGCTGGTAAGTCATGGCTGCCTTTTCTCCAAAACGTGGCCGGTTGTGATTCGAAAAAAGTGAGCAGTGCCTCCTTGACATCCTCTCGGTTCCTGAATTGCTGACCGTCCAAATAGCGTTGAATGCTTGAAAACAAATGATAATCAGAAGGAGCGAGATCTGGTGAGTAAGGAGGATGTGGAAGAACGGTCCATCTGTAGTCCGCCAACTCAGGCGCCGTCGCTCTAGCAATATGCGGTCTAGCGTTGTCGTGTTGAAAATACACCCTCACTTGCTCTCCTCGTGTGGTTTGAAGGTGGGCCCTCAACTTCCTCATTTGGTTGACGTGAACCTCTGCCGTCAATGTTATCCCTTCGTCCAGCAGCTCCCAGTACTCTACGCCAAGAACGCTCCACCAAATGCACAGCATCACCTTCTTCACGTGAAGGTCGGGTTTCGAAACGTCTTCTGTCTCTCCAGTTGCGTCAACCCACTGTGCACGCCGGTAGTAATTAGAGTAGAGTATCCACTTCTCATCTCCGGCGACAAGGTTGTCCAATCATCCGTGGGTACGTCTGAGGGTAAGGAGAGGCAGAGCGACATCGGCTCTGCGATCCATGTCATGTTGTGTCAAGTCGTGGGGTACCCAGCGACCCAATTTTTGCACCTTGCCAATCGACTTCAATCCTCGAACGACTGTTGAGTGACTAACACCAAGAGTGCTTGATAGTTCGCGAGTGGTTTGGTATGGGTCCGCTTCCACTCTACTTCGGAGGCCATCCAAATCCAGTGCCATCGGGCGCCCTTCTCGTTCATTACCTTCAACGGAGAATTCACCAACTGCAAACTTCGAGAACCACTGGTACACGGTACTTCGAGCAGGAGCACCCTCGTTGTAAACATCCTTCAGGCGACGATACGATTCGTTGGCATTGAGGCCGGATTGATGCAGGAATAACATGACGTGCCGAATGTGCGTCTCAGTTGGGATGAATTGCTTAGCCATAATAGCTGACGTTAACAACGCAGAAGTAAATGTTAGGAACAGTTTTGTAGCCATTTCCTTTCTCTATCGATCGATCACTTAGGCTTTGATACATGTGAGAAATTTGGCGGGAAAATGCGCTTTCAATCTAGGAGGGATCAAATGTCCGAGAACTTATGCACCAACCTAATATAAGAAAACTCAGCAAACAGCGCATGTGCCTTGAAAGAACAAAAGCGGAAAATATCTGAGTGAGGTTAGTATGTTGATGGCTAAGAGTGAAAATCTTCTTACCAATAGGTTATCTAAGAGTGCATTCAAAACATTTATAAAAAGAAGTTTGTGATTTGCCTCATAATTACCTCCTGCCGGTTGTTCGAATCGTACTGCGATTTTTCATTTATTCGTTGTGTCGTTTTTATGTGCACGCTTTAAGTAAATAAGTAAATAAACAAGTCAGACGGTGCTCTGTAGGTCCCATACAATTTTGAAAAGACCAAGTCTGAGAGTGCAGAGAGGCGAAAAGCTCTCTGTACTCTCACACTCGCAGCTTACTCGAAACAAAATCGAATCGAGGTGTACGTGAGAGCCCATACCTCCTCCACTGCAATAAAAGGATAAAAGGATAAAGGACGGCGTTATTAACTCCTTTCAGGATGCGCCACGCATTCTGCTTCAACGTGATGGCGTGGAGGCGATTTGTATGTATGCGTATTTGGCCATAGAATGATTTGCGGTTGCCAGCCGATGAACATGTCAGCGCTTCATCCTTTGCGGACAAATTTGGTGCCAATTGGCCGAACCCGGAGGGATGTAAGGCTTGATTGGAATGGCCTGGAAATCCGAACCAAGTGTCTGGTATAGAGTGCACACGACAATCAACACCTGCTCCGACTGCACTACACGCGCCCACTGCAACACACATACCTAAAAGTTTCACCGTTCTACAGTAAGGGAAGTTCTAGAGTATTAGATAGGCAAAAGGTTCAAGCTGGCTCATTCTGCATGGTAAGCGTCGCACCTTTCACTTTTCACTGACACCATAAAGGAATCCTGCTCGTATTTAGGTTAAATCAGGGATAGCCGAAGAAACCAGTATTTTTTCTTCTGGAATGGTGCAGCTCCGTAGAAATGGCAGGGCTAGATGACTCAATGCACGTAGAATCTCTATTCTCTTCGTTTAAGAAACTATACCATTACAGTGAGATCGCCTCGCTCCAACAGGTTGCATTCTTTAGGTAGCTAGAGGACTCAAAGTGCTGTTAACATTGAGTAAACCGCATGCTTGCCTTAGCCAGGCAAATTAAAGGGACCTAGAGCTCCATCTATGTATCCGCGAAGACAGAAATAATCTCCGACGTAAGAAGTGGAGCTTAGACAGGGAGTACTTCTCTAGCTTCACCCCTCACTATTTCTTAGATGGTGCAGCCATGCCGAAGGAATAGCTGAAGACCTGTTCTTCTATAAACGCCTCTTAACATTCCGAATCAGACGGCGCTGGAGCGAATACGACTAGTCAGCCGATGTAGCGCTTCTGAGGAACTCAAAAGAAACCTCGAAACCTTAGTCGAACAAAGTTGCTAACAATCTTGTCGCGGAACCTATTCATCTTCGGATCCGGTAGGCGTAATCCCATTCAGCCTGGTTCCCTCCAGAAGCGGGACGGAGACGTCTGCCCATTCGCAGCTGCGGCATTTTTCGTCTCCTCAACCGGCTTGCGGATGTGATGCGTTTCGTGCTCCGACATGTTGTTGGTGGCAAGAGGGCAGTTCGGATTGACAACTCGTTGAATTTCGTCCGACACATGCGGTTCCGTGGAGAGACCGAGTTGCAGCCCAGGGATATGTGACGGACAATCGGCCTCCGTCAGCCTGTTCTTCGAGGATTTTCTGGACCACTGGGCGTTTTAGACGTCCTCGCCAGCGCAGAGATGTGCAGGGCAGACATTTTTGGGAGAAGCGCTCTGAGATTGTTGCTGATCATCTAAAACTTCAGTTCTGGTTTGTAATCCTAGTTTTATACTTTTATTCTTTGTCGGGCGCACGCAGCGCAGTCGGTGGGTGCCAACTGTATACCTGGTTCATGATTCAGATTTCCCGCCCAGGCCAACCAAGGCTTCCATCTCTTCGGGGTCGGTGAATTGGTAGCAGACATGTGTGGGAAAGATAAAGCGCTGACTTATCCGTCGACTGGCCACCGCAAGCCATAGTATGGAATAATCGCCTCCACGATATCCCATAGAAGTAGAATGCGTGTCGCATCCCAAAAAAGGATTGAATAAAGCCGTCCTTCACCCTTTATTATCACCATTCTTTATCATTTTCGTGTTTCTATTCTTGGTTGTAGCTGTGTTGTTTGAACTTGCTGTTTTCGTCGTCTTTGACCTACGTTGCCTTCGGTATACGCCATAAATAAATAAATAAATAAATAAATAACTCTTGGCACCGGGCTGAATCATCATTTATGAGTATGACACTCCTACGGCCTTCAGGTTTTGCCTAAGTTTTTTAAGGCGCGTGTAGCGTAGTTAGAAGAGGAGCCAACTGTCGCGTGCAGCCGATACCAGGCTCCTAGTTCGGATATTCCGCCCAGGCCAAACAAACCTTCCATCCTTCCAAGGTCGGTTAAATGGTACCTGACTTGTCTGGGAAGGATAGAGCGCTGACTTGTTCATCGGCTGGCACCCGCAAGTAACGGTACGGCCAAATACGCATTCAAATCGCCTCCACGACATCGCGTAGACGTAGGATGCACGGCGCACTACAAATTAGGGAAGCCGTCCTTTACCCTCTAACTTTATCAACGGTTTTTAGGCAACGCCTTGGTCTAACCGTGATTGGTGCCAGAGTAGCCCAGGTGGTACTATGTACGCTTAGATATCCGTTGAACAACTAAATCCTGGGCCTGGGGTGAATCCTCGCTGTGGGTACGGTAGCACTACGTTTTTTAGGTTTTTGCTTAACCTTAATTCTCATGATTTTCACGTAGCATCTTTTTCTATCGCTTCTTCTGGCAGCATCTCTTTCGATCCGCATTTGACGTCAGTTTAGCCCAGTTGGTGCTATGTGCTACTAGATGGTAGCTGATCATCTCCTTTTATCTCCTTGTTCCGGACTGAATCATCGTTGGTGGATCCGTAGGTTATGGCATCCGTGGGTTTCTGCTTAACCTTCTTATTCCTTAACCGTACCAGAATGCATCCTTTTCTATAGATCCTTCTTGTAACGTTTGTTTATCCGTACTCAGTGCCAGAGTAGCCCAGACGTAGTCCTAGATGGTCGTTGAACAACAACAAAAGTTCTGACTCTAGGCTGAGTCCTCGCTGGTGGGTGTGGTACCAGTACGCCTTTTATGTAGGTCTCTGTTTAACCCGATTCCTCAGCAATTCAAGGCTTTCTCTATCCATTTTTCTGGCAACGTCTATTTATCCTACTTAGTGCTAGAGTAGCCCAGTTGGTACTATATACTACTAGGTGGTCGCCAATCATCCAACTTCCTGCCCTGAGCTGAATCATAGCTGGTGGAAATGGCATCAGTAGTTTTCTGTTTAACCTTATTCCTCAACGCTTCAAGAATACACCTTTTTCTTTTGATCCTTCCCGCAACGTTCGTTTATCCGTACTTAGTGCCAGAGTAGCCCAGTTGGTACTATGTATAAATGCTGCAGACAGAAGTTGTATAAATTTTAACTCGGTGATGATCAAATGAATAGCTTTGTGGAAGAATTTAAAGAACTCCGTTCATAGTTTCGTGAAACGAGCCAAACCAGCACTATCCGCATTGTATCATCGTGCTCTTCTGATCTACCTGGGTGTCTTCGTTGCTTTTCAATGCGTGTTTTTCATATTTTGATAGCGTGCTTTTTGTAGTAGAAAAAGGTTATCCTCACCACCAATTAAGCCTTATTAAACAGCATGCAGACACTTTGTTACAGGGCGTTTTGTTGCGATCAAAACTATTGCGCCAGGCGCGACTCGAACCTGCACCTTCTGCTTCCCAACCAGAGATGTTACGCCTTCTACTTGACAGCACGTAACATCCGCGATACCCTCGAGGCCCATCCGTGGTACCCGGGTTCGAGTCCCGCCTGGTGCAACGGTTTTGGTGTCAAAACAACATCCTGTAAGAGCATATAGCCTCTCAACTAGCTGTTCTAGACTCAAACGAATGTGTTTAAACATACATACAGTACCCAGCAGCATATACCTTACAGTAACCTCTCACGCTGTTGTAGCAGCAGTAGCCAGCCAGCCGTCGTCTGCTGTTGCTCGTCCGTGTGCTAACCTACTTAGACTGTCATTATGCACTTAATGAGCATGTTAATAGGGCGTTTGGTCATAATGGTATGCTAATCCGCGGTTGATGCCTGACAGTAGGTCTGAGGCTACGAAAACTCCGATTGGATGCTATGAAATGCTTTAAAACGGTAGCTAGCAAAGCTACCCATTGAACAGTTACGATGTATCAAAACTTCCCGCCCGGTCAGAGGGAGGTGCGGGTTCGAGTCCCGCCTGGCGCCAGAAGTTTTGATCGCAACAAGACATCATTGTGACAGCTCACAACCTCGATACCAGCCACTTGAGGCTTAAAGAAACTGATTTACGATTATCAATTTTACCGAATCAGGTAATTTTCGTAAAATACAGGGTGTCTCAAAAAAATGTCTACACTGCTTGAAAGGTGATAACTTTGCTTACAGTGTAGATACTAAAAAGCTAAGCATTCATATAAAAGCTTAAGAAAATAGAAAAGTTCTGATGCATGAGTGGTCTAGAATGCGCCATGCACTCGCCTGATATTTTGCATTTTACACCTGATTGATTGTGTTTCGATTGAGTATTTGTTTTGATTTTTCCCCAAAATATCCGTACCGGCTTTGGTTATCGGCTATTATTTGTGCCTCTTTTAAGGTTTAAAACTTAAAAACACACTACGACTTGCAAAAAATGCAGGGTATCTTAAGAAATGCACACGCTATTTGAATGGTTCTAACATTGCTGTTGGTGGACCTTTTGAAGGTGTTTGAGACTCATATAAAAGTAGAGGATAACGAGATTCGTGTGATAAGTGTAAACAGACAGGATTGCGCCATGCTCTCGTCCAAAACCTTGCATTTCAGACTCGATTGATTGTGCATGGGCTGAATGCTTGTTACAATCCTGTTACTACTTGACCAGATTAACCCGTGCTTTGCTTCTTTTAACGTTTAAAATTCGACAGTCACGTCAAAGACACGTGATGTGCGAGTTTATTGCCTGCACAATTTAAACGTGACCAGGAGCCTTATTTTCCAAGAGGGTTCTGTGGAGTGATGAAGGCACATTCAAGCAAAATGAAGAGGTTAGTCGGCATAACTACAACTACTGGGCGAATGAAAACGTTAAAAGAAGCGCAGCACAGGCTATGGCCAAGTAGTAACTAGACTATACCTGGCATTCAGCCTATACGCGATCAAGCGAGTCTAAAATGCAAAACTTCAGACGAATGCACTGCGCAATCTTGACTATTTGTACACCACAGAAATCTCTTTACCCTGTGCTTTTATATGAATCTTGAACATCTTTAAGCAATCCATGTTCGGCTTTCAGCCAATCTTGACATGATGATTTCAGACTATAATGATGTCTTCTTAAGCTGTTGACCAAGATTGATATCGGCTTTATTGAGGCCAACGTTTCGGCGTCTACGGCTTCTTCAGAGCCTGGAAAAGTCGAATCATTCGCGACACTACTCCCCCAAATACCATTTCATCTTACAGGAAACCTTTCTCAAGGATACTAGAGACAAGATCAGGGATGGGAGTTTGCAAGAGACGACTAACCTTTAAGGTGGTATGCCGGAGTGGACCACCGATCACCCGTAACGTGGGTAAATGAGCCTCAGCCCTCAGACCCTGCCTTAAATACCCTGGAGGTCAAACCAAATAGGTCAGAACCTACAGAGCTCTACGAAGGGTGCCAGTTCTTGGGTTATCGCTAGACACTCCTCCTTCCGATTAACCTGTGGGCTCCTAGCCGTGATCCAGAGCGCTTCGAGTGTCCTACGTGCCGATATATCGCTCTCTCGCGCTAAGATCGACACATCTTTAAACAGGTTAGATAGCAGCAATGTTAGAATCTTTCAAGCAGGACCTAAATTTTTTAGGATACTCTGCACTTTTTGCAAGACGTAGTGTGTTTTTAAGTCTTAGTTTTAGCAGTTTAATGGTTAAAAAGCACAACTCAATCAATACGGCTACTTTGTGGAGAAATTATAACAAGTATTCAAGCGAAACACAATAAACCGAGTGTAAAACGCAACATTGCAGAGGAGGGCATGGCGCATTCCATACCACTCATATGTCGGAAAATTTCTATTTTTTAAAGTCTTTCACAGGAATGATTAACTTCTTTAGTATCTTTACTGCGAGCAAAGTTATCACCTTTCAAGCAGTGCATACATTTTTTGAGACTCCAAGTACTGTCTTAATGTGTAATCGGGATTTTCGTATCGGATCGGTGATCGATCGATAACTTTAATCGATAATCTGTTTCAATCTAAATATTAATTCGGTGCAAGTGACAGCCTGCGCATCGTTCGACTGCGCTACCACTCGTCGGCATTTGCAGCCAGATTGCATCAACGATGTCACGAAGAAGCAGGGTACGTGGCTCATCTTACTAGAAAATCAGACAAAGCCTTCAGTATGATAACCGGAGTTCATGACTTTCTTAAATTAAAACGCGAAAAAATCGACGTTTTTTTCATTTCGAACAGAACCGAGGAGTATTTACTCCAAGAGAAAAACGAAGTGCAAATTTCCACCTAGATGGCTTGCGCCGTGCGCTCCGCCTAACTAGCCATAGCCGCCATTTATCCATGAAAGTTTGGTGCAGGGCAGGTCAGGCCTCCCTAACTCAATTAGCAGTCCAGTAAGGTAAGCCTTATGGACGCGTTGGTTCTTAAGAGGCAGTTGCGTGAGCATATCTGCCGTCGTCAGAGGTCAGAAGGCACATCTGTTAGGCTTTCTTTGAACATCTCAAGCGTTACGTAACCAAGATCTGCTACTAGGGATTCATTTTCCATAGTATTCAAGCGAAGCGTTAGACAGGCTTTAAAATTCTATTAAGTCATTACACATGAAATGTAATGTTATTAATCGAAATAAGCACCATTACAATTAGTACACTTTACCCAACGCTACAATGACTTAGACGTTCCATCTTTTTAAAAATCAAAACTGCGACAATAAATAAAACATAAGAAGTCATTTTTGACTTCATCCTGGTTGCTGAACTTTTTATCCCTCACATGGCGATCTAAATATTGAAAAAAATGATAGTCGGTAGAGGAGAGATCTGATGAATATGCTGGATGCGGCAGAGTCTGCTATCCCAGTTCATTCAGTTTCCGGACAGCAATTTTTGAAAGGTGTGGACGCGTGTCGACCTGCAGAAGGATTGGGCCTCTTCAAATACCACAGCCGGCTGCTTTCAACCAACTTCTGGTGCATCACTTCAACTTCGGCGCAGTGCTTCTCCGCTGTGATATTATCTCAGGTCTTCAAGAACTTGTAATGGACTATACCAGCCATTGTCCACCATACGGTCACCATAGTCTTCTTTAGATGGAGACCTGGCTTCAGCATCTCCTTGGGAATCTCATTGTGAAGAGCGACGACGACTGTGGTAAAGGATCCATTTTTCGTCGAATGTCACGATCCTTTCCAAAAAAAGGCTCCTGTAGATTGAGCAGCTTTAACGAAACTCATCGCCAGGTGTCGTTGCGCTTCAGCACCTTCCCGGCGGTCAAAGATTCATTTATCCGATTCCTTCACTTTTCCGATCGCATTCAAATGGCAACTGATAGTGCTGCCATCGACGCCGAAATTCTGTGCCAGCTCTCTCACAGTTTGACGCGGATTCGCTTTCACCATCGCTTTCGGTTGGTCGTTGTTAAGAGTGATACCTCGGTCTTCATCTTCGGGACTTTTATCTCCAGACATTTCGAACCAGTGGCGAGCTGTGCGTTCCATACCGAAATCCTCCCCAAATGCAGCGGTGAGCTTACGAGCTGCAGCCGCGGCCTTTCTTCATTTTTTTACCGAATACAGTAAAACGACGTCAAAAACTCGGCAAGAGGCAATTACGTCACAAAAGTAGTAAAAACGCGGAAACGCTGCTCTTTGGGAAACTACCTGCAGTGCCAGTAACGGGGACATTCGCAGCCGCGAAAAATTAACCAGAAATTGAGGAAGCAAAATCGGTCATTTCATATGCAACGATCAATATAGTAGTTGTAATTGCTGCGACGGACCTTACAAGGGAAGGATACTAGGTGACTTTGAGATGAGACGTATATCACTGGAGGCTGCTTCGAACGGTGATTCCAAATATGTGCTCCGTTTGTGTTGTGTACATCTGTGAACGGGGTTATAGACCATTTTGCAGGCTCCTTTGCCTTCTAGGTCCACGCAGAGCGGGCCAAGCGCAAGAGAGCGAGCTCAAGTAGGGTTGAAACTGCGCTGCTGGCCGAGCAGTGATGGCGCAGGGGGTAGAGTAGCGGTGTATTAAGACGGGATGGTTTGTGGTTCGACACCCCAGTGGTGCAGGATCTTTGCACTTTCTAAAGAAGATCTGCCACGATAAACGAAAGCTCTCTATGTCAAATCGCAACTGAAAAGGTCACCAGAAAGGACTCGTCTTCATACCAGTTTCAATCCCACTTGAGCTCGCTCTCTTATGACTGGCCCGCTCTGCGTGCACCTAGAGTGCAGAGGAGCCTGCGATGAAAATGGTCCATAACTCCGTGCACAGATGCGCACATCAGAAACGGAGCACATATTTGGAATCAGCGTTCGAAGCCGCATCCAGTGACATATCTCTCATCTCAAAATAGTCCCACGGTCACTTGGTATCCTTTCCTTGTTAGGAAGCTCTACTTTTCTTTCTGGCGCTCAAGCTTCAACTTCTCAAATTCTCCTGAAAACCTCTTCTGGCTTCCAAACCACTCCATCACCTGAACTCCGCAGTGTTTAGAGGCTCTGATCTGTTTATGTCACCGCGCAACAGCCTCGTAATCGAACCCGCTTTATGATGGGGGCGCGTGCGGTCCTTGCAATCTGCCCTTCCCGTCCGAACGCGCGCTATCGTATATCGGCTTGTCGGCGTATCCAACTGGGGCAATTTGTCATCGTTGAACCAATAGCAGTCGGTTCCCATCGGCCGGACGGCCACATTTGGTCGCGGAATCACCGCCGACGGAGACCGCCTTGCCTTGTAGACCAACTAGTTCTTGATTGGAGAGACGTTCTGGCACCCTTCAGTCACCTCCTTGTCGTTTCTTCATAAAAAGAAAGTTACGGTTATAGCATCCGAAAGGTAGAGAAGTTTTCGATATTTTTGACTTCTAAAAATATCATGAAATTTGTGAACAAACCCATGGGGAAGGCATTTCGGCTAGGCTTCAGGTTTCATATTTCTATTGTGGTTTTTACTTATTTATTACACAGATTGTGCACCATAAATAATAAACAGAACAAATACTGTAGATCAAGCCAGATTGCATGACATATGTTCGGTTTGAGTGTTTTCAATCCATTTGTGAGTAATGTGGAAACTCTAAATAATAATGTGGTTGATAACAATACATAGAATTTTTTTCCTCGATTTTAACATCGATTTCTTTCATACGATTTCTAATAGTCTTCAGATGTTTCGCCAGATGTCATCACACTTACACATTACTGCTTTTTCTTCTTAAGAATACGTCTTCTTTGGTTCCACCAAAGGAGGAACGTCGTCGTATCATACGGTTCTTCTGGGCTTCGCGGTCATTGGTTATTAGACAGCACTCAGCTAAGACCTACCTGTGCGTGGCAGATCCAAGCATTGCGGAAAATCTTGCGCCTATTGTGGTCTTCTAGCGCGTGTGCTAAAGCAGTCAGATAAGGCGTCGGCTCGCGCATCCACCTCGAATTCAATCATGGTTCCGCTGTTACCACACGGGCCATCCGAGCCTTCCATCCGTTCGGGGTCGGTGAACTGGTACCGGACTTGTTTGAAAGGAGTAAAAACCGTACTTATCTATTGGCTGGCCACCCAAAGTCTTTGTACGGCCAAATACGCATTCAGATCGACCCTACAATACCCTGCAAGAGTTGAATGTGCGGCGCATCCCATAAGGGATTAATCAGTTCTCCGGAATTTATATGTCTGTTTTGGCTTCGAATTGCTCTCGCGACCTCACTAGCAGTGGCTTCATAAAGGGCACCCTCCTCTCCAGAATCAGAAGATCCTATCAGCGCGGAGGGTCAATTTATCCGCGGCTTCTCCGCCTAAGAAGACTGTTTTGCTGTAGAACACTTAGTTCTTTCACTGAAGGCATTCAAATATGCTCTTGTCGTAATTCAAATATGCTCTTGTCGTATTTTTGCTGTATATTTTGACGAACGAACTAATTAAGAATGGCGAATGTGTGTCTCTAAGGGCTTCTGAAGCTGAAGCTTTTCTTCTTCAAGCACGACAAAACTTCTCAAAATCGTTCCCTTCTCTTCTATCAAACCACAGGAATAGTATTGCTCATAAGCTTCGCCTCCTCTTTGCTCTGCTTGAGGTCGTGGAGTAATCTCTTTCCCGATCAATAAAAAAACACGTTTTCAGTACGTCTTCTGGTATTCCATCCATATCAGTCCTTTTCTAATTCGTACGATGTTTGAACAAAGAGGTGCTCCACATTTTTTGCTCTTTTTGTAGTCGCTTGGAAGGTCTGCGGCATGGCTGAATGGCTGTGGCTAAGCCATCTCCTGACTCTTGTTTGTCTCAGTCTCCTCTTGACGTTTTCACATTAGAAAAAAGGTATTTGTGAAATTCCTGCTTCTTTAGATTTTTGATCTTTGTTATTCACCATTTTAGAAAAAAACTTCTGCTCTATACAGTGTCAAAAAAATATTGTCCAATATCTTCTTTTGAACAAACGAGGAATAAAATTCCGCAAGAGGCTCTGCGACGCTGTCTGCAAAGTCCTGAAGGCTCTTATCTATCCAGGAGTGGCTCCTTGTAAGTAGTGATTCTCCTCCATAAACTGAATACTATGGGCGAGCAGTGTTTCAATTAATACCGAATTCGGGTATTCCTGGCCTTTTTATACGACTAACTTTTATTACGTGACTTATAGTTAACCCGGTATACATTTTACTCAGTCAGTACGGTTCTGCTCAGTGAATTCCCCTGCTCTTTCCAACGCCCAATGCTGCGGACCTCGCTGGCCTGTCAGAGTCATTGAGTGCCAGCGGCTTGTGGCGTGGCCCTCGAGGGACGGTCAGCGGTCCGTCCTTTGACATGGACACGTCGCGCGACCAAGTGACGGCGTCCGTTGACGTCGCGGCTCCCTTGAAGGCGTCGAATTTAATCAAACAGGATGGTGATACAATCTCGTCGACATCTCATAACACTCGAACGTCCTCTCTGACAACGACGTCGCCGCCCACGTACGCCATCGGCCACTGCGACGACTCCTCGTCCCATTCTCGTCTGCGGGAAGATGGTCGGTGTCTTGAGCTTCGGCCGTGCGAGCCTAATGCGTTCCTGCGACGGACGACTTCTTCCCTCATCCCTTCTTATCGAGACGGTCTTTTGCGGTATTATCTCTCTCGGTGACTGCCTCATCATCACCGTGATACCAAAATTTGTTAGAGGGAGTCTGGACTTGCCTATTCCATGCAAACTGCTAAACTATTCCTTATGTTTCCTTGCTATTCCTTACCATATTCATTAAAAATTTTTGCAGTTAATCAGAAAATAAATATGGTAAAGGACACGACGTTAACCAACCCCGTATGGAATTTTGGTCTACATATACATACATGACTTACGCTTCCCATACGAAACACAAGAAATTGTTTATTCCTTCCCAGTCAGGTCTGCTGCTAAGTCACCGGGAGGATGAAGGACTTGGTTGGCCTTAGCTGAATTCTGAACCAAGAACTTGGAATTGCTTGCGCCCAACAGCCGACGCCTTCTCTGACTGCGCTATCATGCACCCTTGTGCAGTTGGAAGTTTGTAAGTGAAGGGGCTTATAGTCATTAAGGATAATATTTTTGCTTTTTTGTAGATTATCCGGATCTATCCTAATCGGAGGGGAGCATGTAGTGATTACCATTTCTACTTATTCTGCGTCTAACGGAATTCCATGCGTATTTGGAATATAAGAGGCGTAGTAGCGCAATCGGGGAGCAGCACGGTGTTACGTGGATTATTGGTTCGGATCCCGTCCAGGTCAACCAAGCCTTCCATCCCACCGGGGTCAGAAAATTGGTGCCAGATTTTTCTGGGAAGAATAAAACGTAGAATTGTCCATCGGCTGGACATCGCAAGTCATTCTATAGGTCTCATAGGCATCCAAATTGCCCCCACAACATCGTGGTAGTCGAATGCGTGTAGCGACGTCAATCAATCCTTTCGTGGAGTTCCACGAAAGGATTGATTGACGTCGACCGTTGTGGTTCATTCTGTAGTAATATTTCCTCAAAAAGTGATAGGAAAAAAAGGTTAGGAAAAAAAGGTTAGGAGAAACGTCTCGAAGAGGTCTTGACCTGATCGGTACTCTTGCAGGACACGAGTCTTCCTATCCAATAGAAATAATGTGACTTTACCTAGAAACAATTAGGATAGGCAGATAGTTTTGTCAAAAATCGATTAGTACGTAATTAAGCTCAGGAACTGGAAGGTACTCAATACCGCACTCTTCTAGAAGTTCATTGAAAGAATCTTCAAAGCTGAACGAAATGGAACCGACTCCTCAACCGACGTCATTGCCGCTGAAACTCATGCAGAGAACACTTTTATAAGAGGTTTATTTGAAAAAAGAATAACACAATAAATAGCTGTTTTGAAAGTAAAGCGAACCTGTTGAACTTACTTTGTTAGTGCGGTTGAGCAGTGAAGATAAGTGAGTTTATTAATACTGTAGCAAATAAATATTCTAGCATCTTCCCGCTTTAATGATTATCCTCTGGGGAGGTGCTACAGCAAAAACGCTCCGTATTAAGGTTGCGGCGAAACGACCTTTTATAATTTCTTTAATTAATTAAATAATTATTTTTTATACTTGCACTAAATTGTATGCAGTAACAAAGAGTTAATTGACATGGACACGGCGTAGACAACATAATTATTAAAGAAAACTAAATTCCTGAACAACTCAGAATTTTACATTAGTAAGTGGTGAGGGCAAACTTTGAAAAAGAAGGAAAAACAAAACAATCAACGAAAAGTGATGCACCAAAAACACAGAAAGCCAAGGGTTGGGGAGTAATTTAAAGATAACCATAATTTTAATAGGGTCTTACTCAATGCTTTACTATATTTTATATTACTTGTTCTGGGTGCGTGGAGCGTAGTCGGAGGAGGCGCCGGCTTTCACCTGCATCCGATACCAGGTTCCTGGTTCAGATTTCCCGCCCAGGCCAGCCAAGCCTTCCATCCCTCCGGGGTCGGTGAATTGGTGCCAGACTTGTCTGGGAAGGATGAAGCACTGACTTGTACATCGGCTGGCCACCGCAAGTCATTGTATGGCCAAATACGCATACAAGTCGCCTCCACGACACCCCATAGAGGTAGAATGCGCGGCGCATCCCAAAAAGGATTGAATAACGCCGTCCTTTATTCTTTATCCTTTACTTGTTCTTCCATTTTGTGACGTTTGATTACGTATACTGTAACCATAAACATATAGAATGTCTAAATAATTCCTTCATCAAACAACCCGCTTATAAACACAGACGCACTCGCGCGTATACCATCATCAGGCTACAGTATCCGATATCTGTTTGCGCAATCTTGTCACACCTATGGCGCGGATTACAATATAATCCCACAGGCTAAGTGAAGGTAATGAGCGGCGCAGGTGTTCTGACAGCAGTTCGGGTCACAGTGGATGAAACGAGTACATAGGGAATTCCACGGAGATCTAGAATAGATCGAAGGGCGCTACCCAACCTGGGGCCGGATTCATCAACGACTTTGTAATTTTAACGGAGAGCTGTGAGTCAAAGTCTACTTCATTTAAAGAGGGAGCTTGGCGGTACAACCATTACACAGCTAACGAATTATGAGGTGACTTGTCCATAAGCTAACCACCGCAAGTCACTACATATAGACCAAATACACACTCGAATTGCCTACGCGACATCTTGTAGAAGAAGAATGTATGGCGCATTCCAACCAAGGATTCATTAGTGCGGCATTTTATCAGTTTATCGTTGTTTTTAATCAGCGTACATAGAGGATAAGCGATAATTCTGGGCGTGTGTAGCGCAGTCGAAGGAGGCGCCGGCTGTCGCGTGCAACCGATACGAGGTTCTAGGTTCGGATTTTCCGCACAGGCCAACCAAGCCTTCCATCCCTCAGGGTTGATGAAATTGTACCAGACTTTTCCGGGAAGGGTAGAGCGCTGACTTGTTCAACGGCTGGCCACTGTAAATCATTGTATGGCCAAATACGCATTTAAATTACCTCCACGACACCTCATAAAGGTAGAATGCGCGGCGCATCCTACAAGGATTGAGTAACACCATCCTTCATCCTTTATCCTTATTATAGATGCATTACCTTGGTGGCGATGTCCGTTCCTCCACGTGGTGTCACTGGAAACTGCTCGCTCTGCGAGCTAAGCTAATCACGGACATTCGAATGCAGGCGACAGGCCCTTGTGACAGGCCGGCCTACAAAGACCCATGTCACATCACATGGTGTATGATAAGTCAAGTTTCTCGAGATAGTGCTACGGCGTCCGCGGGAGCCGACGCGCACTCGCAGAGCCCGGCGAGTGTGAGAAGTACGCGAGGGTCCCTGATGTACTAGACATTTTTCGTGAAAGCTGTAGAATGAATCCATCGACCCAATTTTTGCTTGATTAGGCAAACATTTTCATTCGGCTTAGGCAATTAGTCTATCTGAATCCTTGAAGAAATGGCGCTGTCCTTTAACAGAAAGGATAATGGTTAAAGGACGGCGTTACTCAATCCCTTTTGGGATGCGCCACACATTTCACTTCTACGGGATGTCGTGGAGGCAATTTGAGTGCGTATTTGGTCATACGAGACTTGCCGATGGCTAGCTGATGAACAAGTCGTTGTGTTATCCTTCTCAGACAAGTTGCTAATTCAACGACTTCGGGATGAGGGACGAATTGGTTGAACTGGGCGGGAAATCCGAACCAGGAACCTGGAATTGGGTGTAAGCGACAGCTGGCACCTCCTCCAACTGCATTACCATGCACTCGTGTGTACTTGGAGGTAAGTAGAGGTGTACAGAAAGATTGTTTATAAAGGTATAAAGGTTATATTTTTTTTGTAGAGTTTCCTTCTACATAGGGTGCCCCAAAAATTATAGATCTGTTTCAGTGGTCACAAAAATTTCCGGTAAATCTTCTTGACTGCGCTACCATCCATGTCTCTTAAGGATAAAAAGGATAAAGGACGGCGTTATTCAATCTCCTTTAGGATGCGCCACGCATTCCACTTCTACGGGATGTCGTGGAGGCGAATTGAATGCGTATTTGGCCATACAATGATTTGAGGTGGCCAGCCGATGAACAACTCAGCGCTCTATCCTTCCCAGACAAGTCTGGTTCCAATTCACCGACGCCGGAGGGATGGAAGGCTTGGTTGGCCTGGGCGGGAAACCCGAACCAGGAACCTGGTATCGGGTGCAGGCGATAGCCGGCGCCTCCTCCGTCTGCGCTTCACGCGCCCCTATCCATGTCTCTTACGTTGAGGAACTTAGTAAAAGTCCTGGCCCTCGTAGAGCTCCTCTTTTGTACTGTTCTCTGCTAAGTAATTCCCTTCTGTTCCAGCCCAACTCCTCTCGTCCGAAACCCCTACTTAGATGTGCCAGACCAACTGTTCGTCCTTATTCTCACCATAATTATGGCCAAGCAATTAGCATACGACTACGGTAAGCAGTGCCGTCGTCGTCGTCGCATATTATGGCGATGGAATTTTCCGGCCGATTTCCTAAGCTGCATATTGATAGCGCGGCTACCGTACACCAATCAGGGTGGTGGTGTAAATATCGCGGAGTGTGCTCGAGGTGCGTGTGGTTCGACGGGTAATGTATGCCGGATTAGGAAGGCTGTGGCCTGGATGGCTGGCTGGCTGTCTGTCTACCTGTGAATATTGTTGAGAGGCCTGGCCGGCCTCATTTCGTATGTAAACGATCAGCGAATCACGCCGACAGCACAGCGGGAGTCGCCAACCTCCTCCTCCGGTCGTTGGCATTGGCGAGCGGCCAGCCTGGGAGACTGCGGATGGGAACAGCCACTTCTTCGTCTTCGACCTCGATCTCAGTGTGTCCTCTCTGCTTTGTGCCCAGCTCTTCTAGCCAATGTTCCGTGCTCTCAGTCCAGCATACGTTACTACAGTGGTATTTAACCTTTTGCTTAAGCCTTGAATGGCCGGTATATTAGCGGGGGAGGGAGCAAAAGTAATGTGACTGCCCATGCCGTGCCCATATATGTCGTGACTGGAGTCCGGTTTCGTGCTTCTCGTATTTGTATGTTTGTCTGCTACTTACTGAAGGGCACCTGAGAAGTGACCACTTTCGCCCTTTCCAGAAGCATGCCAAAACCCCAGTCTGTCTCATGCCGAAACCCCTGTCTGACGAGTCGACCAGTGTTGCGCAAATCTCGCCCAACTCCCAACCCAGAGCAGCCTGGACTAAATAGTCACGCAGAATGAGAAGTACGTCTTCTTCCTTAACCCTGCCAAGCAGCGAGTCTGGCTGAGGCCTGGTGACCTGTTACCGACCTTCTTCCGGCGGGATGTTCACGGCGAGAAGCTCCTTCTGAGCTTTTGAGTCTGCGCCCATGGACCGGTATAATGGAAGCTGTTTTCCAAATGCACGACGATGGACTCCAAGGCCATGGTGAACGAAATGGAAGAGAGATCGGCGACTCGCACTTATTCGGTCTCAGCGCTTCAAGAAGGTCCTCCTCTTCGACAACGCCGCACCCCATTGGACAAAAGTGACCACGGATAAGCTTGCTCAGCTGGGCTACGTTCATATGCCTCACCCACCGAATTCGCCGGCCATCTCTCCATGCGACTACCACGACTACTTGAGCCCATAGGACTTCCTGGTCGGAAGGGACACAAGGACCCAAGCAGTGCTCGAAACCATAACGAGTAGTGGATCAGCATAAGGCCCAAGCACTTCTGGAAGGATGGGATCAGGAAGTTGGCTTATCGATGGCAGCAAGGTTATAAACCTTAATGGCGAATACATTCTTCAGCACCGTTGAGATGTAATTGAGTTATAAAGAGATGAAGATATTTGCTGAATTTGTCTTACTACTTTTGGCCCACCCTAATAGAAGATGAAAGCGGTTGGATGGATGTTTTGTTGCGATCAAGGCCTTGCGCAAGGTGGAACTCGAACCCGAACCTTCTACTTTCCGGGCAGCGATGCTTCTCCATACACCACCGGTGCTGATATCGGAATGTTCTATTCGGTCAAACAGCATTGGTGGTGTAAGGCGTAGCATCGCTGCCCGGAAAGCAGAAGGTGCGGGTTCGAGTCCCACCTGACGCAAAAGTTTTGACCCCAACTCAACATCCATCTAGCATCTTATATCTTCTATTTATAACAGCCGCTCTAGGCTTAAGCATAAAGAATAACATCATTTTTAGCTTAACCGGTTTTCAGCTTAATGGGTTATGCTGATGTCAGCGGCCCGCCCATCCCGATATCACTGGTGATTGTTCTAGGAAGACCCCGTGGATGTTCTTTTCGGTCAAACAGCGTGGCGGTGTAAGCCATAGCATCGCTGCCCGGAAAGCAGAGGGTGCTGGTTCGAGTCAGGTCTGGTGCAGGAGATTTGAACTAAACACTCCTTCTCACTGCTACCATCTACAATATTGTATTTTATTTACATGAAAATTCCACAATCAGTTAAAAATAGATATTTAGATGGATTACCTGCTTGTCAGAGTGCCTCCCGCTTCTCAAGCAATCAAAAACTTCAGGTCTAGCTTCAGTCCGAATTTTTCAGAGTTGATTCAAGTCATTTTCTTTAAGCTTCATCTCTCTTTTATTGAGGTTATAAGCTATTATAATTTTCAAAACTTCAGCGCCAGTCGAAACTCGAACTCGCACCTAGTGCTTTCCGGGCAGGGTACTACGCCATTCCGTCTCCAGCGCTGATTGGTCAAACTCGTCATCTACGTACTCGTCATAGCAGTGGCCTAACCCACCCCTGTATCACGGATGAGCACTGATAGGTCGATGTTATGAGCATATCTTGGATAGTCTAGTAAACAACGCTGATGGTATAACGAGCTAGCATCCTGCCCGGAAAGCAGCGTGTGCGGATATGAATACCCCTTGACGCGCTTGAGTTTTTATGGCAGTTAAACATGCTATTGTATTGTTCCATCCGAGACAAGCCTTTTTTTTAATTTTGAGAAAGTATTGTCTACCGTTCATCGATTATCCAGTAACGGAATACATGGTGTCCTTTCTTTCAACGAAAGCTTTTATTTCAAAATTTTTGTTCAGTAATCAGGAAATCAATAATATGTATATACTATGCTCACTTTAAATGAAAAAGTTTGGAGTCAAAGTGTAAGTATTTCAAAGCAAAAGTGAAGGTTTTAAAACAAAGTAGAGGTATTTAATGCCGAAATAGACATATTTTAAGGAAAACGAAATAATCTTCTATGGTAAGAAAACTCGGACTGAATTTCTGGCTGAAAATTTTTAAAAATTCATCAGGGCATACACCACTTAGAGAGCGTAGGGAATTCTTGTCCTTTTGAATAAAATAATATTCTAAAGTTTTTCTATGCTGCTTAAAATCAGACAAAATTCGTTATTACATGGATAGATTGCGCCGTGTTCCGGTCCATTTCATTCCGTTTTGATTGATATGTGAATGCTGTTTACGTGTTTATGAATCCAGAATTACTCAAGTAATTAAAATAAGAATACGTATGTATTCAATTTTTAGAGCACGAGTGCAGATGGGCACTTCTTGAACTATGTATGTACCAATCAAGTGAGCAACTCGTGGTCCTGGCTGAGTTCCCGGCGCAATCCTACACCGGAAAATTGATTCCATTACCAAATTAACGCTAAGGGTATCTAATTTGTCCTTATTATGCCGTTTTTCTTATTTTGGGCGTAGAATGGATGAACATAATAAATGACAGCGTTACTGAATTTATTTTGGGGTGCGCCACGCACTCTACTTTTGCGGAGTGTCGTAGAGGCGAAATAAATTCGTATTTGGCCATGCAATGGATTGCGGTGGCATGAACGAGCCTGCGCTTTGTTCTTCCAAGACAAGTCTGGTAGCAAATTAACGAGCCCGAAGGGATGGAAGAAGGCTTGGTTGGCTATGAAGGGAATCCGAACCGACAACCTGGTATCGAGTGCATGCGTCAGCCGGCACCCCACCCGACTGCGCTACACGCACCCAGGCCCATAATAGAAGGATGCACCCGGTTATTTATCCTTCATAATTCTTTTGGTAAGGGCACGTGTAGCGCAGTCGAAGGAGGCGCCGGCCGTCGCCTTCACCCGATACCAGGGTCCTGGTTCGGATTTCCCGCCCAGGCCAACCAAGCCTTCCATCCCGCCAGGGTAGGTGAATTGATACCAGATTTGTCTGGGAAGAATAAAGCACTGACTTTTACATCGACTGGCAACCGCAAGTTATTGTATGGCCTAATACGCAATCAACACGCCTCCACGACATCCCGTAGAAGTAGAATGTGTGGCGCATCTCGAAGAGGATTGAATAACGCCGTCCTTTATTCTTTGTCCTAATTCTTTTGGTTAGTAAGTGACTTATGGTGGAAACTCGATAGGATAGTCGCCGTTTTAGGGTCCATAGACAGGTCTGTTCCCAACAACCTGCCGTGGAGGAAGGGAAGGCTTGGTTGGCTTAGGCGAGTCCTGATCCATGAACCTCAATTCGGATTGCAAACGGTATAGGGCGCCTCCCCAAAGTGCACTATTGAGTATACATTAGATATGTAAGTGATTTTAAAGCCAACCTTTGCACGTTGATCGCCTCCAAAAGTCTACGGTTTCTTCTATGTTGGTGCTCCAGCGACGTCTTCAAATTGCGTCCACGAAATGCAGTTGAAGTAAAGCACATGGCGTATTCCAAACAGTATTTCGTCGACACCGCTCCTTATCATTTTAGTTCATCACTTTTACTTGATCCTAATTTTCCATGGAAAATGCTCCATACTCATAGAAATTGCTTGTGGTTTCTTTTCCGTTGTTTCCATAACTACAGAGGAATG
Organism: Heligmosomoides polygyrus bakeri; assembly: GCA_947359475.1. Classification (NCBI taxonomy): domain Eukaryota; kingdom Metazoa; phylum Nematoda; class Chromadorea; order Rhabditida; family Heligmosomidae; genus Heligmosomoides; species Heligmosomoides polygyrus. The sequence continues at coordinate 10,524,053 of OX375865.1, forward strand.
AGTTCGTGGCGCACTCTCTCTCTCTACTTCTCAACATTCCTAGGTCTTGTCGTGAATGTGGACAGCATTGCGAGGTGGGAAAGCACAATATAATCAATCACACCTCGAATGAGCATGCTAAACAGAGAAAGCGTTTACATAGAGTCCGTAACCTGATTGGCTGGCATGTGTTCTGTCGGTGCTCTGATTGGTTACGATTTGCCGGCGCGCTCCCCTCAATGCTGCCCAAATCTGCGACATGTGCCCTTTTCCAATTTTTCTGTATCTTTTGTGTTCATTTTCTCCTCTTCCAGTTTGATTTCCCTACATCGCTTTCTATTTTGCTTAAGAAAATCACTGTAGGAGACCCACAGTTGTTTCAGAATGGAGGGCGCGATGGCGAAGAAGGCACGCGTTTGGAATCCAGCCGTTGACAACGACGTGATCAAAGAGAAATTCCAACACGACCGTACCACAACCGATGCGCCGGTCGACTTCTCGCGAACGGCCAACTCGTCACTGCCGCTTCTGATACAGGTGAGAGAAGAACGTATTTCCATTGCTGTTCTTGGTTTAAACTAAGGCATTTAGCTAAGTCTACTGCTAGTGTGGGTGTCAGCAAAATTTTTGCGGACAAACTCGAAGCTCACAAGAGAACGCTGATGGCCCAAGTACTCTTCAGATATCGATTGGTTGTATTAACTGCTGGGCAAAGAAATGGGAACTGCCCCTTTTGGTGAAAAAATCCATCTTCTCATGTTCAGATCCAAAAGCTTCTCTGAGATAATCAATTATGCTATTAACCAGTCGTTCAGCGGCCAGTCGGCCGGCAAATCAGAATACAAACTCCGACCACATTCATTCCTTCTTTAGGGCTTCTTGCTTTCATCGCAGTAAGAAATTGGTGTTACTATGCATTGTAGAATATGGTGGAGCAGACTCTTCAAAACTGCTCCTATGAAACCCGTTCACATTCCATTGCATGTACCGATTTATTCTCCTAAGTGCCCGTTCTCTACGTGCCGAGAAGCAGACTGTGGAAGTCCTAATCCGCAACGGTCAATCTGCAGAAGCGTTAATAAGGTTAATCCTAATTGGTCAACCTATCGATACCGTTTTCTGTGCGACGGCAAAATACTTCTCCGATACCTTTAATCATTCCCCGTACCCCTCCCGCCACCTTACCTTTGCGCCCGCAAAAGTGGAGTGAGAGTCAAGTACGCGCACGTTGTGCGACGTCTGGGTCACGTCTTCTGAGTCCGTACGATTGTTGCATAATGTCTGTGAAACATTTGTTGGCTCTCGACGCACGTGTCACGACGCTGCTCCGACGTCTATGACACGTCTTTGCACCTTGTGACACGACTTCTGAAGCACGTCTTCTGCATCACGATACACGTTGGACGATGCTGGAAGAAAATACTGTCCCTCCGCCCCTAACGGGTTTCCCTTCGCGGGTTCTCCCTTACTGGTCCCATGTAATTGGTCCCCGGCGTACTGATTCCTCGTTACAGGTCCCCCTTATTCATCTGAATCCCTACGCACATTGGACAAGCTCAATTTCAGTGTTTTGTCTTCTTAGACCAGTCTAATACAAAGTCAGAGACCTCGAAATGTAAACGTTGGTTGGACTGGGCTGGAAATCCGAACCAAGAACCTTAAAACGGAGTGCACGGGAATACTGGCGCGCCATCCAACTGCGCTGCCCATCTTGATCACTACGTATATAAATTTGAGGGTGTCGAGGACTCACAAAAAGTGGTGGTTCTTGTTTTTTGTTCTGCCACATGCATGTGTAGAGTGGGTACTAGCCGATAATATGGCCAACACGGAGTGGCACCGCACCCGACCAATCAGGCGGCATCGAGGGGTACCGCCACCAATAGAGGTGTGTACTGTCAAACCCTTATTGGCTGACGCGTGTTCGATCGCTATTCTGACTGATTGTGACTGAGTGTTTTGTGACTTCTTATGTAGGCCACATAAATGACTAGTACTCAAGGAGACTTCACTCTTTTTAGCTTTGATTTATGAACCAACGCTTCTAGCACAGCTAAAGAAGGAACTTCCGTCTGGCTTAGTTGAACTTCTCCTGAGGCCGCATTCACGATTGGTAAGGTAATGGGCTAATGGTAATGGATAAGCTTACCAACAAAGAATGGTGGGCAGAGGGCAATTTTGGTCTTCATGATATGATATAATTCGGTAAATGATGTAACTCTACCACACCATTTACCCACCTTCACGCTCCTGTGGATTCCAGATAATGCCTCAATTTTTACCATCTACCCACATAACCCTGGGTAAAGTCATTCATGAATCCAGCCTCTGAAGTTCCAAACCATTCATTGCTAGTTTCCTGTGATGCAGTAAATTCATCGCAGGTTCATTCGTTTTTCAAAATTCAAATTGATCACTCAGAGAGAAGTTCATAGGATGCCAGGTTACATGATTAACACGGCTTTATTTTACGCAACAGAGAACGATTCTAAGTTTTTTCTCTCCGTCACATCAAGTAATATGTATGATGTGTACCTGTATGTAGTATGGACGACCTTATCTCTACTATATATTCTTAATTTGTTCTTTTCTTTTGTTAACGAGTTGTTATGCATTAATTTTCGTTTAAAATTGTCCGTTACAGAACTACTTCCACCTGGCACGGGCCCATCAGCAGCGTGCCGTTGAGGACGCATTTCGGCAAAGCTTCATACCCCAGTTTCCTATGCAAACGATGCCACACATCGCACCTAGGATCAGTCAGCTACCGACGATGGTGCAGCCTCCTCAACCTCTTGGTAAGTTTTGCTTACCCATCTGTTTGTAAAGGCGTTGGTAGCGTGGTTATAAGAGTACCCGTGTTACCGGTTGACTCGGGGTAAAGGTCCCATTCAGTCTAGCCCTGCCTTCCGTTACTACTGCTTAGGTATCAGATTTGTCCGGGAAGAAAATGATTCATGTTGTGATTGTGAACAGCATTAGGACGAGGATATGCGCCAGGCAATTGGACGGCATCGAATGTGCGTGATATTCTCAGAGGACATGCACAATAGGTACCCTGATTGGCAAGTTTGCGTACGGTGAGTGCCTCACTGGGTTCTGACTGCTGATGTGTTCCCACGTTCCACTGCTGCCCACTTTCGCGACATGGACCGCATAAATTCACTGATCTGTCTATCGGTGGGCCACGGCAAGTCACTGCGTAGACCATTTAGTTTGCTTCGATGGGATGCGATGGACTCTTATAGAATGTATTCCTTGACGGTGGTACTTAACGCTAGCCTTCATCCATCTCATGCATCCGACAGGAGAATCCGCTTGCAGAAAAATTATCGATCCTTCGCCGAGGTCAAATAAGAACCTTTCCTGAGTTTTTGAAACCGGACTATCCTTTCCTCAGAGAGGTCAAGCGCTGTCTTCTAGATTCACTAGGTGAAAAATGTATCATGTAGATGAAATCTGAAAGCGTTAACGAAAATTCCGTTGAGGTAGAATGCGTGGCTAATCATAAGATACAAGTGCTCCGACACGCCTGTCGGCGTGTCTCGCACTTGCGCGCTTCGCGCGACCTTAGAGAGTCACTAAGCCAAGATCACTCACTTCAAGCAGCTGCTCTGCTTGTGCAGCCTTCTCGGCACCTTAGCAGTAAAAAGAGGTATTTGAAAACCTTAGCAATTTCGAAACTTGGTCTACCCTCTTTAAGATCAGGTGAATAGTTCTTCGATATGAAGCCGTCCAGCTCTCCCTAACTCCATCCTCAATATCTCTTCAACGTCGGCACAATCTTCAGACAGTTCAGAAACGTAATTTATTTGCGTTAATCAGTGCTTTCGTCCTCAGACTGTTGTGGAGCACTCCTTCAGCCATTGTACCCGCGTGTCTCTCACCGCCCCCCCCCCCCCCACACTCCGATCGGTTAAATCTGGGAGAAAACCACCGGTCAAGCGATCGATAATATCGATTGATACTGGCCTCCACATTGAAACTTTCCACCTGATGGAGCACTCCTTCGGCCATAATACCCGCGTGTCTCCCACCCCCTCTCCACCCCGATCGGTTAAATCTGGTAGAAAACCAACGGCGTGTCTCCCACCTCCTCCTCTCTCCACCCTGATAGATTAAATCTGGGAGAAAAGCAACGGTCAGGACCTCGATTAGCCCCAGCGCTGATTCGTGCCGCTTGAACGACATCCGCAAAAATCGATAATATCGATCGATATCGATTGTCTCCCCTGCTGTGAAGGCCTTCCGTCGATTATCATCTAAATGCCCAGGCACGGTTACCGACGTCTACGGCTCATCATGCACGGTCGCCGACATGTTCTGCTCGTCTACTGAGTCGCCAGGCGCGTAGAAGTCGTCTGGGTATTTTCCGCTGATTTCTTTTCTTAATTTGTGCCCCGTAATTTCCCCTATTTTATGACTCATCGCCGATCGATAGTGTGACTCATCGCTTGGCGGATTATTATATAGTATGATTGTTCAGCGCCTTCCATCCGAAGCAGAACCGGTTCCAAATTAGGGAGGAATTATACTTATTAAGGATGTAACATGTAGTACAGCGCTCTTTCCAGGGCTGATTCGGTAGTAGTCACCATTGTGGCCTGCATGGGAGGCGGGAACACATCGGTCAATCAAGCCCGATCAAGGTGCCATTTTCGGTCAAGGGGACCAACGCCTATTCTCATTGGTTTGCCCGTTCTCATGTAGGGCACATTGCAGACTAATACCTTAACTCTTCCCGCGTTCTTTCACCTGACGTTTCTTGCCTCTTTTTCGAAGAAAATCTTTATAAAATATTCAAGGAGTACAGTACAAAATTTCAGCGCAAATGATGCCATGTCCGGTGCCGTCGTCGTCATCATCATCGTCGTCGACGACACCACCGGGCCCATCGTCCAACCCACTAGTGAATTCGGCTCTGGGCGTTGTGGCGATGACGAACGAGAACTGCTGTGCCATATGCGGCTCAGTGTTCAGACTCACGGCCGACCTCGTCCAACACATGCGGAATAACCATCGAAGAACCCGCTTCAAGAGGAAGAACGAAAAAACATTTTCATGATCACACGAGCTCATCCCTTGTTTGCAAGCAATGCGTAGGTGAATGACGTCTTCTGATAGAATGTCTGAGATACCGTATCATTTCAATGGAGTTCCAGTTTCTTGAGAGACTAAACACAGAACTAGTATAGTCGATGGTTCACATTAAGATGACTAAGAAATAAAAAGATGAACTTTGTCCGATATGGTGATGAAATTTGCTAACGCACCAGCGGTGAGTTGTGAGGTGTGCATGAGTGTTGTTCGAATGTCCTGTGATAAACATTTTAAACTGATCTGTTGTTACAAATCTTTCATTGAGGGCTTGCTCCATAATTTATTTATGTATTTAATTTGTACGTGAAGAATCACGCAGGTTAAAACGAAAACAAACAAACAAAGAAACAAACAAACAAGATCATGTTAGTGAACAGGAAAACACAGATTGCGATAACTAGTACAAACACGAACAACTCAGCAAGCCATTAAGAAGCTTCTTGGAGATACCGGTCAATAAGCCTTTTGTATTGCATCAATGAATTTGGCACAACGATTTTCTCAGAGAACTTTAGGAATTCAGAGCCAGCCCGATGTGTAAAAAAAGCCGATCTTACATTAGTTCTAGCTCTTGGTATTTGTATCTTACTTTGACCACCTCTAGTGCTGGAAGGTGATGCAGTATAGAAATCTCGGAGACGAAGGCCCAAAGTACCATTTATCAACTTATACGTTGTGATTAAATCGTATCGTCTTCTACGGCAAGCAAGAGACAGCAACTTGAAGATTGTGCTTCTTTCAGCGGCAAGGGGAGTGGTAGTGTAATCACAGCTGTGTACTCGCATCCAGAGCTTCTTGTGAAACTGTTTTGCACAGACTCTAGCTTAGCGATTTCACGCTTATACTTACAAGGAAAGGTTCCCAACTCGTGGTTGCGATGCCATTTTGGCAAGATGTAGGGCCCTATGAGTGGAGTCCAGAACCACAGTCAGTTTTTGCTGAACGCTTCTTTAAAGACCTGAAAAGGAGGTCTGCAAGCGTGCGCGAAGCAATTATCACCCCCTACGACACCCAGCCAGATGTGTCTCAGTGGGGCAGCCGGTAACACTGCCGGCTCATAGGAGCACACCGCGGGGCTTCTCAGTCGGAGACCGGGTGCTGTCACTACTTTTGCACGTATTAGTTTGTTGTTATTACACTCTGTCATGATTACAGGAGTCAATTTTAGACCACCAATGCATACAACAAACCAAGGCTCTCTATTTGCGCCTTCATATGGGCGAGTTGTTCAACTATGCATATCACTTCTCTGCAAATAGAAAGTCTTAAACATTAATAAATCAAAAGTGTTACATTTATTATTTTCCTTCCAGTCAACAGCTATGGTACAAAACTATGAAACAGGAAAAACACAAGCGCGTGCCACGCCAGCGGCATCTTACGAAAACCAGTGAGGAATAATCTTCTCCCTGGAAAGGAACTACCACTTCTTCTTTCGTTGAATGTGTGATCCGTGGGTGTAGGAAAGGGTCCTAGATGAACATCGACGTGACATGAAGGCGCAAATAGAGAGCCTTGGTTTGCTGTATGCATTGGTCGTTTAAAATTGACTCCTGTGATCATAAGAAAGTGTATTAACAACAAACTAATACGTGCAGAAACCATGCAACACTCGGATTCGAACTGAAAACTTCGCCGGTGTGCTATTATGAGGCGGCAGTGTTACCGGCTGCGCCAACAAGGCAATCCTGTTGCGTGTCGTAGGGGCTGATAATATTAGGTTGTAACGAAATAAATGGCACTGAACCACTGTAAATTTAAACAGTTAATATCTCGGTTTGTAGGCAAGTTTATTAAATGAAATAGAAACCTTCTGATTCTACACATCTTTGCCAACGTGATACAAGCTTTTTTATCCCAGTAGCATAAAAATCAGAAGTTCTGGAATTGACGAAATCTTCGAAGGCACTTTCGGCATCCTGTTGGTATTTGAATATTTTCCGTACCAAGAAGTCGCCAAGATGCTTGAAGAAATGGCAGTCTGTTGGGGAGAGGACGGGAGAAAACGGAGGATGTGGTAGAGTTTCAATGCTCAGCTCATTCAATTTCTGCAACGTCATTCGTGCTACATCGGGGCGAGCATTGTCGTGCAGAAGGAGAACTCGCCTTCGGTTTACCAAGGCCGGCCGGATATCCTTCAACTTTTTCATCATTTCTTCAATTTCAATGCAGTACTTCTCTGCCGTGATGGATTCACCGGGAGGGAGGAAGCTGTGGTGAATAATTCCCAGCGGACACCACCATGCTGTCACCATTACTTTCTTTTGGTGCAATTCCGGCTTCGCAAAAACCTTGGCGCTCTCATCGCTGTCCACCCACTGTGCCGATCGTCGCCCGTTGTCGTACATTATCCGTTTCTCGTCACAGGTTACGATGCGATCAAGGAATGGGTCCGTTTCGTTCCGTAGAAGCAGTGCGGACGAGACCTCATATCGTCGGTTTCTTTGCTCCTCAGACAGCTTGTGAGGCACCCATCTTTCCAGCTTTTTGGTCTTTCCAATCTCCTTCAGATGCCGGGCAGCTGTGTTGTGACTGACGCCAAGAACCTCCGCTATCTCCCTCCTCCTCTACCACATTTCTCAGCCTGTCCTCATCAACATCACTATGCCTCCCACGACCTTCATGTTCTTCCAAGCTCTCATCTCCATTCCGGAACTTCTGATACCAACAATACGCCGTCCGAATTGTGGAACATCCTTGCGGCGTTGATTTTCTCGTCCGCCTCCTTAGCTGTAGTGCCTTGCTTGAATTCATACAAGTAAATGCCTCGGATTACCCTTTTGTCCATCTGCAAAAAAGTCAATAAAACTCTAAAGTTTTCCCACTTTTACATAGAAATTTGGTACTCACCGGTAGAGCAAAGTTTGCGCTTCTAAATGATATGCCACATGTTACGGTTTGTTCTTGACCAAACGCGTAAAGACGTGCCAAAAAATGGAGCGAGCCAGTGCCATTTAATTCGTTACAACCTAATAGTTGCGCGCATTCCTTCAGATCTCCTTTCCAGATCTTTAAAGAAGCGTTCAGCAAAAACTGACTGTGGTTCTGAAATCGGCTCACAGGGCCCTACATCCTGCCAAAATAGCATCGCAAAAGCCCACCATGTGTTGGGAACCTTTCCCTGTTAGGGCTAAACACAGTGGTACCATATTCAAGCACAGCCCGAATTTCAGAATTTAGGACTGAATTTCTTTTTAGTGGCTTAAATATGCTATGCACAATCATATCCTTTTCTTTGCTATCGATTCGCAATGTTCTTTAAATGACAGTGTTGAGTTAGAATAAATCCCAGTTCACGTAAAGTACTTGTACTCCAAAGGCTGAAATTCACCAAGGTGATAGATCTTTCTGTTAACTTGCTCACCATGGTGTAGTACCTGGGATTTTTACCCTGATAGTGGAAGATTCCACCACCTAATTTACCACGAAACACAACAAAAAAGCGCTGTTATTATTAGGTTGCCCGAAAAGTTCTCAGCGTTTTGAGTGCTTCACTTTCAACCAACATAGCTTTCTCAAATCGTATCGGATTTGGTCGTAATAAGCACCGCTCGAATCAGCACATTTTTGACAACAAACCACATGTCGACTTATTCCATCAGCGAGAAAAATTGGTGGTCGAGATTCGAGAAAATCCACGAAAGCTGTGCTGGCTTGGTCCTGATTGGTGAAGGTTTTACCAGCCAGAAGTTCTGAAAGTGTTTGAAAAGGTGGTAGTCGCTTGGTGAGACGTCTGGAGAATATGGCGGGTGAGGCAAAACTTGACCACTCAATTCATTCAGTTTTCGAATAGTGACTTGTGAAACGAGAGGGCGAGCGTTATCGTTCAAAAGAGTCGAGCCTCTTCTGCTGACTAATGCTGGCTGAAGTTGAGGCGATTTTCGGTGCACTTCGTCGAATTCCTCACTGAAGGACTCTGCTGTGATCTTATGGCCTGGTGCCAAAGAGTTGTAGTGGATCACACCAGCCGTCGCCACTACACAGAGACAGGAGGTTCGCCCTTGGGAAATGCCTAAGGGGTTCGTCGGCGTCCAGTCACTGTCCGAAACGTTTCCTGTTATCATACAGAATCCACTTTTCATCACAAGCGATGACTCGACCCCAAAAAACGGGTCAGTTTTGTTGCGGAACTGTAGAGAAGAACAAATTTTGAAATGTGACAATTTTCACTCATTCAATCGTTGGGCACCCTCTTTTCGAGATTTTTCACATTTCCAAGGCGTTTCAAGGCACCCGCAACAGCATTTCTACTGACGTTTGGCTCTTGCGCGATCCTGCGACCTGTCTGGGAAAGTTTAACTTCCACTAAATCCTTTAACTCGTCGTCCAGAATGCTCTAGGTCGACTGCTACGGGGACCACCTTTGAGGCTGAAATCCGGCTATTTTAAGTCACCTATTTCTATCAAGGTAAAATCAGCTACTAATTTGACGGAAACCATCGGAACTGCTAAGATTTGTTCAAAATTAGATAATTTTGAAAGAAAGATAATTGATTTAAATGAAGCACTTCTTTATAATGGGTATTCACAAGAGCTTATAGATAGTACTACAAAATGCCTTTACAGAAATAAAAGATAAAGGACGGCGTTGCTTAATCCCTTTTGGGATGCGCCACGCATTCTACTTCTACGGATGTCGAGGAGGCGTGTTGAATATGTATTTGGCCATACAATGAATTGCGGTGGCCAGCCGATGAACAAGTCAGTGTTTTGTCCTTCTCAGACTAGTCTGGTACCAATTCTCTGGCCCCGGAGGGATAGAAGGCTTGGTTAGCCTGGGTGGGAAATCCGAACCAAGAACCTGGTATCAGGTGCAGGCGGCAGTCGGCGCCTCCTCCGACTGCGCTACACGCGCCCCCTTTATAGAAATAAACAAAATAAATAAACAAACAAACATTTAAATTGGACTCCGAAATACCGGAAATACCTGAAAACAAATAAACATTTATTACCAATACGAATTTCATGATTACAACGACAGATTGCTATGTTTCGATGAAACAATTGTAGAGTAGGATTAATAATATATATTAAATAATAATAAGTTTAAAAATGGACCTTAACAAGATATTATAACCATCGAGAATATCAGTTTTCATCCTAATATTCTAAAGGTAGCGCGCTCGAAGCGCATTCGCTGACTATCATATATACTTTTTTCCGATTCCTGACCTAAAATTCGTTTGTAGGTTTATTCTTTCCCAACCCTCCTTAGTCTTCATTTCTTTACTCTTCCTGACCTCTACCACATTTCCTTACTAGGGAAGGGTTTCGACCTCCCATGGAACTTCAAGTTGAGACCAGGATCATTAAAAAGAGCTCGGGGTGCTGATTACGAATATGAGTGTCAAAATTGCAAAATGAAATTCCTGAGCGTGTTGTGACCTGCCGATGTTGGGTGGCTTGACTACAGGCTGGCCGTGCGAAGGAGCTGGCGCAAAAGCGATCAGTCGTAGGAGCTCCGTAAGAATGGAATGAATGCAGCGATGGCGCAGGAGTGGCGCTCCCGCTCGTCACGTGTGACGTCGTTGGTTCGGTAGCCGTTGATACCGTCTTGCTTGCACATCATGATTTGTCTTCAAATGATCTTTTATTCTAAACACGTGACACGTGTTTGATTAAATAGCCAGGAAAACTATCATACATGTTTAAAAAAATGACCTTTTAAGACAATGTTTTTGTCTGTTTTCTTTTCACAGTATTTTCGCCACATAAGAAAAAGACATTCTCCTGATAGAAAATGTTCAAAATAATTTTACAAGGAAGCTTGTTATAAGGTATAACGGGTTCTTATATTCTGGGATTCCAAAAGCAGCAATTCGGAACAAATTTTTTGGAGTCCACTCGCTGTCCTCCCGAAGGAAATGGATTGATGCTTGCTCTGTTTTCAAAATACTCTCTGGACAAATTCGTATAAACTCATTGGCATTTTACAAATTGATTCCCTCAAAGACTAGAGGAACACCCTGTAAGATATGGTATCCAAAACCAAGGCTTGAGAGCAGGAAGCATTCATTCACAGTAAGGGCCGGATCAACGTATCTCGCACTGAAGAGCAACATCAGCCCTACTCCTGAGTCTTTTGGATCTTTCAAACGAGTAGCAAAACATGCTCTCCTACAGTATTAGTGAGATTGCCGTTTCAAATTACTGAGTTACAGTGACACGTTTTATCCTTTCTCGTTATGTTTCACAATGATGTTTAAGTTTGTTTGATGCTATGTTGGATTTTTCACGACTGTCTTTTATGGCCGTAATAAATTGAATTGAATTGAATGAGAGAACCTACTAAAGGTTCTATCGCAGATTTATCGTATGTTCTGAACCCATAGGTTTTAAAACTTTTTGAAATCCTCACAGCATAATGGAGGCTACATTGATGTTCACCCGGGTGCGTTTGTCACTCTTGGTGAATATTTGTTTGATCCTGCTACTGGTGACTGTTTTGTTGCTGGTTGTAGAGAGGCTGCTTGTATAAGATGTGCAGTGTGTAAGCAACATGTCTGCTTCACGCATTTTTTGCTTTTTTCCATGAATGTCGGGATGTCAGAAACACCTCCATTCGTTCAATATAAGACTTGGACTCTATTTGTGCAAAATAGTGAATAAAAATGGCATCATAGCAGTTTTTTGCTTTGCAAACGCAAAGCACTTTTGCAAACGTGTGTGATAGTTTTTCCGGCTACTTAAGGCAAACACATGTCATAGTTCGGAATAGAAGGTCATTTCGAAGATGAATCATGATGTAAAAATAAGCCGGTATCAACGCGAACCGAACCAACAACGTAACAGTGGCGAGCGGGAGCAATACCGCCACAACTGCCGTCCCATCCTTATGGAGCCCCTATGACTCATCGCTCTCGCGCCAGCATCTTCGCACGGCCATTCTGTGGCCAGCCCACCAACCTCGGCGGGTTATAACTCGCTCAGGAGTTTCGTTTTGCAATTTGGACACACATATTCGCAATCAACATTCCGAGCTCTTTCTATTCATCCTGGTCTCAACATGAAGTTCCATGGGAGGTTTTTTGAGAGTAGATTTCAAAGAAACGAATTAGCCTATGTTTAGATTTTCCTACGAAACCTTGGTACCATTTATTTATTTATCTATTTTATAGATGCACAATAAGAAACGGAACATGAACAAACAAATTTCGCACAACTCAACAAAATCAACGCATAAACTCAACACTGGTATAACAAATAAAGACATGAAATCAATATGCACTTCAATTGATGAAGTATAGTGCTTCGCAGCTATTCAGAAGCCTAAATACGAGCGGCTGCAGTAACGAAACAAACATCTAAAGAGATTGAAAATAAAGTGAGAATTTGAATGAATAGGAATTAGAACTCCGATAATGCAACAATGATAATGTTGCAGAGGTCGGCTTGACGCTCAGTATAGCTATGGTGTGATTCCGATGGTGTGGAGAATCACTTTCGACCAACTTAGTCGAACGGAAGCACCTAGGAGTCCGACCTTAGTTCGGTCATACCTAGGCCTTCATTACGCATCCATTCGATGCTGCTTCCATAGGAACTGAGGTAGTCAAGCCGAACTTGCAGACGTAAATTGTCTCAGTGTAAAGCATGACTCTACGCACTATATATTTGTATATATTATATAACGAAAATATAAACATGAGAGAAAAATCCATAATGGGCTGCATACTAAACAGTTATCAATGCGCAACACTTTGCGCCGGGTTAAATTTCTCGCAACATTTTTTTATACTGCGACGCGAGCTGCTAGTAGTGCTTTTCTGCAAATTATGTAGCAATTAACGACAACTATTCAACAAACCAAAGTTGATTCTAAAAAGCTCTGAACTTTCGAACATTAAGGTCACCAACAAATGCATTACCTTTCTATTACAGCCTGATTAATTGCCCTGAGCCCTTTGTACCTCCAGCGTCGGTCAACGAAGTACAAAGTTCTGAATATCGCCACTAACTACTTCCTGAGGGACTTTTCTGGAGCGCCAATACTTTAAGTGAGTAATTAGTGTGTTCTCAATGTACGGCGACATTGACATTAATGCAATCGTATTCCCCACCTGGAAATGTTGAAAAGAGAATGCACTCGCGTGGGCTCATGCAGGCGTACAAGTACACACTTAATTTAAGTTATAGATACACATGTCACGTTATCCATTTTTTGTTTAGAGCCCGTTAGACATTTTTTTTTCATAAAATATGACCACCACAGTGAAGCAGACACAAGCATGGGTTTAGATTTCTTCCGAAAAATTTATAACTCTTACCTTCTGGAGCGAATTTAGTACGATCCTCCCAAAGGCTGAAGGCTGAGGTTCGAAAATCGAGGGAGAAAGGCTGTCGTGCTGTGACGCGGTTTTGCAGTGTGAATCGTACTTTCGGTTTTGGCAGAGGTTTCTCTCAGATTTTCAGGTTTTTAGACGATGTTTGTATCTTCTAATAAGTTTTTTCCCAGGTATGGTCACGACAATACGTAGATTCACATGCATCTTCGTTTCCTATAGAAAATAATATGGAATTAAATATTGAAAAGTTTTAAATGCTGATTGTTCTACAGGAAAAAATAAAGATTTTCTGCCGGCAGATTTCATGTTATTGAGAGGTTTTTATTTTTTTCAGTTTTTTCCAGGATGTCACGGACACGACTGTTTTCTACTTGAAGGAGAGATATCTACGTCCGAAATTCCACTCCATAAAGCTTCAAGCGTTAATTACAAAGAATGACTCAAGCGCTTCCTCTACAAGATTTTTTGAAGCGCTCTTCGAATCAATGATGGAATGGCAGCTGAAGGATGGACTGGGGTCACGGAAAGAGTTTTCGCTCTTCGCAGAAAACGGCGTCTGGGGTCCATCCACATGCCCTTCTCAGTATCCTCATTTCCGCAGCGCGCAGTTGCCGCTCGTGCGCCTCACCCAGTGCCCAACACTCATTGTCGTAGAGGAGGGCAGGCCTCACAATTGTTCTATAGAGCTTGCCTTTGAGCGTCCTGGAGCATCTACGGGCGCAAAGGATCCCTGTGGACTCCCTCCACTTAAGCCAGGCTGCGCTTATCCATCTCCTGGTCTACACTTCACTCCTCAAACAGGTGAATTCCGAGGTTGCGAAATTCTTCTCCCTTCTCGATCGCTTCCCCTTGGCAGTCTAGAATCGACACAGCGCACCGTTCAGAGCTGATAAACTTCGTCTTAGGCCGTTGTCTTCGAGGGCTCTCTGCCACAGCTGCACCTTCTCCTCCAGCTCCTCCCGTCTGTCGGCTACTAGGGCAATATCGTCCGCATAGAGGATGGTCCTGCAATCAAGCGTCAGCACGAAGAGGAACGGACTCAAAGCCAATCCTTGATGCACCCCCACTGTGATGTCCACTTTTCTTGTCACCACGTATGGAGCACGTATCGCCGCTTTCAAGCTTTCGTACTTGTCCTTTATGACCGTGATCAGACGTTCCTACTACCCGACCAGGTCCTGCTATCCAATTCTACGTGTTACTTTTTTTATAAATAAATGTACTACTACTCTGGACATGTTAAGATACCATGATATACCGACTGATAATGCTAAACCTGCAAAGTTTACAGTGCAGAAGGGCGATAGCTGATCTCGTTTTCGGTTTTCGAGAACTTCGCAGGGAGAGTCGTCTTACCCCTAATAAATACTGGGTTTACAGGTCAAGTAAGAAGAGAATTGGTAGTTTTACGATTCACTGTAAACCTCCAACTAGTAAATGTCGTGGAAAATTCTTTAGCTCACTATTTTGTCGAGTTTCCAGATGGTTCCAGCGCATTCCAGCAGAAATTTTTTGTGCCGATAATAGCCTTATCTTCAAATCAAGGTCGGAAAAGCTTGATATTTTGCAAATTCTAAAAAGTAATAATATCTAATGATGAGGTCTTTGTTTGCAGCCAACTTTCTCCTTCCTCCTTACTATACCTCGTCAAAGAAAATCAGCCGGCGCCGCTCATAATCTTGCAGTTCGAGTCTTCAAGAAGATAACAGCCGTTCATTGAAGCAGTAGACTTCTAAGAATAGAGTTCTAAATTATGACTGTTAACTATAATGAGTGTTTTTCAAACCACCATATACAATGGCGTCCAAAAGTTTGTGAACGCTTGCATTTCTCGAGATAACTTTCTTTCAGAAGGTCCAGAAAGAGTGAAATTTGGATATGTGGTAGCAAGTTAGATCTTTAATCTACGTTCACTATTATCGATTTTTTTGCAAGTGCAATGTCAGTCGTGCGCAACGGTCAAACGTGAGCTGCTGAGGCGACGAGTGTATTTGTCAACAAATTTTCTTATGAAGCCAGAGTAGTAGCGTTTTGACATACTGTGGTCTTTAGCAAACTCTCTATTATGTCGAGAAGAAAGAATATTTCTGCTGAAGTACGAGAAGCCATTTTTCGACTCGTCTAGAAAAAAATCTCTTATCGGCAGATAGGACTGCTTCTCGGATGCGGAATTTCGACAGTTCTTGGTATAGTCAAGGGAATGAAATAGTTTGGAACAGCAGGAAACGCTGCTAAGTCAGGCAGGCCACGGATTATGACTTCTAGAGACGATTCTGTCCTCCAAAGGATGTCGAGGCGAAACCCGCCGCTGATCGCCGTCGATATAAAGAAGTCTGTAGCTGCTCACCATGGCTTAGATGTGAGCGTAAGCATGGTAAAACGTGGATTGAGATCTTGTACTCTATGGAAGACGTCTCTTTAAGAAACCTTTCATCAGTGAGAAGAATAGGAAAGCTAGACTCCTGTTTGCCAAGGAGCATTTGAACTGGAGCATTTGAGATAGACGATTGGAAAAAAGTGCTTTTCAGAGACGAGAGCAAGTTCATCCTATGGAGCTGATGGACCAGACCACGTAAGACGTCCCAAAGGCGCGAGGTACGACAAATTGTATCAACTGCCAACTACTAAACACTGCGGAGGAAGTGTTATGGTTTGGGGATGCTTCAGTGCACACGGAACAGGCCCTATTGACCGCATCCAAGGAGTCATAGACTCCAAACGCTACCACAAACTTCTAAACGGTGTTATGCTTAAACACTCCCAAAAAGCTTCTTAAACACCGTGAATTTTCCAACACCGGAAACAAGGTTCGAAGGCGGTGATGGAGTGGTTCAGTGAAAATGGAATCCATCTTATGTCGTGGCCTTCTCAGTCACCGGATCTGAACCCAATTGAACACCTTTAGGGCCACCGTGCTAGGAGTTCAGCAGGTCTCTTAGCAACAAGCAAGGCCGAAAAGTTCGAACAATTAAGACAGAAATGGGAAACCATCGGACCCGACCTGATTAACAAACTTCTGGAGTCCACCCCGAGGAGAAGCTAAGGTGCAATTAAAGCAAAAGATTTTGCAACTCACTACTATAAAGTTACATTGTTTCAATGTATAACTTGCCTGTCTTTGGTAACAAAGAATGCTGCCGAAGTGCTGTAACCTATATGGTTTCCTTTTTCCTTTTTTATGCTTTAAATATGGAAAGGATCTGTATAAAACAGCAGGGATAATTTGATATAAAAATATGTGTAAATTGTCACAACATATTCAAATTTCGCATTTTTAAAGCTGTTTTGAAACCAGTTCTGGCAAAAAATTCAAGCGTTCACAAACTTTTGGACGCCACTGTATTTCTCAGATCGTAGCAGGTTCATTGTCTTATGGGTGGTGTGCATATATGAATGTAAAAGAAGCATCAGCAAGAGTAGTCCCTTACTGCAGTTAATATTCTTATACAATTCTTATACATTTGTTGTTGTGCTTTGTGCTTTTGTTCAAATTTAGTAATTCTTTTTTCCCCGTATCGACGTCATTAGTTCGTGCGTTTCAATATGCCCAACTCCTTTCTATGTTACCGCCTCAGGTGTGCACCAGTTTAAAGAGGCCTTTGAGATATCGGGCCCGCCTTGGGCTCGTGTATTTAGGAGGTCGTAGACTTGGCGCATATTACAATTCGCATGCAAGACGTCCTCGCGGAAGGAATTTTACATACGCTTTATGTTCTTTTAACGATTTTAACAGCCCTTGCAAATTATTTTTTCTTCACTATATGAAACAAGTGCGGCTACTCTTCGATAATCCTCTTTTTTCATTTACAATGAACCAGGAAATGGACTTACAACGATAGCAAAGACATTACAAAATAAAAATTTATTCCTACCCTATCCGTTAAAAACGCGAATATTAATTGTGTTTAGAGAGCCACGTCGAGTGACGCAGGTCCATAGTGACTTAATGGCGAAGACGTCAACTCAGGAGGAAAATGCGCCGGTTTGCTGTCTGTGATTCCTGCTGCACAGCTTGCGTTCTGTTGCAGAAAGGATGATCAGTAATCAAGCGATAAAGTCTGGTGCCGACAACCAAAGTGGTAAATTGGACACCAAACATCAGTTCGTTACTAACCATCCTAAAAAGACGTATTCAGTAAATGGCCAAGTATTAACATAATAATGAGTACAATCCAATCCGTTGCATTGAATAGACGACTCCGTGGATGTGTTATACTTTTTAAAAGAACAATTGGGCTGATCGAAAAGTCTTGCAAAACAAAACTTTACGCTAGTGCCTGTTAAGTTTGTTAAAGCTCTTACAGTATTGATCTTGTGTGGTGACTTCACAGTACATTCTCGAAGCTTCCTCAAGCATACTATATAAGGCCTCGTCGAGTACGAATACAGCAGCAATGTCAACGATAAGCGGCAGCATCCTACGACCTATCGTCTGATACGAATTTCTGCTATTCCATTCCGCAAGAACTGCAGCCTCCAACATCTGCGCTGCATTCAGGGAGGAAGTCATTCACTATTCCACAGTGGCCCGTTGGTATCAGCGCTTCAAGGCTGGAGATATCTCTCTCGAAGGACGACCTCGTGCCCGACGCCCCTCCGTTGTGGAAGACAGCTTGCGCCAAGCCTACAAGGTGAAGCCAAATTCAACCACTCACGAATTGGCGACGACACTTGGATCTACGTAAAGCACCGTCGTGAGGCAGCTGGAGGTCCTTGGGTACCGCAGAGTTTTGTCGTCTTGGGTACCACATGAGCTGCGATTCTCTGACAAGGCATGCCGAATCAGTGTTGCTGAGTCGCTGCTTCTTCGCCCGCACAGAAAGGACTTTCTGAAGGACATTGTTACTGGTGATGAAAGCTGGGTTCTTTATGTTAACCACATACGAAAGAGATAATGGCTCCCACGCGGAGAACCGGCTCCAAGACAAGAGAAGGTTCTTCTGTGTTGCTGGTGGGACTCGGGAGGCATTCTTTACTGGGAGTTGCTGGATAGTGAGACCACAGTCACAGCATCTGTCTACGCTACCCAGCTACAGAGCTTGGCCTAACCGTGCCCCAAAAACGTCCAGAACTGGAAAATGTCTAGCTGCTGCACGACAACGCGCGTCCCCGTGTTGCAAATGTGAGCCGCGAGACAATCCAGGAGTTAGGCTGGGAAGTTCTGCCCATCCACCCTACTCTCCATACCTAGCTCCTTCTGACTACCACCTGTTCAGAGCTCTGAGGCAGCATCTTCGAGGTAGCGAGTTCGATGATCGACGCTGGAAGTGGAGGTTTCTGAATTGTTTTCCTCACAGCCCTCGGAATTCTGACGGAGAGGAATTGAAAGGCTGCCTGAAAGATGGGAAGGATCTTAGACTTGGATGAGGAATATAGCATAGAGTGAGTTTTTGTTTTAGCAAATAGGGACCAATTGGAATCTTGTTGTGCTAGCGTTGCAAGACTTTTCGATCAACCTAATTCAATGCAGGGAGTCTCAAAAAAAGTATACACTGTTTGAATTGTGACAACTTTGCTTACAGTAAACACACTAATAAACTTAAAAATCTATATTAAAGCTTAAAAATACAATTTTTTGACATTTAGGCGGTACGGATTGCGCCATGCACTCGCCTGAAATTTGGCATTTTATACTCGATTGATTGCGTTTCGCTTGAATACTTATTATAATTTCTTTTTGTTATAATTTTTATACCTTCTCTAAAAAAGTTTTGTATTGATTGGTTTTAGCTCCTTTTAGGGTTTTAAAATTATAAACACACTACGACAGCAAAAAACGCCGGGTATCCTAAAAGAATGCAGGTGCTGTTTGAAAGGTTCTAACACTAACGAAGCTTTTGAAGCTGTTTGAGACCCATATGAAAGCGAAGGGTAACGAGAGTTCTGCGGTGTGTAAATAGCCAGACTGCGCCATGCCCTCGCTTGAAACCTTGCATATCAGACTCGATTGATTGTGGCCTGACTGCTTGTTACAATCTTGCTGCCAATTTTTTCCAGATATGGTTACGACAATGCGTAGATTCCCGTGCGTTTTCGTTTCCTGAAGATAAGAATATGGAATTCAATAATAATAATAATAATTAAAAAATAAATAATAAAATTTTGGAATTAAACATTGAAAGTTTTAAATGCTGATTGTTCTACAGTAAAAATAAAGAAGATCCGCAGGTTTCAAGTTATTGAGAGGTTTTTATTTTTTTTCAGTTTTTTTTCCAGGACCTCACGGACACGACTGTTTTCTACTTGAAGTAGCGATATCTACGTCCGAAATTCCACTCCTTAAAGTTTCAAGTTTTAATAACTAAGAATGACTCAAGTGCTTCCCCCACAAGATTTTTTGAAGCGCTCATCGAATCAATGATGGAATGGCAGCTGAAGGATGGACTGGGTCAGGGAAACAGTTTCCGCTCTTCGCAGAAAACGGCGTAAAAAAAGTGAAATCGTACCCTATAAAGTTTTAAATCCTGTTTGACACACAGTGATAAAACAACGTTTCTCTGAAACGATCTGCTGTTTGATGAGGCGTTTCGATTTTGCATCATTTGCCAAAAAAAAAACAATCGACTTCCCTAATCTCATAAAAGCCGTAATATTAGAAACTGCTTTCTATAACACATAGAATCTGCCTCTATAACTTTTCAATGCCAGAAAATTTCTCGCAATCTCCAAAGATCTCCGATGGCAATCTACGTGTGGCTACTGCGCTCTCTGATATCAACGACCTGAAGGATGGATTTGTCACGGAAGGAATCCACCTTCTAAAGAAATTAACATCAGAAGAACATGAAATAGTGCCATATAAAATTTTAAGTAATTAAAAGTAAATTTTAATTTTAAGCAGTTACGGAACAGCAAAAAACGAGTCTCTCCGCAGAGATCTTCGATACGATTAAGGCGAATCGTATTCAAAATTCTCCTCTTTTTATGAAAAATTAATTATTTTCCTATATAGTAAAAAGCATTTTTCAATTTTACAAAACTACTGTTTTTTTATATTTCGAAAACTGGCCGAATTATGGTCATTTATGTAACGCTGTTCCCAAGGCTCAGATAGGTCGTGCATCAAGTCATTGGAAAGCTTTGACAAAAAAATCATTGCTCGGTTCGTTTTTCGAAATTTGGAAAGGCCAATAACTTTGTGAAAATTAAAAGAAAAATGGGTGCATGTTGCACAGATTGGAAGATGGAAACGCATACACCAATAAACCTCATTGAATGGGCGTGCCATTCAGAGGTGTGTGCAGTCGGTACCGAGATCGGATGACATGTGTTCGATCTGTGCTCTGCTTGGTTTTTATTGGTTGGCGCGACCCCATATATCTATGCTGCTCACCTTCGCGACATGTACCGAAAAATGCTTTCTCCCATAAAATCCTGGGTGGTAATTTATAGTGTCTTCCGCCTCGGTCGTTCCACTCAAAACCGCGGATCCGATGTGAAGCTCTTCCTTCGTGGCCCGATCTTGGCGTTGAAGTCGCCGACGATCACCTTGTAGAAAGTGTGATCTTCCTTATAGAACTTCTCCAGCTTCACGTAGAATGCTTCGATCTCTTCATCGTCGTAATCGGATGTAGGGGCGTACGCGACGAACACAGTCAGGCACGGAGCTACATCGCTTCAGTCGCAGACGGCGATTCGGCTTGTCAGAGTGAGACGAATCGATGTTCATGGCCAAATGTGTGTTGCCGAGGGCACCAACGCCGTCTACTCCTCTGCTGTCGCATGTTCCAAGGAACAGTTTTTCTCCGGAATCGTAGGCGGTGTGTAGTGGTGGGGTCTTCTCGTCCCGGTCAGTCCGATGACGTCGTACTTAAGCTGTCTGGTTTGCATCATCAGATCCACGACGAATGTTTGCGACGCAAGCGTGCGGGCGTTGTAAGAAGAGATCTTGTTCTTTTCAGTTTTCGCATCCTGGCTAGGCCCTGAGGTTTTAGCAGCCTCTCGTTACTCGTCCTTTCCATAGCTGGAAAGGTGGGGCTGCCTCGTGGTCAGGAATATGGGTCCCTTTAATGCTGCTGTGTTTGACTGAAACACTACACTGATAGGCAGTCAGACTGGCCGAAGGGGGGGGGGGGAATGACGCTTTTCGGGCGGCCTCGAATCGTCTTAAGTTGTACTCCTGTGCAAGCTTTTGGCCGGGCCGACGCAGATACTGTTTGAATAAGGTTTTGCGCTAGTGAAGCTTTTGAAGACGTTTGAGGCTCATTTGAAAGCACGTGGCAACGAAATTCCTGTGACTTGTAAAAATTCAAGATTGCGCCATGGTTTCACCCGAAACTTTACATTTCAGACTCGATTTATTGTGCATGGGCTGAATGCTTGTTACAATCTTGTTCATATTTGGCCACTTTTACGTGTGCTGTGCTTCCCGTAACGTTTTCTGTCGAACAGTATCTGCTGTTATGCCAATATTGACTATTTGCAGGCCACAGAAATCTGGTTACACTGTGCTTTCATTCGAGTTTTAAACGTCTTCAGATGCTTTGCTAGCAGCAATGTTAGAACCATTCAAACACTACCTGCATTTTTTACGATATCATGCAATTTTCGATAGCCGTGATGTGTTTTTATGTTCCAAACCCTATAAGAAGCAAAAATCAATCAATACGGTCACTTTGCCGAGACCTTATAACAAGTATTTAAGCGAAACGCAATCAATCGAGCGTAAAATGCCAAATGTCAGGCGAGTGCATGGCGCAATCCATACCGCTTATATGTCGGATAATTTCTATTTTATTAAGCTTTTATATGAGTTTTGAGTCCACAACTTTTTCAGTACGTTTAGTGTGAGGAAAGTTATCATCTTTCAAACAGTGTGTAAATTTTTTTGAGACACCTGGAGAGTAAAGCCATGGTATTTGCTGACTGCACTTCATACCACAATCTCCTTGCGAGAGTAGGATTCTTCCCAGACGAATCTGCACCGGAAATTATTCTATCAATCAACATGCGTGTGATATCGAGTATAAGTGGAACAAATGTTAGTATCGCACAAACCAGATACTTCAGCTCTACTTTACCAAGCAGCGCGCCCTAAATCAAGTGTTCCTAATTAAATTAAAAAGAAAAGCTATTTTATTAGGTTGGAAAAGTCTCTTCACGCTTATGTGTCAGTATTTTGTGCCACACGAGGTTTGTAGGTAGATCTTTATTTGCGGCCTGACGTTTCGACTTTCCGTCGTCTTCAGAGGCCTAAAAGTTGAGCACAGGTTTATGTTTGCGCTCTACCCCACCAAGCGCCTTAACTACCCTTAACATTTTCGACCCACCCCTATAGCCCAAACGAAGAAGACGAACCCACTCATAGGATCCATCCCAGGGCTGACGATCGCCCTCGTTATGTAACCAGTAGAGGCGAGTGAGACACATTGAGTGGGAACTATCGCCGACCGGTCACTTAGAGTTCACATTGAGGTACAAACGGCAAGAGGTCACTCATAAAAGAGGGGCACTCATTTCGGTTGTTCATTACTGGACCTCTTGAGGATATCCAGAGCGCCTCCAACGCCTTCCTAGCCGAGATCTTCTCCTCAACGGCCAGAATGCCACACCTCACCTCATAGTCGTTCCCGTTATGCATCCATTGTATGCTTACCAAGTAGACTAGTGAGCAATCCACGCCTTTTGCTGGCTAGATGTTCCTTCATGCGTATTGCCAGAGACCTTCCCGTTTCCTAGTATATTTAGCGTTACAGTCCAAACACTCTATCTCATAAATTGCTCCGATCTTTGAGCAATTCCCCAAAGGGCTACTTAGACAAGTAACGCAGTTCTCCGATATGCACTGTTTGTCATAGAGTCGATTTCGAACTAGCTGCCGTTTTATGTTGTCGTTAGGAATATTCACCAAGACATCATCGTCCTGCAGCTGTGCGTTTAGAATCACTCTTCGAATATCAGCAGTAACTCTATCAGAGACGAAGGGAAGCAGGAAAGATATCGTGTTTGCTCGCGGTCTTTCGTGGCGGTAAGCGTGAGGTGTTCGACGAAGATTCAAAATTTTATAGCCGTTTGACACGGCTATATTGGAAGCTAGCCGCAGAGATTCTTGTCGTTCATCTGGGTCTGTGCCCATTCTTGCTGCTGTTCGGAACATGTTTTTCACAACAGCTCGTTTCACAGCAGTGGGGTGCGCAGACCTGGCGTGAATCAAGATGTTTTTGGAGCTTGGTTTACGGTACCATTTCACGCTAACTGCCCCATTAGACACCTTGACCACAGTGTTGAGATACTAAGCCAACCGTTTTTCGGAGTTTTTCTAGTAAGTCTAATGCACTCAGATTGTTGATTCAACAGCCTGAAACATTCATCCATGTCCGACTGTGTTGATGTTACGATGCAGCAATCATCTAGGTATCTACAGTACATACAGGGTGCACCATAAATATGGTCACTCAATAAAAAACGAATTACTCACGGGGAATTTGTCAGGGAATAGCGAAACTTCCTCAACAATTTATTAACAATCTACTTAACACGCAAAATGGATATCATCCAATATGATCTTCCTTGGCACGAATGACAACCTTCAGACGCTTAGGGTAGGACTCAATGGCGGCACGCAAGGTTGCTTGCGGAATTTCCATCCATGCTTTTTCCCGTGAAGATTTCAATCCTCGAGTCATAGTGCGCCTTTTAGCGCAGGCTTCACCCTCTAGAATGAACTAACGCAGTAATCCATAACACTCAAATCTTACGAGTTTTTCGGCCAACCAGAAACAGGGATGAAGTTGGGAAGATTCCTTGCGCACCACTCCTGAGTATTCTTGGACTTATGAGCGGGTGCGCCGTTCTGGTGAAAAGTCCATGTTGTATTTCCAAAGTGTTCTTGAGCCAGGGGAAGCAGCTCCTTCATCACAATGTCGTTCACGTAGACATTGGTGTTGACCTTTGCTCCTTTTTCAACGAAAACCAATCGTGCCCATCTTGTAGCGCAAACTCAGGCCCAAACCATAGAGGAAGCTGCATGAGAGTTTCTCTTAACGGTGTCTGCATCCTCACCACTTTCAGCCAATAACCGCGAGTTTCAGCGGTCAAAATGCTGCTCAATTGAGAAAAGTTTCTTATCAGTGAAGAGCGTCGTCAGTGGTCGTGCCGCTCGAGGAGTCTTGGACGTTTTTTCTTCTTTCTTCCACCTGTGCAGGCGTTTGTCCGTGCAGTTGACGGAACTTGTAGGGGTGTAGTCCAAGTTCATTCTTAGCAACTCGCTTCATCGTCGTAGCCGATACGTTGAGCTCGGATACCATCTTTCTCATGCCGCGGCCTGGATTCCACTTGAATTGTTCTTTCACGATTTTCCAAAGGCTGCTCGTAGCTACGGATACCTGGCAGCCAGGTCGGGAACGATCATCGAGAGAGTTACGTTCCACACAGCGATAGACTGTCATCTTGTGCAGCTTCAGCAGACGAGCGATGCTGGGAACAGAAAGTCCTGCCCTTCTCGGATCCAAGATTGCGCCTCTTTGACAACAAGGCATTTCTGATAGAAGCAGTGTGGAGATGAAAAAAACACTATATGCGGTTAAGATGACACGTAGAATCCGAAGAAACAATGGAAACATAAAAACGTTCGCAAACAAATACAAAAAATGACGCGCGAAAAAGTGACCATATTTATGGCGCACCCTGTACATTAGCGGTGAGCGATCAAGCACCGGTTGTTCCACCCTGCTCATAAACAGACTGCGAGGACCGGTGCCAGTCGTTGACCCATGGCCAACCGTCTTACTTGCGAATAGTACGAACCTGACCATTTAAAGATGTTGCAATTTAAACATTCCTTGACTAGTGCCATGATGCTCGTCTTCGCCAGTCCAAAGGTATTAATATTCCTCACATGCAAATCCAACATTTCAGAAAATGAATGTAAGGCTTCTTTGTTTCGAACGTTAGTGTAAAGTGACGTAACATCAAATGACTCCATTACGCAACTTTGACTAAAGTTCGAGTTATGTAACAGCTCGAGGAATTTGTTCGTATTGGTCAGGTGAGACGGCACCTTGGACAACAACTGGCTCACAATGCTGTTAAGAAATTACTGTTAACTGTTACTGGACAACAACTGGGTCACAATGCTGTTAAGAAATTACTGTTAATTACATAGTATCCACCGCAGGGCTGACAATCGCCTTCGTTAATTGCTACTTAACGAGGGCGATCGTCAGCATTGCGGTGGATCCTATGCGTGAGTTCGTCTTCTTCGTTTGGGCTATCCGTGGTGATTCTAGGGGTGGGTCGAAAATGTCTAGGGTAGTTGAGGCGATTGGTGGGGTAGAGCGCAAACATAAACCTGTGCTCCACTTTTAGGCCTCTGAAGACGACGGAAAGTCGAAACGTCAGGCCGCAAATAAAGATCCACCTACAAACCTCGTGTGGCACAAAATACTGACACATAAGAACTTACCATGCTGAGGTTTCAAGAGGAGAGAAGTTGGGAACTATCTCTTCACACTCTCATGATTTTTTACCGTTCTCCTTGTAAACGCGCTAGCGAATATTGATTGCTGATTTTGCAATCCTATCACACCTGTCTGTCGTTCGCACGTGGACATGGGTCAAGACCCTTCTTGTATTTCGTTATCTATCCAATCTTCCTGACTTATTGCCAGATCCACCTCATGGAGTCACGTCGTTCTTCATGAATTCATTAAAGGATCTAAAGCACGTCAGGCAGCCGACCAAATTAACCATATATATATATATATATATATATATATATATATATATATATATATATATATATATATATATATATATATATATATATATATATATGGCTGTGGATCTATTACACATCGCGCCTGTTATGAGTGGTTCGGAAAGTGTTTAAAGGGAAATTATTCACTCGAGGACAAAGCAAGGTCAGGAAGGCCAACTCAATTGAACGACACTGAGCTACTCCATTCTCTTCGTACCGATTGTAGGCAGACGGCACGTCAACTGGCAGCGAAGCTCGAATTGTCTCATAGAATAGTGGAAATTCTTGAAGGGTCTTGGCTTTGCATGGAAATATGGAGCTTGGATTCCACATGCCCCGTCAGACACTCAGAAAGGCCAACGGCTCTTCATGATTGCTTCTCTTCTCTTCAGATACGAGAGAAAATCGTTTCTGACGCGGGTTGTGACAAGCGATGAGTCCTGGGTTCTGTATTGCAACTTCCGAACAAAAAGACAAGGGGTAGAAAAGGGAGAGGACCATAAGCCTGATCTCAAGCCAATGTTCACGAAAGGAAGATTCTCTTGAGTGTTTGGTGGATATCATAGGAGTGATTTACTGTGAAACTCTCAGAAGTGGAGAGACACTTATTGCTGCCACATACAGTGGCCAACTCCACAAAGTCGCCGCAGCTCTCAGCTCTCCAAGAAAAGAGGCCTGAGAAGTCAAACGTGATGATCCTGCATGACAATGCAAAACCACATGTTGCAAGACTCACAAGAGAAACAATAATGGGGCCGGGCTGGGAGGTAGTGCCACATCCACCGTATAGCTCCGACCGCGCCCCTACCGACTACCATCTCTTCCGTGCTCTCAAGCAAGAAATTGGAAAGAAATATTTTGAAACGGATGAAGACTCAAAAATTGGATTCAGCAATGGTTCGACTCCAGAACTGTAGTCCTTTACGGGAGAGGAATTAGAAAATTGAGCAGTATTTGGAAAAGTGAAGTGGAACAAAATGGAGATTGATTGATTGATTTGACTTTGTAGCTGTGAAGTAATAAATCTTTGATAAAATGATAGACTTTTGTTCCAACCTAATATCATGAGTTATTCACAAACGTACCTGCTTCTTAAACCTTGCCTTCAAAATACTATAGCCTATTACTCCGTACAAAGAAGAACATACGACAGCCGTAAAAATATTGAAACAAGCCGCACTGTTTGCAACAATCTGAAGAAAACCGAAAAGCCACTGAGCGAGCTTATAAAAAGCACTTAAAAAGAAACTTGCACCTGTTCAGCTCTTACCTTACTCTGGCTCTCAACGAGTGTTATCACTAAAGTGTTCCACTGTGTAGTAACAAATGATACTGAATGCTCACCAAATAGCAGTACACAAGCATTAGCTGCAATTGCTAATGCCCAGTTTATTACAAAGGCGTACAGAGCATTCCTTCCGGACCATATCTAAAATGGTATCTGCACAAGGTTCCACGTTCCTACACCCTTTGGAGAATTACATAGTTATCGAACCGCAACCTCTGTAGCAGCATGCATATTGCCGGTTACATATCAATGCGCGATTCCAACTCCAAACGTTCTTCAAGTATCATAAAGTGATCTCCTACATTATATTAGGTTCTCTCATCAGTCCCCGCCGTTTTTTCAACGATTCATTGCGCCAGAGGTCTCTTGCATAGCGCACGTATATTAAATTTTTTTTCATCTTGAACTTTGTAAATTTTTAGGTCGTTTAACATGTTGACGACCGCGCCTTTTTCGCGTGTCTGGCGCATGGGCAATCGATTTTTTGCAACGCCGACAGTGTGGCATGACATCATGTCGCACGGTCTAACGCGACCGCAAAATTCGTCTCTTGGTGGAAAGCGATGATGAGGATGACGAGGTAGTCCAGGACGACGTTAATGTTGAGGCCGGTATCCTTGCACTACCAGCTGACGATGATGATGGCTCAAAAAGCGAAGTAATAAAAACCGAAGCAGAAAATGAGGATGAGGAAGTTTGGAAGAGCGATTTTGAAGCGCCTACTTGATGGAATCTTGTGACGGGGTCCGGCTTTCATGATGACGTGTTCGACTGCGTCAGGACGATCGATTATTATCGGTTATTTTTCAATGTCGAACTGTTAATAGAAGCCATTACTTGACGAAAAGCTCAATAAATCAGTAACTGAAAAATGGTTTTTGGGGATTACGCTTTTCACAGCAATGTATAAAGATGTGGTGCACATAACACAAAAAAGTTCCTTGGAAAGATCTGAATAAAACTAGAAAAATAAAATATAAGGCTGTGGCCTGACGTCATGTAACACGGTCGTGTTAATTGAAAAGTAACCGGCCTCAGGGCCTCGATATTCAACGCCTCTGTACTACCCGCGATGTGCTACGCGACGGAAACCTGGCCCGACAACAAGACAATCGCCAGAGCAACGCAAACTACGCATCGTGCACTGGAGAGATGTCTTCTGAGGACAAGCCTTCGTCAGCAATGGCAAGAAGGCCTACGAAGCTCGGCGCTACGGGAGAAGTCGCAATTAGCAGATTCGCTGCAGTATATGAAGAAGTCAAATATCGCTGTGCCGGACTCCTGCTTCGACGAAAGGACGAGAGATGGAGTCTTCGTGTCACAGAATGGCTCCCAAGAGACCATAAAAGACCACTGAGACGACCACCAGCGCGATGGCAGACTCATTCTCAAGATGTTTCAGAGAGCGGAATCTGTCTCACTGGATGCAAGCTGTCAGAGATCGAGCAGTTTGGAAGAGGTTCCTCGCTGAGAAGATCTCCAGCCGACAAAAGGACCATCAAGGAATCAACGTAAAGTGAGTATCATTATCTTTAACAAGATTTTTATTGCTAGGATAGCTATTCTTACCTGGCTGTACGTTAATGGACGGTATACCGCAGTAAAGCGGTTGATAGCCAATGTGATAAAGCCAAGTAGTGTGCTAGTTCTGAAGAGCAACGTCAGAACAGTGAGCAGTTCAGGAAGCCAAGGTCGCGCTATAGCATAAAATAATGTCGGTTGAAGAAAGGTTCGCGACCGCATAGTTATCTCGATAAGAAAAAAGAGCGGCAACTCAGATATGGACTAAACCATTCTATTAGAATCACTTTCAAGCACATGCAAATTTTTTCTAGCTCCGTTAAGAAACACCCTTTAACAAACTCACATTCAGCGCCACAACGTTTAGAAAACACATATGAGCTTCCTTGAATTGTTTTCGGCGGCGAATCGCTAACACGTACACTGCCACGTATAAGAAAAACGAAATCCAGCTGAATATAATTATAGGAAGTTCACATAATAGAAGCGATGTATCCATCTATAAGAAAGAAAAATACTCCGATGCCAGGCACAGTCTGTTGACATTAGAAATGCAGATTTTCGTGATATCCAGAGTCAGAAGGTTTTTTGCGTTGTTTTGACTGAGCTCCATACGAGGTTATACAGATCTTTATTGGCTAACGTTTTGGCGGTATCGCCTTCTTCAGAGCCTGGAAGGAAGGATCAAGTCAAAATGTGGTTAACACGTCAGACGTTGCTTCCACCTTAAAAATTCAAGGCCACCTTTCGATTATTTAGTCAATAGAGAGATTGAGACCCTTACCTTACAGCAAGCCAAGTGGACCAATCGGTCGGTAGCAGGGTCGTAGTAGATACACAGGCGCCCCTATCAGAATGCCAACCTGATGTAGGACCTGAGCTCCCGTGTTATATAGAGGCATTCTTCCTTCCGGTTGTTGCAGAGCCTTGCGGGCGGCAGTGTAGGCTTCGACTGCCAGTACCTTGACCCTGGCTTCAAAGTACTCCTACTTATGCTCGTGGACTCTATGGGGACCCATTGCAGTCTACGTCCCTGGACTTGGCCTTGCCATCAAGGTGTTCCATGAACCTAACATGTAGGGGTCGCGCCGTCTCACACATATATTCCTCGCCTCAGCTCTGGCAGGTAATGAGGTATACCACACCTGATAAGGTGCAGTCCCCTTCCCTGCCATGTGGGCAGACGGCGCAATCAGGGGTGACATAGGCGATCTTAAGGACGATTCCGAACTAGCTGCCACCTTAGGTTGTCTGGTGGCACCTCCACAACAGTTACCACATTCTCCAGCCGGGATCTCCTCACGCAGTTCTGAAGGGTAGTGCTTACATCACCGGATATAAATGATACCTTTCCGGAAATGGTGCGGCTATTGCTTGTTCTGGAGGGACCTCCGCAACACTATAGATGTAAAGTGGGGCTTATATTCATTGCTAGCCGCAATTTCTTGTGCAAGATTAGGAGTTTTTTATTATGGTGAATTTTCTGTTTGAGTATAGCTCTAGCGTCTCTTTTTTTAAAGAGAGGCACTCGGTGATGAAATCCAATATAGCATGAGATACGTGAAAATGCGATATCCATGCAATCAAAATGAAAACTGATTTGAATGCCATTTTTATATTGTCTACTACTGTTTCATGATTCTGCTGAGTTCCTCAGACCAGTTTTTATTTCTAGAAAAATGAGTTTTGTAGTTTTTGTTGTGTTGCGGGAAGCGTTTTGGTCCTATTTGTTTAGAGCTGACAAAAGGCGAGTTAAAATTTTCACATACAATACAAAAGAGAGAATAACTGAATATTCCTGAATACCACAATTTCCTGATTAACTGGAAGAGAGGAAGATAAAATTGTTCTAATATTAGGTTGGTGGAAAAGCTTTGCATTAAAAATGTTGAAAAATTTTCAAGATTTAACAGAAACTTCCAACGACTGTTAGGTGCCACGTAGCTGCCACAAATATTCTTGAATATTTTGAATATTTCGCATATATGGCAAGTTGCTTCTGAGGGTATATAGATACTACAACTGCAGTGAAGATTGACTGACTCCATGACTTGGACAAGGCTTCACGACTGCGACTGACTACCGCTCTGTCTCTCCTTGTTCGTTTTCGTACTAAGGATTTCTCGAGAATGTCGTCGCGGGAGATGAATCCTGGCTCTTCCTTGTTAGACCGCAGTAACAGCGAACATCTACGCTGCACAACTGCAGAAGCTGAGCGAGGCCATGTTGCGGAAACTGCGAGGGTGGAGGAATGTTACTTTCTTCAATGCTCGCCCCCACTTTGCAAAGTCGTTTCGCCAGAAGCTGCAGGAGCTTAGGTGGAGGTGCTGCCCCAATCACCGCATTCGCCAGATCTTGCGCTATCGGAGCCACTTTTTTCGAGCTCTCAACTAACACCTAAGGGTCAGGGGCTTCAACGACCGAACAGAACTGGAATCGGGGGCATCGCACTTCTTCGAGTCACAGCCGACTTCATTCTGGAAGAAGATCCCCATCCCCCATCAGATTGCAGAAGGTTGTAGATGTAAATGGTATTCACTTTGTAAACTGAAGTCACTCACAAAAGAAACAATAAAATTCTGATAAAAAAATTACGCAGTGGTGCAAGACTTCCTCACCAACCTAGTAGTATGCGTTAGAGTTACACCAGCACACAATAAAAGATGCGTATGCATCAGTGTATTGTATTGTATTGTATTGTATTTACTGACGTAGACAATGCCTACGTGGAGAACAACAAAGCAAACAAATCAAAACAAGTAAGGTGACTTGAGACACAACACAAAAGAAGAACAAGCAAGAAAACAAAGAAGTGTTACAAAAATTGCCCAACGAATCGGAATAGCAGTAAACAATAAAACAATACTTAAAAGGAAAGAAATCAAGCATGCAGCTAACAGGAATCTTCTGCATATACCACCTTCTCTGCCCTACTTCTAAAACTATGCAAAGACATGTTTACCAACTCTGGAGACCAAATTTTATTGAGCCGTGACACTACTCTAACGAAGAAAAAGTTAGCGCGCACCTGTGTTTTGGCAAATGGAGCCCTGAATATAGTGGCGCTCCTTCTAGTTCTAGACGGTGCTGAGGAGAAAAATTCTTCATTATTCAGAGAAGCCCTTCCCGTTAAAATCTTGAAGGCCATAAGAAGATCATTCCTAAGTCTTCTACTTCTTAAACTCTGCAAACCGTACAAAAGGCGCAGGCGCCTATAAACACCATCAGTGCTATCTTTGAAGTTAAGAGGAAGAAAGGGCGAGGTGCAGTGAAAGAATTCTATTGCTGATTTTATATGAAGGAGATGTACTTACTTAAAATTATTAATAGAAAAGGGGCAAGTAAGACATCCAGCAGCAGGATTGCTAGCTAAGCTGGAAGAAAATAACCACTGCTCTAGTTTGATAAAATAAGTTACTACTCTTATATTATCTTTTTTTGAGTTACTTTTCTAAAAGGAGATATCCAGGACCAAACTTTGGAAGCTATTACATCTGTATTTTTTTAAAATAAAATAAAAACAGACTTCCGCGTGAACTTGTAGTTCTGTGTAGCGAGTATAGGTATCACAATGATTAAGCTGATGATTGACGAGTTATGCATGTACATGCTCTTTAGGCAGCTATCGGATGAACCGTAGGGAGAAACCAGCGGCGATTTGTGGAAAGCCCAACTCAGCGAAAGTAGTGTAAAGAAAACTTTAGAGCAGTATAAGCAGCAAGGGTGTCACAAACCACTCTAATATAATGGTAGGGCAAACAGGCAGAACTAAACTGAAGCTAACTAAAACTAACTAGGCTTTAATTGGAAACTAGGACAAATGCCCTTCAATGCGATAGAAAAGTAGGTACAGGTATTCTCAGTGGAAAAAGTCTAGGAAGCTTAATGTACACCTCTCATTAACGTATAGACAGGCGTACAGATTGTCAATTAACGCAGGACGGATAAGTTTCATCAATGATGAAGATGAAATCAATGATGTTACCCAAAGTTTGTTAACGGGGATGATTTAGGTGCAGCATATCAAACTCAATCCAGCTACCTATGTCGAAGTTCTATGGAAGGTTGAAAAAAGGCTGAAAATTTTGAACGTTGGCGAAGTTGGGCAGAATTCCCTGTCTTTGGAAAGCTAAAGCTGAAACAGCTGTTGGACGCTTTAACGAGCTTATTTATTATTTGCCAAAATCTTATTTGTCTTTTATTTTGTATTTTATTAATTCATTATTTATTATATTTTTGCATTGTTATATAATATTTTTATTATATTTTATATTTTAAGACTAATTTTGAAAAATTCTATTATTCAGCAGTTTTATAA
The DNA here is from genome assembly GCA_947359475.1 of Heligmosomoides polygyrus bakeri. Lineage (NCBI taxonomy): Eukaryota > Metazoa > Nematoda > Chromadorea > Rhabditida > Heligmosomidae > Heligmosomoides > Heligmosomoides polygyrus. The sequence goes on from OX375865.1 coordinate 10,557,241, forward strand.
TCCAGCATGATACTTTTGAAGCTAGACATGATTTTGAAATAGAAAGTTTGTAAACAAGCCTTTCAAGTCAACAGGTCTCGTGAAAAAAACTGACGCGTTAAAAAAAAATTTTGGACAAGAAAAGCAACTGTGCTAAACCAATTTTGGATGAGGAAAATTTGATATAAAAAAGAATAAACATCAGATTTTCCCACACGGAATTCGCATACATTGTGGCCTTCTTTTCATAGCTATTCGCATCGATTGTGAGCTCACTTAGGGTTAGTTTTTTTACGGCGTTCCATTTTTCTTCATTTTCTATTTTTCCTACTGTATTCCTCCATCACTTTATAAAGTTTAAGCTAGTAAAGCCTTTATACTATAGTGAACCAGAAATTGATTGTGACGCGTGTCTGCTCTACAGCTTCAAATTGAAGAAATCCGCTGCGGAATCGCATCGTTCGTTGGCGAACATGTCTCATTTTTAAAAGACAACGCGAGGTGTTTTCAGCGTTTTGCCGCCGGCGACGAAAGTCTTGAAGACGAAGAGCGCGGAAGACAGGCGCCTATCATGGATTGCGACCTTTCACGGACTGCCGTGGAAGCTGATCCGACAAGATCGACTCGGGGGCTTGCAATAGAGCTTGTCTGCTTCAAATCCTACTCCAAATCTTGCTCTAAATTTAAATCCAACTCGAGTTGACACGTCCTCTACCGACTTGCTTCATTCTCATGCAAGGCCTCATATCGCAAAAGTCGTTCAGCAGAAAATTGTGGAGCTTGGTTGGGCCGTTTTGCCTGGGAAAATGTGCTGACTACGACGAAATCCGGATTCGGGTGACCAACTTCCTCGACTCGTGGCCAGCTTATTTCTTTAAAGAAGAAATCCAATCTTTGTATGTACGTTAAACAAAGGTTGTTGATAATTGTGGATGATATATTACCGAATTAAGTTGTTTTAATTGCTTTGTATGAATTTAACTTTTCGGTCTGAAGCGCCATTCCGTGTGGGACACTCTAATGAAAGGAAATAGAAAGGAGTATGAGGCAGTGGGATGGATGGAGAGAGACTTGGATCGCTTGCCGAATATCCTACCATATATAAAGGAGCACGGATCTCCCTCGATAGAGAGCCTTCGGGCTCTCTTGTTAAGAGGGATCTCGGGCCGCTTGTCGCAGGGCCACGTGGCGCGTCCCCGGGTGGTGGATAGGGGAATTAAACGCGAACCAAATGCGACCGTGTACTGCCCAGAGACGCAGGTGGGATGCAGGGGATGGACTCCTTGCTCCTGCTGTGTCGGTCGATGCGTTCCTTGTGCGTGGGAGCGGCATGTTCGTGCACAGTGTGCGTGGATGTGTCCGTGACTGTGCGGATTGTAACTGTGTCGGCTCGGCCAAAAGCTTGCACTCGGTAGACTGGGAGTACATGTAAGGCGATTCGAGGCCGCCTTAAGTCTCGCCCCGTCCCTTCGGGCAGTCTGGCTGGCTGCCCGGAGTACCCCGCCCGCACGACAGAGCCTGACTAGCTACCCGTGTTGTATTCCAGTCAAACACAGCAGCACTAAAGGGCCTCATTCCCCTGACCCCGAAAGAGCCCCCATTTCTGCAGCGATGGGAAGGACGAGTACGGAGAGGCTGCTAAAATCTCAGGGCCTAACCAGGCTGCGCAAACTGAGAAGGACTAGGATGACGATCTGTACTTACAACGCCCGCACGCTTGCGTCGGAAGCATCCGTCGAGGACCTGATGATGCAAGCCAGGAAGATCAAGTACGACGTCATCGGACTGACCGAGACGAGAAGACACCACCCCCTACACGCCGCCTACGACTCCGGAGAAGAACTGTTCCTCGGAACATGCGACAGCAGGGGAGTAGGCGGCGTTGGTGTCCTCATCAACACGCACTTGGCCATGAACATCGATTCGTACGAGTCTCTGACAAGCCGAATCGGACGTCTGCGACTGAAGCGATGTGGCTCCGTGCCAGCCTTGACTGTGTTCGTCGCGTATGCCCCAACATCCGACTACGACGACGAAGACGTCGAGGCCTTCTACGTGGAGCTGGAGAAGTTCTATAAGGAAGATCACACCTTCTACAAGGTGATCGTCGGCGACTTCAATGCCAAGATCGGGCCACGAAGGTCGCTGGAAGAACTTCACATCGGAACCCACGGTTTGGAGTGGAACGAGCAAGGTGAAAGGCTGTCTGAGTTTATCATGTCGACCAAGACCATCCATGGAAACTCGCAGTTCCAGAAGCCTCCCTCCCTACGATGGACCTGGGAATCCCCCGGTGGCCAGTTCCACAACGAGATCGACCACATCATCTTCAATCGCAAGTATTGCCTGACCGATGTCTCCGTTGTCCCCAAGTTCTACACGGGATCGGACCACCGCCTCCTTCGCGCGAGGTTCCGCTTTTCGCGTCAAGGAGAGAAGCCCGCGAAGTTCAAGAAGAGGAGTCCCAGAACGACCATCAACTGGGATCTCTACACCTCTCTTGTCGGCCTTTGGGAAGATGCCGTCATGGACAACGTCGACGAGGAATACGATCGCTTCGTGCACCATCTCCACGATAGTGCTAAGGGAGCCGAGAGCTTGAAGACCACCAAGAGACGCCTGTCTCCGGAAACTCTCGAGCTGATACGCCAACGTGGAGCAGCACGAGCGTCAGGCAACTATCAACTGACGTCCGAGCTTGCAAAGCTATGCAGAGCGGCGATAAAGGAAGATCTGAAGGAGAGAAGGGCGGAAGTGTTGGCTGAAGCAGCAGAGGCAGGGCTGAGCATCCGCAATGCCCGCCGGAACTTCGCCAACTTCAAGACCAAGATGACCGCTCTCCGACGTCCTGACGGAACCGTCACCTCTTCCAGAAGGACCATGGAGAAAGTCATCCACGACTTCTACTCCGATCTCTTCGATAGCCACGTCCACCTGCCCCTACGCCATCTTCCGCAGGATGGATACGTCATCCCCTCCGTTCTCCCTTCCGAGATCCGACACGCCATCTCGTCGGTGAAGAAACGTACAGCACCCGGTCCTGACAGGATCAGAGCTGAACACCTGAAGAACCTCCCGCCAGCGCTCATCAACACCTTGGCGCGGCTCTTCACACGCTACCTGTCCGAATGCAAGGTTCCATCCCAGTGGAAGACCAGCAGGACCGTCTTGCTGTACAAGAAGGGAGACGTGCACGACATTGGCAACTATCGCCCGATCTGCCTGCTGTCCGTAGTCTACAAGCTGTTCACTCGAGTCATCCTGAATAGGATTAGTAGAACGCTGGACGAAGGACAGCCATGCGAACAAGCAGGATTTCGGAGAGGATTCAGCACGATCGACCACATACACACCATTACGAAGCTCATCGAAGTGTCGCGAGAGTACAAGCTGCCGCTGTGCCTTACGTTCATTGACCTGAAGAAGGCATTCGACTCCGTCGAGACTGAAGCGGTTATGGAAGCCCTGCTCACCCAGGGCGTTCCTACTCAGTACATCAGAGTCCTTCGAGAGCTGTACAGTGGATTCACGACCAAGATCTCACCATTCTACAACGACGTCGTCATTGACGTGAAGAGAGGGGTTCGACAAGGGGATACCATATCCCCGAAGCTCTTCAGCGCCACCCTCGAAAACGTCATGCGCGAACTAGAATGGGATGACATGGGAGTGAAGGTCGACGGCCGGCAACTGCACCATCTTCGCTTCGCTGACGACATCGTGCTCATAACACCGAGCATCACTCAGGCGGAGCGAATGCTGGCCGACTTCGATCGTGTATGTGGAAGCGTTGGACTGCAGCTGAATCTTACGAAGACGATGTTCATGAAGAACGGATGGGTTTCTGATGCCCCATTCTCGCTCAACGGAACGAACATCTCCGAATGCTCCAGCTATGTGTATCTGGGTCGCGAAGTCAACATGGCCAACGACCTAGCACCAGAGCTGAGCAGGAGGAAACGAGCGGCTTGGGGAGCTTTCAAGAGCGTCGAAGAAGTCGTGAAGAAAACGAAGAACGTCCGACTCCGTGCCCACCTATTCGACTCCACTGTTCTTCCTGCCCTAACATACGCCTCAGAGACCTGGGCTATACGAAAGCAGGATGAACACGCGATCAGCGTCGCGCAGCGTGGAATCGAGAGGACGATGCTCGGAGTGACACGACTCACGCAAGTGAGAGAAGGCCTCCGGAGTTCCGAGCTTCGCCGACGTTCGAAGATCAGAGATGCTGTCGCATGGGCCAAGTCGTCGAAAATTAGGTGGGCCGGCCACGTAATGCGATTCGCAGACACCCGCTGGACGAGAGCCGTCACAGACTGGATTCCGCGGGATGTCAAAAGAACACCAGGACGCCCACCAACGCGTTGGTCGGACTTCTTCGTGAAAGCCCTGAACGACCGATATGACGCTCTTCGTGTCCCTCGAGCGAGGAGGATCCATTGGACCACTCTGGCACGCGACAGGGACGAATGGAGACGCTGCTGGCGCCCGCTCGAGCAAGTCGATGATCAACGGGACGACAGGTGATACAGGTGATATAAAGGAGCAAGCGTGTGTGTGTGTGTCACTGTGTGTGTCACTGTGTGTGTGTGTGTGTCACACTGTCCGTCCGTCCCACTGAGTTGGGGCGCGGCAGCCGAACACGTCGGCGACCGTGCATGGCGAGCCGGAGAGGTACCGAGCACGTCGGCAACCGTGCATGGCGAGCCGTAGACGTGCCAAACACGTCGGCAACCATGCATGGCGAGCCGTATCCTACTATATATAAAGGAGCAAGCGTGTGTGTGTGTGTCACTGTGTGTGTCACTGTGTGTGTGTGTGTCACACTGTCCGTCCGTCCCACTGAGTTGGGGCGCGGCAGCCGAACACGTCGGCGACCGTGCATGGCGAGCCGGAGAGGTACCGAGCACGTCGGCAACCGTGCATGGCGAGCCGTAGACGTGCCAAACACGTCGGCAACCATGCATGGCGAGCCGTATCCTACTATATATAAAGGAGCAAGCGTGTGTGTGTGTCACTGTGTGTGTCACTGTGTGTGTGTGTCACACTGTCCGTCCGTCCCACTGAGTTGGGGCGCGGCAGCCGAACACGTCGGCGACCGTGCATGGCGAGCCGGAGAGGTACCGAGGACGTCGGCAACCGTGCATGGCGAGCCGTAGACGTGCCAAACACGTCGGCAACCATGCATGGCGAGCCGTATCCTACTATATATATAAAGGAGCAAGCGTGTGTGTGTGTGTGTCACTGTGTGTGTCACTGTGTGTGTGTGTCACACTGTCCGTCCGTCCCACTGAGTTGGGGCGCGGCAGCCGAACACGTCGGCGACCGTGCATGGCGAGCCGGAGAGGTACCGAGCACGTCGGCAACCGTGCATGGCGAGCCGTAGACGTGCCGAACACGTCGGCGACCGCGCATGGCGAGCCGCAGACGTGCCGAACACGTCGGCGACCGCGCATGGCGAGCCGCAGACGTGCCGAACACGTCGGCGACCGCGCATGGCGAGCCGCAGACGTGCCGAACACGTCGGCGACCGCGCATGGCGAGCCGCAGACGTGCCGAACACGTCGGCAACCCTGCATGGCGAGCCGTAGACGTGCCGAACACGTCGGCGACCGTGCATGGCGAGCCGCAGACGTGCCGAACACGTCGGCGGTACAAAACTTCAGGCCTGGGGGTAATCGAGGTCGCTGAACACGAATCTGAAGTCGGATCAATCGATATCGATCGATATTATCGATTTTTTGAGGATGACGTTCAAGCGGCACGAAACTTCGGCCCTGGGGGTAATCGAGGTCGCTGAACACGAATCTGAAGTCGATCAATCAATATCGATCGATATTATCGATTTTTTGAGGATGGCGTTCAAGTGGCGCGAAACTTCGGCCTTGGGGGTAATCGAGGTCGCTGAACACGAATCTGAAGCCGACCAATCGATATCGATCGATATTATCGATTTTTTGAGGATGGCGTTCAAGTGGCGCGAAACTTCGACCTTGGGGGTAATCGAGGTCGCTGAACACGAATCTGAAGTCTACCAATCGATATCGATCGATATTATCGATTTTTTGAGGGTGGCGTTCAAGTGGCGCGAAACTTCGGCCTTGGGGGTAATCGAGGTCGCTGAACACGAATCTGAAGTCGGATCAATCGATATCGATCGATATTATCGATTTTTTGAGGATCACGTCGAGGAAGATCAGCCGATCCATCTTGATTAACATAATGGTCAGAAGGCCTAGGAAAGAATAGGAAACCCGTAGCGGCCATGGCGTTCTATTCTCGGGGTTTGGGGGCGAAGCCCCCAACCAGTCGTAGGCGGCCGCTAGGCCGCCGAACGACTGGTTCAGTAATAAACGAGCGTATAATGAGCGCTATACTTGTGCTCGAATAATCGAATTCGAATAATTATTCGAATAATTTATTCGAATTCGATTTTCGATTATTTGATTATTCGAGTTTCGTAAATTCGAATAATTATTCGAATTCGATTATTCGAATTTAGCAAATTCGAATTATTATTCGAATTCGATTATTCGAGTTTTGCAAATTCGAATAATTATTCGAATTCGATTATTCGAGGTTTGCAATTTCGAATAATTATTCGAATACGATTATTCGAGGTTTGAAAATTCGAATAATTATTCGAGTTCGATTATTCGAGGTGCGAAAATTCGAATAATATTCGAATTTCGAATACGTGGTTGTTTAGAATGTGGCATAGTGATGATTTTTGTGAGCGGCGTTCATTTCGGTGACGATTGTTTTCGATAGCACACTGTCGAGGAGCTCACCGTAACGAAAACGCATTCAATATCCTACTATACATAGAAGGGTAGTGTGTGTTCGCGTGCTTGTTTCCATCAGTCAACACAACCGGGCTGGAGGCATGACATATTGGCGATGCTGACTGCAGTTGATGGCGACCGAGTGCGGTCCGAAACTTCAGCCCTTGGGGTAGTCGATCTCGCTGAACACAAATTTGAATTCGTTTTTGAAATTATCGGTTGATGTTGATCGAGCTATTGATTTTCTATGGGGAATTCGTTGAGGCGAATCAATTGTGTCTTCATCGATATTTTCAAAATCTAATTTCACATTTGCGTTCTCTGCGACCACGACTGTCATCGATGTCATACACTTGAATACTCTACGGAATTTGCACAATAAACACAAATTTCGACGGAAAATTAAAAATGAATTCCGATTCGTGTTCAGTGACCTCGATTACCTCAGGCCTGAAGTTTTGATCTTGTTGAGTGATATTTACGAAAAATCGATAATTTGATTAATATCTCTTGATGGCAACCGTTGCTGCAAAAACTAACTTAAGGTTCGTGTTCAGCGACCTCGATTACTTCGGGACTGAAGCTCACAGTGTGCATATATGACACGACTATATACCATTTTCAGTTGAAATTCAAAGTTTTTCAAATCAAATTCAACGTTGTTACACAGGCAAGATTCCAGAAGAACGTTGAAATTTATTTCAAAAACGTTGAATTTCGACTGAAAATGCCGTATAACTCTACAATTTGATTGGCTGAAGATTCCTGTGAGATAATGAAATGAACAAATGGAGTGAACGGTTTTTTCGCAAAGGTTTGCACTCGTGCGTAGATGTTTTGCACACGTACTTCTGTATGATTTTTTTTTGTAGGATTTTGTTTGCAGGAAAAAAGTTCTCATGTCTTGCCATTTAACGAGTATTGTCAACGGTTCTGAGAAGATATTAAATATCTTCATTATTTGCTTTTTTTAAAGAATTCAAATCTTTTATTTGCCTCTGGCGAATGTTGTAGTTGAACTTACTTTATTTATTTAACTTATTAACTTAACTTATTTACTTGAGCCTACACAATGCGCTTTTGGAGTGAGTAAACGGTATCAAACGAAATTGGCTAACACAAAAATCGCATCGTCCTTATTAATACATCCCGGTGCAAAATTGTAGATACCCCCGATTTGTCCATTAGTACCCGAAGGATCCGCTGCCTATGCTCAGCGGTTACCGTCGTGTTCCTCACTATCGAAAGCCTCTATAGAAGAATTTTAAGCAGGTTATCTCATCAGTGCAGGATACCACGAACTTTTATTGAAAATTTAACGAATGGAGACGGTGCAAAATATAAGTTCCCTTAGTAAAAAACCTGATCAATCACAAAAGTCCCTACAGACAAAGTAAGATTAGTACTTCGTCACATCACCTTTGTTGCAACCATATCGAAAATTCTGTTTTGCCTACTACTGGTTAGGTTATCAATAACAGTTCGCTCAACATTGGCCCATGCATGAAGTATGGCGTTCTTCAGATCAAAAACCGAAGTGTAAGTGGTCCCATTTTTGTACACTTTGTGTACAAGAATGCCCCACAAGTTCTCTACCAGCGGTGAGATCTGGAGGAAAACTAGACCACTGCTAGACTACTAACTAACTACAAGGTTCTTATTCGCACTGGCGAGTTCCTTTGCTCTAAAATATCTAAAGCATCGATAAGGAACAAATACCTGGGTCTTCACACATTGGCTTCTCGCAGGAAATTCTTTGATATTTGTCGGGTTTATAAGTTAATCCACTTTTCGCGCTTTGTAGGCTCCAAATTCTTTGATCTGCGTGCATCTCAAACAAACGGGGAGCCTGAGGAGCCTCCTATCAGTCGACCTAGGAGTAAGCTGAAGGTGGCCCTTTCTCCTCATAGGACATTGGTTTGACTCGCTCTAGGTGTGTCTTCATGCTGCTGTGTTGTTGTAATACTTTTTTCTGGCGCTTGCGCTTATCGCGAGGGTATTGAATAAATAAATAAATAAATAAATAAATAAGTAAATAAGTAAACCTGCAGTTGACTGCGATACGTGTGTGGATGCATTATCTTGTTGGAAAATGAGGTTGTGCCTACAAAGTCTCCTTAAATATGGTAAAAGGTGATCTCGGAGCAATTTCTGGTAGTCTTCACTGTTCGTCCAACACGAGACGAACTTCCGAAACGAACGAGACAAGTCCGCATCCAGAAAACGCAGCCCAACCATGAGACTTTCACCGTCAAAGTTGCGCCTAGGGGACACTCGACCTCTTCACTCAGATCTCTCCAGTAGTATAAAAGAAGTGGAATCTTGATGGGCCCGACGGGTACAGACACTATTCGAGAGATTTGAGGAGAGAGAGAAGCGAGTATTCTACAGGTGCTACTTTGTCGGTGGAAGTCTCATGGTTTCGGCTGCGTTTTCTGGATACGAACTTGTTGCCTTGGAGTTCGTCTCGCGTAGGATGAACAGTGAAGACTACCAGAAATTGCTCGGAAATTACCTTCTGCCATATTTCAAAAGATTTCGTAGGTACAACCTTATTTTCCAACAAGTCAATGCATCCATACACGTATCGCAGTCAACTACAGGTTGGCTCAACTGCAACAGAACTCAACATTTGAAGTGGCCTAGCTGTTCTTCAGATCTCAACCGAAAACTAGAAAGCTAGTGGGACATTCTTGTACACAGTGTACAAAAATGGAACCGCTGAGACATCGGTTTCTGATCTGAAGAACGCCATACTTCATGCATGGGCCAATTTTGAGCGAACTGTTATTGATAACCAGGGATGTGCGGAATTTCTGTTTCCGTGTTCCGAATTTCGGTTTCCGGCAATATTGAGCTCTTCCGCTCCGTTCCGTGTTTCGCATATTTTTGGACCGGAAGGCGGAAACGAAAATGGGCAGTGTTCCACACTAGTTTTATAGTGAACACAATCAGCTTACCAATTAAAAAGGGTTCTTCTTCATATAATTGTGAAAGAAATACGGTTGGACAACTCTAGTATTAATATTCTTGAAATAGGTTAGACTACCAAGAAACACTTAAAAATGGCAACGGCTTGATGCAGGGCAAAACTAATGTGCCACAAAGGCTATGTATGCATTGTGTGCTAAGGAAATGCACTCAGCATTTGAATGGTCATAAAATTCTTGATCCAAATCCAAATAGTTACAAATAGCTACAATAACTTTGTAAGCATATAGCGCAGTATTATAGTCAAAGGTGCAAATTTCAATTTTTAATTTCGTTAGTGTAATATTCATCGATATGGAGTTATGCGAATCATTTTTTAATAAAGCATCACGAATATCTACCATGAGCTGTTATTTTGGAGACTTATTGAATTCTGACATAAAACTATTGCTTCGAGAACCATGTAGGAACTGTGCAGCTATGTGACCTTCATATCAGCAAGCTTCTAGGCTGGTACAGATTGAATATTGTGGAAGAGGCACACCATGATTAATCAGTCGTCTTGGAACACAGAGTGAATTCTGAGTACTAGTTTTGGTGATTACAATGTAACTGCTGATGTTGAGTATGCAGATATCTTTGCAGTCACCAAATCGTTCATGATGCCACAGGTTTTTAAAAGTGTTGAGAGAAATCTCTTTCCTGGTAAGGAAATTATCTAAGTGGTTACTCCAGTCTTAGACATCACCCGAGTCAGTTTTTTTTTTTTTGGGGGGGGGGGGGCGGTCTGTAAGTAACCTAACCTTAAGTGGTTAAGTCAGTCAAGCCTAACGTTGAAAAAATAGCAGCGATCAAAAAATTCAGCGAAAACCCCGTCGCAGGAATTAGGTATGGAAAGACTGCATGCTAAAATAGAAATAGGAAGATAAGACCCTGAATTTGTTTTCGTTTATTGCTGTAACCATAGCCAAAAGGTTGTCATAACAATATTATGAATTCATGCTTCGTTATGTTATGTTATGATGAGGATGAGCATTAATCTGTGGAAGATTCTGCTGCTCGCAAAGTTCTGAGCAAGAAAAAGTGCAAAAGAAGCCGCTTCTGGCGCCGTTTCAGATGCACTTTTGAAAAAATGGCGAACGTGTGTCATTTCCGTTTCCGCGTTTCGTATTCCGGTTTCCGGCCATTTTTGAGCGTTTCCGTACCGTCTTTCGTCTTCCGCTTTTTCCAGAAAAATTTCCGCACATCCCTGTTGATAACCTAATCAGTAGCATGCAAAACAGAATTTTCGATATGGTTGCAACAAAGGTGATGTGACGAAGTACTAATCTTACCTTGTTTGTAGGTACTTTTGTGATTAATCAGATGTTCTATGAAGCGAACTTATATTTTGCACCGGTCTCCATTTCTTAAATTTTCAGTTAGAGTTCGTGGTATCCTGCACTGATAAGATAAACGGCTTACAATTCTCCTATAGAAGTTTTCCATAGTGAGGAATACGATGGTAACATTACTGAACCTCGGCAGCGGGTTCTTCGGGTACCAATGGACAATCCAGGGGTGAACCTATTTTGCACCGGTGCATTAAGTTTTAATAAAGTTTATTCGATTATTCGATTTTTCGAATATTCGATTATTCGGAAATTCGAATAACCAAAAAATGGGGTTATTCGATTATTCGGAAATTCGAATAACCAAAAAATGGGGTTATTCGATTATTCGGAAATTCGAATAACCAAAAAATGGGGTTATTCGATTATTCGGAAATTCGAATAACCAAAAAATGGGGTTATTCGATTATTCGGAAATTCGAATAACTAAAAAAATGGTGTTATTCGATTATTCGCTCATTCGAATTTTCGAAAAATGGGGTTATTCGATTATTCGGAAATTCGAATAACCGAAAAAATAGGGTTATTCAATTATTCGTTCATTCGAAAAAATTTAAAAAAGCACAAGTATAATGAGCGCGACTCTCTATTTCGGGATCAACTCTCAACTGTCTTCATTATGTTGTAACAGTGTCATCCGCTGCTTCATTCCACTGGCTGAAGGATATAAAAGAACTTTTAAGAATGCTCCACGGTCGCCTTAGTCCGGTGGTCGACTGTGTGTGATCAGCTCCGGCCCCTCCCGACTACTGATTTCGGTCCTCTGCTCCTGGGTCGCCCTTCAGTCAGTCCCGCCTACTTTTCCATATCCCTCCTTGTTAGTGTTCGTGCGCCTGTTTGGTGCTGATACAATTTCTCATATTCATCCTCGTGTTCTGCTGTGTAAGAGCCCAAAAAGAACGGTGTGATCTACATTGAGGATCGTGATGAATAAACCTGATGAGGCAGGTTTATTAAAACGAAAGGTAGGTGCGCAAAAACTGCCAAAACTTTCCTCCAAACTAATAGACTTATGAGGTTCAAAACACCGGTTTTATATGTTCCATGTCCGAGTGTCGTTGAATCTTGGCATGTTGTTTAACAGTGGTGCAGGATGTTGTGAAGCTGTTGAGATAATATTGTTATGGAAGCTTTATTCGGCTTACGTTTCGGCGTAACCGCCTTCTTCAGAGCCTGGAAAAGACAAAAAGAGTTTGAGAAATTACTCGTCCAAGGATCGTTTTAAGCTACAGGAGTCTCGAATGTTAATGAGAAGATTAAACGAATAGGGAGTAGGGCAACCCGACTGACCTTACAGCCCAAAGGCTGGTTGGTCACCCTCGGATGGAGAACGACTGGGTGAATGAGCTCTCGCTTCGGGTCAGCTCCTCTGCGGCCCTCCGGTTGGCGCCCTCCCGGGTCAAGTCCACAGAGGTTGGCAAATGGGACCAGCTACTAGGTTGAGGCAACCCATTCCTCTCTTCTTTTGATCGCGGAATTCTTGAACGCAATCCACAAATGCCTCCAAGGTTTTGCTCGCCGCGATATCGGACTCAGGCGCTTGGATCGTCACCGCTATCCCAACCACTGCGCCACTATGACTCCGCAGTCTGCGTTCCCCCAAAGGCGTGGAGACCTTGTACATGTCCAGTCCATCCACGTGCTCCTTCACTCTGACCCTAAGAGGCGTACCCGTCTCACCGATGTATTCCTCATTGAATTGACTGCAAGTTATGAGGTACACGGTTTCCGAGACTCAACAGTCGCCTTCCCTACCGTGCGGGCAGACCATGCAGAAAGAAGCAGAACATGCGCAGTCATAGAGACGGTTTCTAAGAAGCTGCGCCTTAAGGTTGGCGGGAGGTGTCTTAACGACCCTTACGAGGTCGTCTAGGTTCAAGTCGTCATCGGAAGACACTAACGCAGCTGTGTGGAACACGCTTTAAACAATGGCCCTTTTAGTGCGAGGATGTGCGGAGCGGAAGTACACTATAATGCTCTTGTTACTAGGTTTCCGGTGCCACTTAGTTTGGAAGGTGCTCTGAAATAAACGGACTTCCGCGTTCAGTAGCATCAGCCAGTGATTTGTCGGCTTCTCCCTTGTGAGCTTAATGTGCTCCGCTTGGTGATTGTGCAAATCGAAAAAGATGTCCATTTCATTTTGCGTGGGGCATACGATAAAGCAATAATCAATATCCCGACGATACAGTAAGGGTCTGCGTTCCAGGACTGGTCTCTCTATTTTAGACATAAAAGCTATGGCTAATACAGGAGCCAGACGCTGACCCATGGCCAACCCTATGACCTGCCTGTAGTACTCATTAGACCATTAAAAATGTTACACTGAAGACACTCATTTACTGGTCATTACTTGAGTCACACTTAGTCCAAAAAGGTTACGGTGACAATCCTAGCGTGTGAGTCCGATATCGCGGCGCGCAAAACCCTAGAGGAGTTGTGCATTGCGTTCAAGAATCCAGCGATTAGTTCGAGAGAGGAGGAACGGGTGGCCGTAACCCAGGAGCTGGACCCATTTGCCGACCTCTGTGGGCTTGGCACGGGAGGGCGCCAGCCGGAGGGCCCCTGAGGGACTGACCCGAAGAGAGAGCTCATTCACCAGGTCGTTCTCCATCCGAGGATGACTAACCAGCCTTTTGAGTGTTTTCATAAGGTCAGTGGGGCGGCCTTACTCCTTATTCGTTTCATTCTCTTATTTTCTTTCGAGACTCCTTTAGCTTCAAATGACCCATGGACGAGTAATTTCTCAAACTTTTTTGTCTTTTCCAGGCTCCGAAGAAGGCGATTACGCAGAAACGTAAGCCGAATAAAGCTTCCATAACAATCTTGGCTTAACAGCTTCACAACATTTTACATCACTGGTTTTATATTTTTTTCTTCGCAGTAATGAAGTAAAACTTTTGCCACAGTTTATTTATCGAAATGAAGGTAAACTTTATAACAACATCAAAAAGATCTTCTACAATCGTTTATAGCAAATCAACAACACAGCTGATAAAGGATAAAAAATAAAAGATAACGGATGAAGGACGGCGTTATATAGTTCTTTTTGGGATGCTCCATGCATTCCGCTACTGGATGTCGCGGAAGCAATTTGAATGCGATTTTGGCATAAATATTGAACTGTGACAGGCAGCTAATGGAGAAGACAGCTTTTCATCCTTCTCAGACGACTCTTGTACCAATTCGCCGACCTCTGAGAGATGGAAGACTTTGTTGCCCTGAAACGAAAAACTGAACTACTAGGTTGTTCGGAAAATGCTCAGCGTTTTATGTTAGTATTTCTTATTCGTTTATTATTAATTAAAAATTTATCCTGCATTGCGCATTAATGCCATTTTCTGTTCAGAATTTTTCGCTCTATCTGACTGAATTCGCGCTGAATGGGCGCGTGTAGCGCAGTCGGAGGAGGCGCGACTGTCGCGTGCACCCGATACCAGGTTCCTGGTTCGGATTTCCCGCCTAGGCCAACCAAGCCTTCCATCCCTCCGGGGTCAGAAAATTGGTACCAGACTTGTCTGGGAAGGATAAAGCGCTGACTTGTTCATCGGCTGGCCACCGCAAGTCATTGTATGGCCAAATACGCATTCATGTCGCCTCCACGACATCCCGTAGAAGTAGAATGCGCTGGCGCATCCCAAAAAGGGATTGAGTAACGCCGTCCTTTATCCTTATCCTTTATCTGACTGAATAAGACCAAAGGCGAACCTCCATCAAAAATCAAAAAAGGTGATGGTCACTGTGTGGTGGTCGGCGTCTTGTGTGATCTTTTACAACTTTTTGGCACCAGGCCAAACGATCACAGCAGAGTCCTACTGAAAGAAAATCGATGAAATGCACCGAAAATTGCATTAACTTCGGCCAGCATTGGTCAGCAGAAGAGACTCAATTCCTTTGCACAATAATGCTCGCCCACATGTCGAACACTTCCAGAATTTTCTCGCTGGTAAAACTTCACCAATCAGCACCAAGCAGCCAAAGCAGCTTTCGTGGATTTTGTCGAATTTCGACCATCTTATTTTTTGGACCCTTCCCTATGTGAACTGTTCTGTTCTTCCTTGGTTAGTAGCATTAGCTTACCTCGGTGCAGTGCCAGCAGATGACATGGTAGTAGTTCGGATCGGTTGTTTTTGAGTCTCTAATTTGAGTTAAAAGAAGCCCTTCTTCTTGTTTTCACTCCTTACTCCTTAGCTATGCTTTATTTTGAAAAATGTGTAAAAGGATAAAGGATAAAGGACGGCGTTATTCAATCCTCTTTGGGATGCGCCACGCATTCTACCTCTACGGGATGTCGCGGAGGCGAGTTGAATGCGTATTTGGCCATACAGTGACTTGCGGGGGCCAGCCGATGAACAAGTCAGTGCTCTGTCCTTCCCAGACAAGTCTGGTACCAATTCACGGACCCCTGAGGGATGGAAGGCCTGGTTGGCCTGGTCGGAAAACCCGAACCACGAACCTGGTATCGGGTGCAGGCAACAGCCGGCGCCTCCTCCGACTGCTCTCCACGCGCCCAAAAAATGAGTACGATAGACTTTTTATCCCGACGGCGAGCTTCCCATACATATAACATAGTGTTCGTTGGAAATGTTCGAAATTTTTCACCCACTCCGTCTACTGGAGCACTGTTGGCTGAGATAGCCAGCCGCCGTGAGCCCGCCGCTCATCAGTCAGCTCGCAGGCCTGCCGCCGGCGCGCTGACTGATGAGCGGCGGGCTCACGTCGGCTGCCAACAGCGCTCCAGTACACAAAGTGGGTGAAAAATTTCGAACATTTCTAACGAACACTATGTTATATGCATGGAAAGCTCGCCGTCAGGATGAAAAGCCTATCGTACTCGTTTTTCAAAATAAAGCATAGGTAAGGAGTACGGAGAGGAAACAAGAAGAAGGACTGCTTTCAACTCAAATTAGATACTCAAAAACAACCGATCCGAACTATTAGGTTGTAACGAATTAAATGGCACTGGCTCGCGCCATTTTTTGGCGCGTCTTTACGCGTTTGATCAAGAACAAACCGTAACATGTGGCATATCATTTAGAAGCGCAAACTTTGCTCTACCGGTGGGTTCCAAATTTTCTATGTAAAAGTGGGCAAACTTTAGAGTTTTATTGACTTTTTTGCAGATGGACAAAAGGGTAATCCGAGGCATTTACTTGTATGAATTCAAGCTGGGCACTACAGCTAAGGAGGCGGACGAGAAGATCAACGCCGCATTCAGTCAAGGATGTTCCACAATTCGGACGGCGTATCGTTGGTATCAGAAGTTCCGGAATGGAGATGAGAGCTTGGAAGAACATGAATGTCGTGGGAGGCATAGTGATGTTGATGAGGACAAGCTGAGAGATGTGGTAGAGGAGGATCCACACAAAGGTACCAGGGAGATAGCGAAGGTTCTTGGCGTCAGTCACAACACAGCTGCTCGGCATCTGAAGGAAATTGGAAAGACCAAAAAGCTGGAAAGATGGGTGCCTCACGAGCTGCCTGAGGAGCAAAGAAACCGACGATATGAGATCTCGTCCGCACTGCTTCTACGGAACGAAACGGACCCATTCCTTGATCGCGTCGTAACCTGTGACGAGAAATGGATAATGTACGACAACAGGCGACGATCGGCACAGTGGGTGGACAGCGATGAGAGCCCCAAGGTTTTTGCGAAGCCGGAATTGCACCAAAAGAAAGTAATGGTGACAGTATGGTGGTGTTCGCTGGGAATTATTCACCACAGCTTCCTCCCTCCCGGTGAATCCATCACGGCAGAGAAGTACTGCATTGAAATTGAAGAAATGATGAAAAAGTTGAAGAATATCCGGCCGGCCTTGGTAAACCGAAGGCGAGTTCTCCTTCTGCACGACAAGGCTCGCCCCCATGTAGCACGAATGACGTTGCAGAAATTGAATGAGCTGAGCATTGAAACTCTACCACATCCTCCGTTTTCTCCCGACCTCTCCCCAACAGACTACCATTTCTTCAAGCATCTTGGCGACTTCTTGGAGGGAAATATTCAAATACCAACAGGATGCCGAAAGTGCCTTCGAAGATTTCGTCAATTCCAGAACTTCTGATTTTTATGCTACTCGGATAAAAAAGCTTGTGTTACGTTCGCAAAGATGTGTAAAATCAGAAGGTTTTTAGTTCGATTAATAAACTTGCCTACAAGCCGAGATATTAACTGTTTAAATTTACAGTGGTTCAGTGCCATTTATTTCGTTACAACCTACATAATAGCAACATATCATCAGTTGGCACTGCACCGAGGTCAGCTAATGCTACCACTCAAATAGAAAAACAGTTCACTTCAGGTTGCTTCATAAAACAGTTAAAGCTGCTTCAAAACTGGAAAAATCCAGTGCAGCAGACCAGACAGATATGTTGGCGAAGAGTAATTAGACACAGTTTGGGAAGGACACTCTACGATGGAAATTCTTTAGAAGACGTTGGCGCTCGGAGAATAGGAGGGAGAAATCGAAAAAATCGTTCCTGTGATTTCATCATAGGGAAGGGTCCGATCCACCCAAATTCGCCAGTGTTTACAACCAACGTGGTCGCAGTAACTCATTGATGTCAAATCTACTAAATAAGCTTAAGAAATCTGAGATCCCGTGTAACTTTTTAACGGACCGCACGCGTAATTTGCAGAACGTATCCTGTGAGTGCAATTATCTTGCGTGAGGAAGAGAGTGAGCCGGGTTTGCAATATTTATGTCAGGTAGTCATTTATTGGAAAGAGATAAATATTTTCTAGATTTTTGAAAACGCCAGTCAATGAGGATTCTAAATATATTTTTATTTGCAGACCGCAACTCTGTGGGAAAGCTCATGATAACTAGGTCATTTTCTGAGTACGGTGAAGGTTTTCTGGATTTTTAAACTCCTCTCGACGATGCAAATCCAGCGGTGTGCACTACTGCCCGAGATATCCATTCTCAACCAGTCCGACGCTGCGACGCCCGTGAGCGTCGTCGACGCCAAACGCAACACTAGTTATGGGCGGTATTGTACTTTAGGTACCATAGAGATACGGAAACACTTCACGACACGTTGTGAGGCGTGTTGAGAATGCCAATCACTAACCCTTGCATTTGTCGAGGATATGAGCTCGATAGCTGTTACTTCATCTCCATGCCTGTGGCAGTAGCGAATTCACGCCAACGCCAGCGTTTTTGCAGATAGGTTGGCCGAGAATCAACCGATGAAGCCTTGTCCCAAACACTAGCGTGCAAAAGTGAATACCTAGCAGCAGCTCGTGACTCGTTTTCCTGAAATAACTCAACATTCATTAAAAACCTCAATAAGTCATTAATGTTTAACGGCTACATAGGATCTATTATATGCCGTTTTCACGCCAAACGGGACACCTTTAATGGTAGGTCAATATGTTAGGTGTTGGGCGCGTGGAGCGCAGTCGGAGGAGGCGCCGGCTGTCGAATGCACCTACACCTAATACTATGTAGGTTCCTGGTTCGGATTTACCGCCCAGGCCAACCAAGCCTTCCATCCCTCCGGGGTCGGTGAATTGGTACCAGACTTGTCTGGGAAGGATAAAGCGCTGACTTGTTCATCGGCTGGCCACCGCAAGTCATTGTATGGCCAAATACGCATTCAACTCGCCTCCACGACCCCCGTAGAAGTAGAATGCGTGGTGCATCCCAAAGGGGATTGAATAACGCCGTCCTTTATCCTTATCCTTTATCCAATATGTTGCTTCTGATATCAAAATGAACGCGTCTAAATCGAAACGACAATAATGACGGACCCTCCCAGACTTGGAATAATTTTTTGTCCGAGGAAAAATTGGTAAAACTTTCTTTGAATTTTTTTTCAGTTAAGCTACCCGAATGAGTTTAATGATTTTATAAAATTTCTTTGTTCTTATGAAGAAAAGGGCCCGTACTCATAAAAAGTACCTAGGATTTGATCCACGTACCACACTTGTGCAAAATTTGGTCACATTCTGGAGTTTCTTCCCTTGCCCAGTCCATTGCTCTCCTTCGCTTCCGTGGAGGAGAACACAGAACCGAACCAAGAGCCTTCTTTTTTCGCTCATCGACCTCTGCTTCATTAGTACCAATTTTATTTTTTGGCAAAATAATTAACATTTAGTAAAACGATTTCACAAGTAAAAATAGCAATCTTTGAAAATTAACCTCTGTTTTGAAGCACAATAAAGCAGCAATCAACTAGTGCATTAAAAGCGGAGATGGTGCCATGCAGTGGAAAAGCTCGTCGTGTCTTTTATTCGATTGATAGTGTAGATGTTGCTTACGTAGTAAGGATACGAGAAGTTTTTACGATTGCTTTTGATGTATGTGTGAATCCTAATGCAAACAGGAATTTTCCTATCAATCGAATATTATTCGCGAATTTCCGGACGTTGCATGGTGCAATCCCCGTTTTGGCGATATAAAATGGCCGCTTTCCTGTTTTTCAAAACAAGTTTTAAGTCATTGTTTTTCCTTGAAAAATAAAATTTCTATAAAATTTCAAACTGTGTGTTCTCTTATTGGGAGGTAAATTAAAACTTCAAAGAAAGTTATAGTAAAATTTTCCTTGGACAAAAAATTATTCGAACATTTTCGGAGAATTTTCATTTTAATGTAGAAGAAGCTCGTTTCAATTTGGAACAGTTCGCTTTGATTTCGGAGGTCTTAGACTAGCTTAGAAAAGTGTCAAATTTGATTTGAAAAGTGTCCAATTTGACGTGAAAATGGTATATACCCTTAACGTGATGGAGAACCAAAAGTAATTAGTATCCTGTTTCACCTTTTAGCGCTATACAGGGTATTAAGAGTAACGCACAGCTACTACTGCTCTCGGAGGGTCACCAGGGGCCGGATTCATCAACGACTTACAGTAATTTAACAGTGAAGACGGCCAAAATCCCTGGTAGCGTGGCGGAATGTTTCACCACATCGCTTGACAAGCCGCGCTATGAGGGATTGCGACTGTATTTTCCCTGTTAAATTGTTGTAGGTCACTGATGAATCCGGCCTCAGTAAGGCAGAGAATGATAGCATATGAGAAGCAGTATTGAGGGCTATTCATAACCAAGTAAGATGAACATATTTGCGGAAAGTGCAATGGGCGTGGACTAAAAAAAACTGGGTAATCAAAAAATTGGAAAAATTATGGAGAGGTAAACTTATAGGAGGGTGAACAGGACATCTATTCTTAGAGAAGAATTGCAACTATAGTATTAGGTTGTCCGGAAAGTTCTCAGCGTTTTGAATTACTGTCTTTTATTCCGCTATTATTAAGTAAAAACTCAACTTGCATTGCGCATTAATGCGAATTTCTCTACAGAATTTTTCGCTTCATTTGACCAAATAATTTATGTTACAACGCTGTTTTATATTTCTTTTCTTAAAGGACCTATTGAAGTAGGTCGAAGAGGCAATTCTGAACGATATTTTATTTTGCCTTCAAATTGGGACAATTTTTTCACAATTTTCACAGTTGGGCAGCTCGACAAATCAATTAATTGAGGGAGTCTAATAGTGTTGGAGAAAGCACTGTGCGCCAGTGGTTCAGTACATTTCAGACCGAAGATCCCAGCCTCTAAGATGACCCCCGTAGCGGCTGACCTAGAACAATCCTGGACGACGGGTTGAAGGGATTGGTGGAAGCTGAACCATCAAAGCCGTTCGCGGGATCGCGGAGGAGCTAGAAGTCGGTAAAACTGCTGTTGCGGATGCTTTGAAACGCCTTGGGAAGGGCAAAAAAGCTCGAAAAGTGAGTGCCCCACGGACTGAGTGAGCGGCAAAAATTGTCACTTATCGAGATTTGTTCTTCTCTACTTTTACACAACAAACCCGTTTTTGATCGAATCATCACTTATAATGGAAAGTGGATTTCGTATGATAATAGGAAACGTTTCGGACAGTGGTTGAAGGCCGACAAACCCTTGGGCATTTTCCAAAGGGTCAACAGGTGACCCGTTGGTAAACGTATGCTGATTCGAATGGTGCTCAATTCGACTGAATCCGATAAGATTTGAAAAAGTTATGGCAGTTCAAAGTGAAGCACTCAAAGCATGAGAATTTCCGGACAACCTAATAGTTGTTGAATTACTCTATTAACAGACGTATGTGTTGTCTTAAAAGAAATGGGAAGTTCAAAAAGTTCAAGAAGTACACGAGAACGTCAAAAATATGTTCAGACTGCTCATTGGCTCGAACCACCCATGGTTCATTGTTACTGGTTGACCATAAAACGAATTTGGGATTATTAGAACTTGGAAGCGTAACGGCGGAAACATTGAGATCTTTTTTAATTCTAATTTTATTTTCATATGAAACAGTAGGACTGTGCATGTAGGGCAGTCGGAGAAGGTGCCTGCTGTCGCATGTATCCAACACCAGACCTGGTTCGGATTTCCCGCCTAGCCCAACAGAGCCTTGTATCCTTCCGGGGTCAGTGAATTGGCACTAGACTCGCATACGAAGGATAAAGCGCTGACGTGTTCATCGACTGGCCACCGCAAGTCATTGTATGGCCATATACGCCAAATTCAAATCGCCCCCCCCCCCCACCCCCACGACGTTCCGTAGAAGTAGAATGCGTGGTTCATCCAAAAAGGGGTTGAGTACCGCCGTCCTTTATCTATATTATGAATTGGTAAGATTACAAAAATTTAAAAAAATTACAAAAATAGAGTTCTGGGTTTTCCGTTCCTACGTGTTAACAGTTTGAAACGTATACATAAAAACAGTTATTGTTCATACCACAACTTTCCAGCAGGTTTTAGCCACCTCTCTTCTGGTGCACTAGAGGAAATTTCATAATTCTGATATATGGAACGTGCAAGTTCAAAAAAGAGTGGTACAAAAGTGAGCAGTGCACAAATCAGATACTTCCTCTCCAAACTGCTGACAATTTGTCTCTGAAATAGCGAGTAAACTGACAATGGAAAAAAGAACTACACGCTATTAATTATGTAAACAATTTTAGCGCAGAAATAACTTGCCCTTTTAAGATATTTCGCTTTCAGAATGATATAGCCGAGCAGACCATATAGGCATGAGCACACAAAGACAGCGAGAAAGCAAAGAACAATAGCAGCGAGCCGAAGAATCTAATAGTGAAAAGCAGGAGCCATATGGTAAGAAATCGGAAAAAATCAAATAAATACAGAACGACCCACCTTTGTTTTAGTGTAGTCGTACAAAATCTCCAGCGTATGAAGTGGAGATATGAAAAATGAAACGCATTCACCCTCTGCAACCACTGCTGGTACCGCAATAGCAGTTGCTATAGTCCAGTTTAAAAGGGAAACACAAACTGCACACTTCATGGACCACATCTGAAATAAAAGAAGCGAAATCAGTCCCGTTTCCAGTGCTGAAAAAATGCTCTGTGTAAGGCTTCCAAAGGCTTGCAAAATTAAGCTGGAGGCTCAAAAATCGAAGGCGGTAGAGTCGCACAGCAGTAGTCGCAAGTGAGCTCATTTCGGAGAAGACGTCTGTCCTAGTTTTGCGAGATTTTTTCTTTTTATGGCATTTTTGCATACCTTATTATGCTTTTCTTTCCAAGCTCTATTTTTAAAATGTGGTGGTGAATCGCGTATAACCATGTTTTCAAAAGAAGACCTGTTGAAACTGAGGAACTGAACCCTGCAAAGATTAGACTGTTGATTATTCTATTAGGTTGTTGCAGAAGTTCTCACCATTTTCAAGACACCACATTTTTTTAGTTTTACAAAAAAAGCGAAACACGTCAAGAAACGAAATAAACGCCATCGTGTTCTACCACTCTTCTCCACCTTTCAGGCGTCAGCGTAGAACTTTCCTGGCTTTGATTCGAAAAAGCCAGCCAGCCAGCGTTCCATGTCGTCCTCGTCATCGAACGATTTTCGTTGCATGGCATTGGAGAGAGAAGAAAAGGTGGTGGCCTGTTGGTGCAATGTCTGTGCTGTACGGTGGGTGAGGCTGCACTTCCCATCCAATTTCGAGAAGCCTTTGGCGAGTCATTCTTGCAATATAATGTCGAGCATTGTCGTGCAAGAATCGGATTGTGCCATGAATCGGACGCTTTTCTGCGATCTTGGCGGCCAGTCCAGTCTATCCAGCTGCTGACAGTACAGGTCCGCTGTTAGAGTTTCCTTACGGACCAGCTGTTCGTAGTAGATGAAACGATCCCTCCCAACAGAAGGCATGATCTTCGACCCCTGAGAACCCACTTTTGGCTGTGGCTCGGGCTACTCACCCTTGTCAACCCATTGTCTGCTCCTCTTGATGTTGACGTATACCGCTCATCACTCATATCCTGTGATGATGGACTTGTTTTTGTTGTTCTTTAGCATTTCTCTATTTATTGGATTACGGTTACTTGCATTAAGGATTCGTTTGTTCCCCTTTTGCTTTATGACTATGTTGGCACGTCCTCGAGCGGCGTAAATAAATAAATAAATAATCCAATAAATAAATATTTAAATAAATAAAACGCTAACGCATTCATGCGCAAAATCCTGAAATCCCTAGTATGAAGCTAAATCGTAACAAAACTGCGAAGACCTACCTTGCTGTACTTTAGTGGATACTGTATCGCAGTGAAGCGATTGACTGCTAAAGTGATGACTCCAAGAAACGTGCAGTTTCTAAGCAGCACACTCAAACAGACAAGCGTTCTGGCCATCCACGACGCAGGTACCGTACTACCGTAAAATACGCGAACACTGTATTTTCGGGCCCGTATGCCAATCTCAATATAAAGAAATAACGCCAATTCAGCTACGGACTGAAAAGATAAATGGACGAAAACGATGGTTTTAGCTTAAATAATGGACAATAAAAAACATGAAAGACATACGTTTAGCAGAACTACGTTCAGGAAGCACATCTCTTTTGTAGAAAACTTCTTTTTGCGGCGTAACGCTGATACTAATACAGTCACATAAAGAGAAAACGAGATCCATCCAAAAATCATAACAGGGATGTCCCATAACTCCGGAGACATTACATTCTGCAATAGATGTGTGAGGAATACGAATGGTGAGTTCTGGCGTAGAGCCCTCTGCGACGCGGTAAGTAATGTCGACTCCGTACAGCTGCGCCAACATAGCGCTTCTGGTCACTTCTATAGTGTTTTAACACGTTTTTGTACGTGAGATTAAGAAATAGGAGTATCCTTATCTTATCCGTTTGCAATGCTTTAAGATCGTCGGCCAGCAACTGCATCATCTTCGCTTCGCTGACGACGTCGTGCTCATAACACCGAGCATTAGCCAGGCGGTTCGAATGCTGACCGACTTCGATTGTCTCTGTGGAAGCGTGGGGCTAAAAGTTGAACCTACGAAGGCGATGGCCATGAGGAACAAACGATTTTCGTATGCCCCATTCTCGCTCTGCGGAACTATGTTTCATCTCTGTTGTGACAAGATGACTTAGATGCATTCGTGGTGTTTGCAGTTGTAACTGTACTTCAACTGTATCACCCTACCATCTGTCGCGGGCGCAAGCTGCGTCTTCATTCGTTCCTGTCGCGTGCCAAAGTGCTCCAATGAATCCTCCTCGCTCGAGGGACACGAAGAGCGTCATATCGGTCATTCAGGGCTTTCACGAGGAAGGCCGACCAACGCGTTGTTGGACGTCCTACAGTTCTCTTGACATCCTGCGGAAACCAGTCGGTAACGGCTCTCGTCCAGCGGGTGCCTGCGAAGCGCGTTACACTGAGGACTCAAGAACTTTTTAGATTGGATGTATTAATCGTTAGGCAAAGAGAAAGAAAATGTCCCTTTTGGTGGAAAAACCATCTTTTTGTGTTTAGATCAAAAAGCTTTTCTGACATAATCGATTATACTAATAACCATATCAATACCGACTAGTTTTATCTATACTTCTGCAGCCTATCGGCCGCCAAACGAGAATAGAACACCACGACAACCTTCTTTCCTTCTTTACGGCTTCTTACCTTCATTACAGTAAGAAGTTGGTGTTACTATCACTTGTATCACCTGTCGTCCGTTGATCATCGACTTGCTTGAGCGGGCGCTAGCAGCGTCTCCACTCGTCCCTGTCGCGTGCCAGAGTGGTCCAATGGATCCTCCTCGCTCGGGCGACACGAAGAGCGTCATACCGGTCGTTCAGGGCTTCACGAAGAAGTCCGACCAACGCGTTGATGGGTACCCTGGTGTTCTCTTGACATCCCGTGGAATGCAATCGGCGACGGCCGTAGTCCAGCGGATATCTACGAAGCGCATTACGTGGCCGGCCCACCTAATTTTCGACAACTTAGCCCACGCGGCAGCATCTCTGATCTACGAATGTCGACGAATCCCGGAACTCCGAAGGCCTTCTCTTACTTGCGTAAATCGTGTCTGAGCATCGTCCTGTCGATTTCAAGCTGACGCGTGTTCATCCTGTTTCGTATAACTCAGGTCTCTGAGGCGTATGTTAATCCAGGAAGAACAGTGGAGTCGAGCAGGTGGGCAAGGACTCGGAGGAGTCCTTCGTCTTCTTCACGACTTCTTCGATTCTCTTGAAAGCTCCCTAAGCCGCTCGTTTCCTCTTGCCAGCTCTGGCGCTAGGTCGTTGACCATATTGACTTCGCGACCCAGATATGATATGTAGCTGGAGCACTCGGAGGTGTTCGCTCCGTTAAGCGAGAATATCAGAAACTCTTCCGTTCCTCATGAATCGTCTTCGTAAGATTCAGGTGCAGTCCAATTCACGTGCAGTCCAACGTTTCCACATACACGATCGAAGTCGGCCAGCATTCGCTCCGCCTGGCTAATGCTCGGCGTTATGGGCACGATTCCGTCAGCTAAGCGGTGACGATGCAGTTGCTGGACGACGATCTTAAAGCATCGCAAACGGATAAGATAAAGACACTTTTATTTCTTGATTTCGACCTTCACTCCCACTCTAGTTCGCGCATTTTGGCGTTTTCTGTTGTGGCGCTGAAAAGCTTCGGGATACGATATCTCCTTGCCGAACCCCTCTCTTTACATCGATGACGAAGTCGTTTTAGAATGGTGAGATCTTGGTCGTGAATCCACGGTACAGCTTTCGAAGGACTCTGACGCACAGAGTAGAAACGCTCTGAGTTAGCAGTGCCTCGAGGACCGCTTCAGTCTCGACGGAGTCGGATGCCTTCTTCAGGGCGATGATGTAGGGCACAGCGGAAGCTTGTATACTTCGATGAGCTTCGTAATGGTGGGCATGTCGTCGATCGACCTGAATCCTCTCCGAGATCCTGCTTTTTCGCATGGCTGTCCTTCGTTCAGCGTTCTGCTAATGGTATTCAGGATGACTCTTAACTGTGCTTACTTTACCGAGACTATTTGATGCGGCAGATTCTCATGACAGATGGCGGCTTTTAAGACCCTGTTTACATTCTGTACGTTTTTCTTGCTGAACAGGTTGAAGATCAGGGCGTATAAACAATGTCAGGCTGCGGCCAGACACTTCTAAACTCACAGGCCGTTTGAGGTTCTTTTATTTATTATTTTGCTCGATTTTAGATATTCCTTGCGATCGCGTGTGAAGTCCCCCGAAACGAGTATGGTTCGCTCTTGTTTCAATATTCAAAGAAAATAAAAGAATTTCGATTTAGTTTGAGTTTGCTGCTTAAGATAAACGTTATATACACGAGAAAACAATAGCGGAACATAAATACAGACCAGTAAGAGAACAAAAACATGATAACCAACGAAATGAACAATATACCAGTACGCTAATACACTACCACACTAAGGCTTCAAGATGAAGTTCGAGACTCTACGTATGAAACATCCCAGGCTGCCAGAAAAAAGTGCGTTCATAGTAAGTTATCAGATGCACAGAGCCAGCTCTGTTTACAAGAAAATTGGACCTAAGTGAGGGCCTAGCTCTATCAAACGCGATTCTGTTTCGTCCGCCACGAGTGATAGACGGAACAATCCAAAAAACCGTGAAGTCCAATTTAACTTTGCCTGTCATGATTTTGTGGACCATGCAAAAGTCAAAAAGATCCCGTCATCTTCGTTCTCTTCTAGTGTTCCAGCTACATGTACCTACGTCGCGAAGTCACATGGCCTACGACCCAGCGCCTGAGGCAGGCAAAACGGCTTGAGGAGCTTTTAAGAGAGTCGAAGAAGTAGTGAAGAAGACGAAGAACATCCGACTTCGTACCCACCTATTCGACTCCACGGTTCTTCCTGATTTAACATACGCCTCAGAGACCTGGGCCATACGAAAGCAGGACGATCACGCAATCAGCGTCGCGCAGCGTGGAATCGAGAGAAGGATGCTCAG
Organism: Heligmosomoides polygyrus bakeri; assembly: GCA_947359475.1. NCBI lineage: Eukaryota > Metazoa > Nematoda > Chromadorea > Rhabditida > Heligmosomidae > Heligmosomoides > Heligmosomoides polygyrus. Next base: position 10,584,553 of record OX375865.1, read on the forward strand.
AGTGACACGATTCACGCCGGTGAGAGAATCTCCGACTATATGACGGATGAATCAGGCACTAAAGGTTGTCACCGGATGTTTTGTTGGGGGGGGGGCAGACATAACTCCAACGCCTCGCGAACGTCCCAGGATATCGCCCACGATGCGCGACGAAATTGGACGAGCTGTCGCTGTCCGAATGTTTCCGACAGGTCGGCTAGTGACGTGACGCCATACGCGCGTGGTAGCCGCTTCTTGCTGCGGGGCACGCTAGAGCGTGGAAGTATGTTCCGGTGACGTTGACCGCGTAGAAGGAAGAAGACATGAGATAAGGATGATGCCTCCTAGTAGGGAAGTGGGAGCGGTTGTTAACAAAATGCGGGTGGAATGAGAATCAATCCATTTCAGATGAGTGAAAGGGAATAGTTCTAGGATTTGGTGAGTAAATTCGAAGCTAGGGCTGGGATGGGAATACTAGACTAGAAGCCTTTGGATTCAAGTGTTTGTAAGTTTTTTTTTGGGGGGGGGGGGGTGAGAGCAAAAACTTGAATACTCCACTCACACTCTATGGATTTATATTTGATTACTTAACAAGAAAAAACCAGGGGCATATGTTAACCGTATGTTTCTAAATTGTATAAAACTCGAACTACAACATGAACTGAGGAAAAGTCGGGAGAATCGGGGGAAAAGTGCGATCTAGGTAAGATATTGACCCAGGAGGTGGAAAATAACCCTGAAAAGGAGAAAACGGGATGAAGTAAACGGGATGAGTATCCAAGAGAGCCTCTTATGTTTTATGTTATATTATGTTTTGGCGTCTTTTTCACGCGTTCTCTATCGTGTCATATCCCTTTGGCGGTTCTTTCTAGTTGAGAAGCTTAAACACCGGCAGAATTTCGTCCTCCGCGGCGAACCATGCGTCACCGAGTGCACGTCCGAGTTTCAGTGCCGTGACGTCGCGTGCGGCAAGCGCACGACGTCGCGTTAAAGTTACGTCCTGGAGCCGTTTTGTTGCGACCAAGACTCATCGTAGCATCGTTGCCCGGAAAGAAGGTGCGGGTTCGAGTCCCGCCTGGGGTAAGAGTTTTGATCGCAACAAACATCCTATAACAACATATAGCTTCTCTACCTGCCGCTCCAGGCTTAAGCAAATGTATTAAGACACTAAAGGATTTTAGTGTTTGAAAAATGAATGCATTATTGTATCGTGAGGTATGCGTGAGAAAGATGTTACCCGTTCTTCATTACAGATGGCGGAATGAAAAGTTTGTGTCTAAACCAACTGATAGCTTAATGGCAGTTGTAATTACTGAGTCCTTCTCATCAAATAGTGCAAAGAAACAATTGACGTTAAATGTTATCGAGTAACCTTACAAAATGACAATGACAATGACAACAACAGCATTTTTATTTAAAAAAGCCTTTCGCTTCTCATAAGCAGTCCCTGTTGGTTTGACGCAACTCTTCTTTCTTTGAAATCAATTAATCTTGTTTTTCGCTTTTGACCTCATATAGTTTAGGCTACAAAGAAAAAGCTACAAAACGTCGGTGCATTAAAAAATAGAGAAAAATTGAATGATCACTCTAGGATTATATGACGTCCCATAGGCTGATTAAGAGAAAGATTCGAAGTGACGTATTATAACAGAATGCGTTCGAGTTTTCACAAGCACACAGCAAAGATGCATACGATTCTGAGCTGTCTTCGAAATGGAAGGAAAAAAGAGGAAAATTTATACAAAGGAGATAAACTAACATTAAAGTTATTACAATGATGCCTTGTCGCGATCAAAACTCTATCGCATGGTTCTCGGCCGATGCACCAAATAATGACGTCTGCCCAATACCAATACCATGCGGTTCCCATAGTTTCGCACCGAACCAAACTCGAATCAAATCGTCATTAGCCTATCGGGGCTCCTTACACCTCGAACTCTGGTAATTAAACTTTATTTTTTAATATTTCTATAAATCGAGTACATCGATAATATAGGCAACATGTTGACAGGCAACCGGAGGAGCAAACGAGGCAACTGATTTCATGTGTACAACCGGCCCTATTTACGCGGTAACGAGAGGGCGTGGTTGGTTTTTGTCAAAGCTTCAGATAGAAACATGATGAAAGTTCAAGCCACAGATCAGCCAGTAGATAGCGTTAACTGCGGTTACAGAAATAAGCCATCGTACGGAGGCTTCTCAGCGGTCGAGAATCGACGTGGACTACTTGCGGCGCACCGTCGATGCCTTTCCTCATCGTCTTCGCCCCTGCATTCGCAGCAAAGAAGCCCATATAAAATACAAGTGACGCTCTTCTGGTTGCTAGATCATTATTACCATTTTGTTTATAAACTTGTTAAATTTTATAATGTGGTGTTATTTCTAACGTTCACGTTAAGTGCGTCAATACTTTTAACGCACCCTGTATCGCAGAATTGTTTGTGCCACTGTAGCGGCATTCCATTATATTTACCGAGCTTCGCTTCCATTATGGGGACTTCCTGTGATGATTTTTGGCTAGACTACGTTTTTTCTAAACGCGATAGTAACACTGTTGGCGATATATCGTCGGACGCAGCTTTCGGCGGTACAGATGTGCTTCATAAACCTTGTGCTGCTCAATGTGAGTTGGCGCCTTCAAGTTCGCTGATTCACATACACCAACAGCTTTCTCAGTTTTTATTCCTTTTTATCAACGTCATAATTTTCAGTCCATTGCTGAGCTATCCTTGTTTATACATATTGAGTTTTCTATGAGAGCACGGAGATATCGCCTATTAAGTTAGTATTATACACTACCACCGTCTTGGCTCGCCAAATTATTGGTCTGTTTTTCCCTGTTGCTTAAATGTTGCACTTTTCTCAGTTTTATCACTTTGGCAATCAACCGTTTTGCTGCAATATACTGTACGCTAAAGTACCGTAAGGTAAGTGGTTACAGCGGATTGCGATATATCTCAGGTTTATTATTTTATTTGTTTATTTATTTAAGCCATACGCTGCAGCCGCACATGAAAATACATTATTCAAAGCAACATACAAGGAGTGACAATAAATATAGTAAAAAAACATCCATTGAGAATCATTGGAAACGTAAAAGTAGAATCTTGAAATCTTGAAATCACGCAGAGATAGACCCAAGGCATCTTGATTTGCATTCAAAACAAGGTTGAAGTCCCTTATGCTCCTGTAGGTGATGAAAGGCTAGCGATTTTGCAACCGAAGCATAGAGTCTAAGCCTAAGCCTAATCCACCGCGAAGTCCGATAAAAAAGGATTGTAAACTTTGCACCGATGCCAGTGGTTACATGTGGTGCAGCTAATGGCAAAATGTCTTGTACGTCCATTAATAGGTCTAAAAACCCAATACCTTCTGAATCTTTGTTTCACCACCATCCCTAGTATACAGAAACAAAGAACCTAATCACTAAAACTTTAAGAAACAATGGACTTCTTAAACCGAAATTATTAAGCCGAGTAGCATAATTAGACATCCCGTAAAGGTACCTGATACTGGAAGTCCTTAATATTAGGATCATTGTGAAAGTCTTCCAAACCTTTTCAATCAGTCCCTAAAGTTTCTTGTTCCCACGTGGGCTCCATCCATCCCCCGCGTTCTTTGCTTTTGCTATAGCTGCTTTTGCTAGGTTCTTCAGCTTTCGTCAATGCTTACAGGCCTCCTTCTTTTCCTCACTGCAACCAGCACCTCTTCATTCCAGAACCATGCAGCCTTATCCTCTCTGGTTCCTCCCTTTGTTTCACTGAGGGTTTTTTTTGGTACCTCGTAGGATTGTTTGGATAACCCTCCCCAGGTCTCGTTTACAGGGTCAGTTGGATCCGAAACACCGTCCTTCGTAGCTCGTTGCGCACTGAATCCCTCAGTTTCCACCATCGGATTCTGGGTTCTGTTCTTTCCTTGGACTTGCAGAGCAGAGGTATGGCCAGATCGGCTACCAATGACCTGTGCTGTGATGTTACATCTTCTGCCGGGAGGATCTTTACAACCCGGACTGTTTTCAAGGGAGATCTTTGAGCTAGGATGTGGTCGACTTCCGTCCTTCTTTTTCCGCTAGCATAGCTTCCCTTTTGTCTCTTCCTCTTTGCTAAGAAGGTGCTACAGACAACCAACTTGTGGGCCACAGCCAGATCAAAAATTCGTTCTACATCTGGGTTCACCAAGCCGACCCCTTTGCCTCCATGAATCCTTTCTAATGCTTTTCTGCTACTCTTTACGTCCAGGTTCATGTCCTCCGCCATGGATAGATAGTCGCCTTCGGGTGCGGACCTTATAGCCTTTTCAAGCATGAAGTAGAAGTCATTCTTGTCGTACTCGAGACATCCCATCTGTGGGCCAAGACGGACATGACAGTCAGTAGCCCTCCTTCGTGTCCAGCCGCAGCGACATGATGCGTCGCTTACCCTTTAGACAGCAGCTACCAAATCCTTGGGGGACTCTGCGATAGCTGTCTCAATGTTGTTCCATTTGAAGTCCTCTCCGCTGTAGAACAGCTTGACCCCTTCTCCAATCTCCTTAGTCTTCGCCCCTTTCCATTCCGTTTCCTGCAGACGCAGGATTTCTATCCTTCTGCGTTTCATCAAGGCAACAAATTTCATATTTTTTCCTGTCAGTGTTCCCCCGTGCAGAGTTCCCAGTCAAACTTGCTTCTTTGGACGAGGTCGTTCTGCTCTCGGTAGCCCTCGTATACTGACCGCAGAACTGTGGAGGGTTCTGCGCGTCACTTGCGGGTGGCTCCTAGCCTTTGCACTGATCCCATTGCAATTGTTGATTATGGTTTGTGACAGGTTTCTCCACCAGCCGGGTTGCCAGCCTGAGCCGAACGCTGAAACCGTTGCCATTTTTTCGTATTTCTTTACAGAAAATCGCCGTGGAGAAGACCGAAGCGGGTTGAAAGCGGATGAAGCCAGGTAAGGTTTCGGATTCCGACGACCTTTAATTTAAGTGGTAAACGAAACTCCCGTGGAGAATTTTATAGCGACCTACGGAGAAATGCAGAGAATTGTCTGGGAAGTACTGCAGTCGTCTTCAAATTTTCTGCGGGTATCTGTGTAGATAAAAAAATTACAAAAACGTGTAGCACTCTAGTTCGGGTGATAAGGCAAAGTGACGCCTTGAATAACTTTGTAATATTCAGAAATGTTCAGGGATTGATTCAAATCAGTTTCCTTAAGCCTCAGTTGGCTGGTATCAAGGATGTAACCTGTTACAACGATGTTTCGCTGCGATCAAAACTCTATCGCCAGACGGGTCTTGAATCCGTACCTCCTGCCCAGCTCACTGGGCGAAAATGCTCTACGCCATTGTCGGCGCTGTTTGTAACAGCTTACATCCTCGATACCAGCCAATTGAGACATAAGGAAACTGACTTGAGACATTTATATCAAAATCCTCAGCTTCACTGGTTCCATGCTGATATCAGCGGTTGGCTCATTCCGATGTGGGTGCTGATGGGTCCCATAAGGTGTGGATGTTACGTTCGATCAAACAGCGCCGGTGGTGTAATGGCGCATAGCATTCCCGCCCGGTCAGCAGGAGGTCGGGTTCGAGTCCCTCCTGGCGTTAGAGTTTTGATCGTAACGAAACACCATGGCAACAGCTCAGAAATTGACCTGCAAAAGGCTTGGAGCTTTAATTATAGCCAGATCGTAGCAAACCGATAACTTCCTAGGTTTTCTCAGAGAAGTTGAAGGTACATTCAGATGAATCATTCGGCAACAGCTTTGGGAGGCCGACTGGGTAGCTATGCAGACTTAACGAAGAGGGGTCGAGGGTTTTATTCTAGAGTCGGAGTTTGAAACTGCTGGGGTGACTTTCATTTTTGCCACTTTAGAGCATATAGTTGACCTCGGGAATGCACAGTCTTCGCTTTTTCATTTTAATGAACGTGGTCTACATGTGTTGCACGGTCCCACGAGGTGTGGATGTTGCGTTCGATGAAACAACGCTAGTGGTGTACTGTCGTAAATCATTACATCGGTTAATGACCTAACATTTTGTTTTAAAATGTCGAATGGAGAGCTTAGACTGAAGGCTAGTAAATATTGGATTTTCAGAGCCAGTCGAGGCCGTATAAGTACCCTATTAGTGCACTGTGAAAGAATTCATAGTGAACATGAGCTGTTAAACACACTGTTCTTTCAAGCATCGATATGGCTTCAATTAACTCCACGCAATGTTATAGAGGCACCTAACGTTCCAACATCTAACAAGAGACTTAAAAAAATAGATCTGCTCTCAATCTTAACATTCCAGATTTGCAAACACCATCTGTACTAACCAGAGAAATTTATAATGAATAGTTCTTAATTTTCCTGGCATATGAAGCACGCCGACCTGGAATATTGTTTTTCATGGCTTGAGCGTTTTCGATTTCATATTTTTACTACTTTTAACAAAGCGTTTTACAACAATTCAATCCTCTGTTTGGTACGTTTGCATATCTCTATTCTATACTACATACTACTGTATCTATTAGGTTGCCCCATAAGTCCCCGCCGTTTTTTCAACGATTCATTGCTGATTTTGCCGGCTGTCTCTTGCATAGCGCAAGACAGCTTTCGAAAGAGAATGATACGCCTATCAAATCTTATATTGCATTTATTTTTTCATCCTCAATTTTGTCAATTTTTAGGACGTTAAATCCTTCTTCTTCTTCTTCTTCTTCTTGTGAGCGTTTAGTCCCGCGCAGTCGCAGGGTCCGCTGCTTTTGTGATCCGTCGCCACCTCATTCTATCAAGGGCGTCATCTGGCGCAGCGCCGATTTCGGCAAAATCTCTCTTGATGACGTCCCTCCACCTTATCCTTGGGGCCCCCTCAGACGCTTTCCGGGTGCCTCGAAATTCAGGGCCAACTTCGTGGGATGGTCCTCTTGTCTTCTGAGGATGTGCCGTAGCACCTAAGGCGCTGCTCCCTCATCTTCAGCTGGATCGGAGCTGTCTTCATCACTGTCCTAACATCCTCATTTCGCACTCTGTCCTGACGGGTCCATCCACATGCCCATCTGAGCATCCTCATTTCCGCGGCGTGCAGTTGCCGCTCCTGTGCTCAACCCAGGGCCCAGCACTCACAGCCATAAAGGAAGGCAGGCCTCACTAGTGCTCTATATAGCTTGCCTTGAGTGTTCTGTACCTACGGCCGCTGAGGATTCCTGTGGACTCCCTCCATTTGATCCATGCTCCATGCTGCTCCGCTACCAAGGGCTTATGTTGTGATGCGACCTCTTCTCCCGGGAGGACCTTTACATCCCGGACGGTTTTCAGGTCAGGCCTTCTCACTAAGATGTGGTCGACTTCCATCCCTCTTCCTCCGCTAGCATAGGCCACCTTCTGGCTCTCCCTCTTCGCGAAGAAGGTGCTACAGATAACCAGGTCGTGGGCGACAGCCAGATCGATAATCCTTTCTCCATCTGGGTTCACCATGCCGACCCCTTTACCTCCACGAACACTTCCCACTCCTCTTTAGGACGTTAAATTGAAAAGTGAAAAAGTGAAAAGTGGCTTCGCCGACAGCTGCTTCTTTCTGCCTAGGTTTAGAGTTTTTTTGCGCAGTTTTTCATAGCGTCTGGAAGAAAATGTTCTGCGCTACAAGATTACGTGTTGTCCTATTCGCTCGCTTGTCCTTTATTGATTTTTAGGCCATCAAATTAGGACTTTCGAAGGGGAAGATTTACTTTTACCGACAGCTCCTGCTCTGTGGTGGGTCTTTTTTGCTAGGTGTTATAAGTCGTTCGAAAGAGAGTGTCTTGTTTTGTAAGAAATTGTGTTGCGCTTATTGGTTCATACTAATTTCTGTCGAATAACAACAAAATGCCAAAAAGAGAAGAATCATCCTAACCAACAACTCCATCGCCTTGTTCAGTCTTACTTTACTTAACTTACTCAGTTTTATAAGACACTCGAAAGCGCATGCCTTGGTCTACCAGAATTATTCGAATAGAATATAATTTGTTCTTGGGCTATTTAAATTTAGGCTAATTTTCAGGTCATCAAAAATGGAGCGCCAGGCCGACAAGTATGAGCACTTCTGGCAGCTTCTTTCGGACGTCCCAATTTAGGATAACGGATAAAGGACTGCGTTAGTCAATCTCTTCTGGAATGCGCCAGCGCATTCTACTTCTACGGGATGTCGTGGAGGCGACATGAATGCGTATTTGGCCATACAATGACTTGCGGTGGCCAGCCGATGAACAAGTCAGCGCTTTATCCCTCCCAGACAAGTCTGGTACCAATTCACCGACCCCGGAGGGATGGAAGGCTTGGTTGGCCTGGGCGGGAAATCCGAACCAGCAACCTGGTATCGGGTGCACGCGGCAATCGCGCCTCCTCCGACTGCGCTACACGCGCCCACGTCCCAATTTAATGGCTCAAAAATCAATAAAGAACGAATGAGCAAATAGCGCCCACACGTATTCTTGTAGCAAGACATTTTCTTCCAAACGCTATAAAAAGCGGCTCAAAAATTTCAAGCTTAAGCGGGTGAAGCGACTGCGCAGATGGACACTTTTTCACTTTTCACTTCAACGGCCTAAAAATTGACAAAATTCAGGATGAAAAAAGAAATGCAATGCACCTTCTGATAGAGAAAATTCTTCTCTTTCGACAGCTGTGCAGCGCTATGCAATTGACCGCCGACGAAATCAGCAATGAATCGTTGCAGAAAAAATATTTATCTACACTAATATCTCTAGGTATATTTGGTGACCAACACCGTTCCGACTACATCTCGATGGACGATTCGGAACAGCATCCTATCATAAGGGTAATGAAGAAAAATTACCGCCCATTCAGCAAGGGGTTCGCGTTCAAGTCCCGCCTGGATATAGAGCTTGATCGAAGCAAACCATCGTTATGAGATTCACCGCTTTGTCTTGTTTTCATCATGCACCACTTTTGTTGTCAATCTGCCTGCAATACATGTTTTTAGAGAGATAGATTGCTTAAAATAGTTTATTGACCAGTTTATCAGCAAATTTACTTCCTAGCGATTACCAAACTTGTGTAGCTTTATACGTTGAAAATGACGTTTCACAGTCCATGATTCTGGTTGTGACGACTGTACTTCTGCCGCTTTCCACTTCCAAATAGGATGATCCAGGATCAGGCGGTGAAGCCTAGCTGCATATACAAGTGTGCAGAACTGCACACCAAGCAGTAGTTCATGGCTCATTGTCCTAAACGACCAATCACCATAAAAATTCTAGCCATCTTCTGACAGAGTTCGATTCAGATGCGAGAAATGCTAGGAAGCCTGAGCAAATATTCTCACCACAACTGCTTCGCCAACTTCGGGGCGTTGTTCTCAACGGGATTATAGTACGTTTCAAGTATAGAACGCATTAGCTCGAATATGAGTGGTAAAAAGGTGAGCACAGCACAAATCAAATACTTCATCTCTACAGTGCCTACGTATTTTCCCTGAAAGTGGTATGCAACATATTATTTTAAAGGAACATTCTCAATATACATATAAAATTGTTTCCTCGAACTTGACACTGCTACACAAAGTAGATACATTTCTAAGCAAGCCTAACAGCTTTGAAATCAAACTAGGCGTACTCCAAATCGAAGCGAGCTTCTTCTACAAGAGAATACAAGAGAAGACAAAAAAATAGTGTTTAAAATAATTTTTGTCTAAGGAAAATTTAACATGACATTCCAAGTATTTTTTTAGATCACCTGCTCTAAAAATTGAACATGCTCTTTAAAATTTAATAAAGATTATGTTTTTCGAAAATATTAGTGAATTACAAATTTGTTTTATTCGGTTGTTGCATAAGTTCTCGGACATTTGATCCCTCCTGAATTGAAAGCGCATTTTTCCGCAAAATTTCTCACATGTATCAACGGGTAAGTGATCGATCTATAGAGAAAGGAAAGGGCTACAAAACTGTTCCTAACATTTACTTCTGCGTTGTTAACGTCAGCTATTATGGCTAAGCAATTCATCCCAACTGAGACGCATATTCGGCACGTCATGTTATTCCTGCATGAATCTGGCCTCAATGCCAACGAATCGAATCGTCGCCTGAAGGATGTTTACAACGAGAGTGCTCCTGCTCGAAGTACTGTGTACCAATGGTTCCCGAGGTTTGCAGTTGGTGTATTCTCCGTTGAAGATATTGAACGAGAAAGACGTCCCATGACACTGGATTTGGATGGCCTCCGAAGTAGAGTGGAAGCGGACCCATACCAAACCACTCGTGAACTATCAAGCACTCTTGGTGTTAGTCACCCAACAGTCGTTCGAGGATTGAAGTCGATCGGCAAGGTGCGAAAATTGGGTCGCTGGGTACCTCACGACTTGACACAACATGACATGGATCGCAGAGCCGATGTCGCTCTGTTTCTCCTTACCCTCAGACGTACCCACGGATGGCTGGACAACATTGTCACGTGGGATGAGAAGTGGATACTCTACTCTAATTACCACCGGCGTGCACAGTGGGTTGACGCAACTGGAGAGGCAGAGGACGTTCCGAAACCCGACCTTCACGTGAAAAAGGTGATGCTATGCATCTGGTGGAGCGTTCTTGACGTAGAATACTGGGAGCTGCTGGACGAAGGGATAACAGTGACGGCAGAGGTTTACGTCAACCAACTGAGGAAGTTGAGGGCCCACCTTCAAACCACACGATGAGAGCAAGTGAAGGTGTATTTTCAACACGAGAACGCTAGACCGCATATTGCTAGAGCGACGGCGGCTGCGTTGGCGGACTACGGATGGACCGTTCCTCCACATCCACCTTACTCACCAGATCTCGCTCCTTCTGATTATCATTTGTTTTCAAGCATCCAACGCTATTTGGACGGCCGGCAATTTAGGAACCGAGAGGATGTCAAGGAGGCACTGCTCACATTTTTCGCATCACAACCGGCCACGTTTTGGTGAAAAGGCATCCATGACTTACCAGCACGTTGGCGAAAGGCAATTGATGTAAAGGGTGGTTATTTCAAATGATTTGATATTGTTGTTCGTACCTTGTGATAATAAATATTTCATGCCCCAAATGTCAGAGAACCTATGCACCAACCTAATAAAATGAACAAAGCCGGCACATTTGATTCACAGTATAAGTGTGTCTTAGTTAAAAGAGCGGATTGAGGATATGTGTGTTTTCCACAACTTTTTTGTACCGTTCACATCTGTGGCGTTCCGTGCAAACAAAATTTTTGCTATTAACCAGAGGAAAATTTCCAAAAGATAGGTGTTTGTATGGCGCTATCATTTTAACAAACTAATAGGTCGTTGCATATGAGATGACCGATTTTGCTACTTCAATTTCTGGTCGATTTTTCGTAGCTACAAATGTTTCCTCTTCATGCAATGTATATTGTTTCTGAAAGCGTAGGACCTCCGCTTTCTTACCGTCAATCGCCTATTTGAGGTAATTTCCTCTTGCCGAGTTTTTGGTGTCGTTTTTACAGTATGAATCAACGTGATATTTGGGTCCTCTTCTTATATGGATGGGAAAGTGGACACAACGTCGCGGCCGCAGCTCGTCACATTAATGCTGCATTTGGGGAGGATATCGCTAAGAAACGCACAATTCGCTCCTTGTTCGAAAGGGTTTCGATCTGGAGATGAAAGTCTCGAAGACGAAGACCGAGGTAGGCCGGCATCACTCCTTAACGACGACCAACTCAAAGCCATGATGGAAGCGGATCCGCGTCATACTGTGAGAGAGCTGGCAAAGGTTTCGGAGTTGACGGCAGCACTACCAGTCGCCATTTAAGTGCGATCGAAGAAGATCGACTGGATAAATGGATCTCCTACGAAGTGACCTCCAGGCAGTTGCTCAAGCGCCACGGCTGCGCAATCTAAGGGAGCCCTTTTTGACAGGATCATGCCATGCGACGAAAAAGGACCCTTCATGACAGCCTTCGCCGCACTACACCATGGCTGGACAAGAATGAGGATCCCAAGAAGATGTCGAAACCAAGTCTCCATCAAGGAAGACAATGGAGACGGTATGGTCGGCATTGGCTGGTATAAGACAATGGATGTTCTTGCTCCAGAAGTTCTTTGAAAAATGTCCTCCTTTGTCAATCGAAGAAGCCCAATTTCACTGCACGACAACATGTGTTCGCGGTCTCAAAATTGTTGAAAAACTCTGCCACATCCAGCATGTATTAATGAATAAATAAATAAGTATTCTCCTGCTGCTCCCTACCGATTATTGTTTTTTTCAAGCGTTATTTATTTATCTATTTATTTATTTATTATTAATACATTAATAAGGATGCGCCAACAGTGGTTGTAGTAAAGCCGCGAAAACGTTGCCCAGAAAGACAAGAATAGAAAAAACTGAGAAACTAAACTTACAATAGTACTAATAATGTAATACTTTATAATACTTATAAATATAATTCAACTTATATTTATATCATCTTATGAAAAAGTTCAGCAACCAAGATGATGTCAAAAATGACTTCCTATTTTTGGATACGTTTTTATTAAGTTTTAAGTTCGTTGCAATTTTGTTCTATTAGGTTGTAACGAAATAAATGGCACTGAACCACTGTAAATTTAAACAGTTAATATCTCGGCTTGTAGGCAAGTTTATTAATCGAAATAAAAACCTGATTCTACACATCTTTGCCAACGTGACAAAACCTTTTTTCCCAGTAGCATAAAAATCAGAAGTTCTGGAATTGACGAAATCTTCGAATGCACTTTCGGCATCCTGTTGGTATTTCAATATTTTCCCTACCAAGAAGTCGCCAAGATGCTTGAAGAAATGGTAGACTGTTGGGGAGAGGTCGGGAGAAAACGGAGGATGTGGTAGAGTTTCAATGCTCAGCTCATTCAATTTCTGCAACGTCATTCGTGCTACATTGGGGCGAGCATTGTCGTGCAAAAGGAGAACTCGCCTTCGGTTTACCAAGGCCGGCCGGATATCCTTCAACTTTTTCATCATTTCTTCAATTTCAATGCAGTACTTCTCTGCCGTGATGGATTCACCGGGAGGGAGGAAGCTGTGGTGAATAATTCCCAGCGAACACCACCATACTGTCACCATTACTTTCTTTTGGTGCAGTTCCGGCTTCGCAAAAACCTTGGGGCTCTCATCGCTGTCCACCCACTGTGCCGATCGTCGCCCGTTGTCGTACATTATCCATTTCTCGTCACAGGTTACGATGCGATCAAGGAATGGGTCCGTTTTGTTCCGTAGAAGCAGTGCGGACGAGATCTCATATCGTCGGTTTCTTTGCTCCTCAGACAGCTCGTGAGGCACCCACCTTTCCAGCTTTTTGGTCTTTCCAATTTCCTTCAGATGCCGGGCAGCTGTGTTGTGACTGACGCCAAGAACCTTCGCTATCTCCCTGGTACCTTTGTGTGGATCCTCCTCTACCACATCTCTCAGCTTGTCCTCATCAACATCACTATGCCTCCCACGACCTTCATGTCCTTCCAAGCTCTCATCTCCATTCCGGAACTTCTGATACCAACGATACGCCGTCCGAATTGTGGAACATCCTTGACCGAATGCGGCGTTGATCTTCTCGTCCGCCTCCTTAGCTGTAGTGCCCAGCTTGAATTCATACAAGTAAATGCCTCGGATTACCCTTTTGTCCATCTGCAAAAAAAGCCAATAAAACTCTAAAGTTTTCACACTTTTACATAGAAAATTTGATACACTCCGGTGGAGCAAAGTTTGCGCTTCTAAATGATATGCCACGTGTTACGGTTTGTTCTTGATCAAACGCCTAAAGACGCGCCAAAAAATGGCGCGAGCCAGTGCCATTTAATTCGTTACAACCTAATAGATTTATCTGGCAGTTCTGATTTTTACAAAAATGGAATGGCTAAGCTATTGTCGCGACGGGAAAAGCGTGTTAATTGTAATGATGCTTATTTCGATTAACAAAACTGCTTCCAAAGTTGTGATCTGTCAAAGTTTTCAGTCAAAATTGGCCATTTCTTATGCAACGACCTAATATATAACTGCTGCCAAAGTTTAAATCGTTATTTTTTCAAAAAGTAAAGATTTTATACAATTTGAAAAGTTAAAATTTTATAAAAGTTTTTATAAAATGTAAAATTGTGTGTTCCCGTATTGTGGCGGGCGAATTTAAATTTCTTAAAGAAATTCCTTTTGAATATTCTTAATTCAAAAAGGTCCTGTAGGATAGTTTCGGATAGTATCTAATAATTTTAATGTGGAAGAGTTTCGGTTAGATTTCAAAATTGGTCAGATTGATATCAGAGGGTAAAGCTTGCATAGAAGGGTGTCTAGTTTGATCTGCAAGTGTCAAATTTGTCTTCAAAATGGTATGAAATCATGCAGCTTGACAAATTTTTGAAGGCTAAATAGAAATGTCATCGGCAAACCTTTTTTAGAACCTTCGCTTTCAAAATAATGTAGCCGACAAGACCATACAGACAGGAGCACACTACAACGGCAAAAAAACATACCGCAATAGCTGTATTCCCGAGAATCTGACCATGGAGTTATAGGTATGTGAAAGCCTATCTCGCAAATCTGATCATTCAAATCATTTTTTTAAAATATAATTTGATAATAGGTGGTACCATGCCATCAGTAGAGACATATTTAATTTCAAGTGTATCTAATGCTGAAATATAGAATGACGCCGACTGCTCGCCCACGTTCATAACTGGCACAGTGATAACAGTTGCTATTGTCCAGTTCAGGATACATGCGCAAATGGCGTGCTTCCGGGACCATATCTGGAACGATGCTCTATGGAGGAAAACTGGATCCAACTAAGTTTCACCGAGGCACAATTTCAAAACTCGGCGATCATGTGAAGATTGGGTGTTCTTCATCCAGGATACTTACAGCACCTTTCGTCCTCTGCGCTGAGACGTTTAATTAGGGAGAAGATATTAGGTTGTCCGGAAAGTTCTCAGCGTTTTGTCTTACTATCACTCGTTTATTATTATTTAAAAATTCAACTTGCGTTGCGCATTAACTCTACTTTTTAAACAGAATTTTTTGCTCTATCTGACCAAGTAATCTATGTCTCAACGTTGTTTTATATTTCTGTTCTTAAAGGGCTTATTGAAGTATGTCGAGGGAGCAGTTCCGAGCGATGTTTTATTTTAACGTCGAATTGGGACCATCCGCAGACGAGAGAGCTCGACAAACAAATCAAGTGTGGTGGCCTAATAGTGTTGGAGAAAGCACTGTGGGTCAGTGGTTCAGCAAATTTCGGACAGAAGATTTCTGCCTCGAAGCCCCAGTAGCGGTGGACTTCGAGCAATCCTGGACGACGAGTTGAAGGAATTGGTGGAAGCTGCACCATCCCAAACAGTTCGCTGGATCGCGGAAGGGCTACGTAAGTGTCAGTAAAACGGCTGTGCTTTAAAACACCTTGGGAAAGTGAAAAGGCTCGAAAAGTGGGAGTCCCGCGAGTTGAGTGAGCGGCAAAAACTGCGATGTTTCGAGACTAGTTCTTCTCTACTTTTACGCAACAAAACTGACCCGTTTTCGAGTCGAATCGTCGCTTGTGATAAAAAGTGGATTCTGCATGACAACAGAAAACGTTCCGGATAGTGGTTGGACGAACCTCCTCGACATTTTCCAAAGGGATCCTCCACCAAAAAAAGGTAATGGCCGCTGTGTGGTTCAATATTTCCCTTATACTATTCAGCGGAACAGATTGAGGCTATTTTGTATGTTCTTCTTAGCCCAACCCTAAAATCTTATTCTTCAGAGTGTTTCAAAAAATGTATACACTGTTAGAAAGGTGATAGCTTTGCTCAGGGTAAAGGGTCCTAAGAAAATAGAAATTTTATGACTATGAGCGGCGTAGATTGCTCCACGCTCTCGTCTGACTTCGTGCATTTTACAGTCGACTGATTGTCGTTCACTTAATACTTGTTAGAATTTTACTACAAAGTGGTCGTATCCATTGATTTGTCCTTCTTTTAAGATTTAAAACTTAGTAACATACTACGGCTTATTAAATATACAGGTACTATTTGAAAGTTCTAACATTGCTGCTAGTGAAACTTTTGAAGTTGCTTGACTCATACGAAAGCATAGGGTAACAAGATTTTTGTGGTCAAGATTGCGCCATGCCCTCGCCTGACACCTCGCATAATACCATGCATCTCATGACTGGCTTTAGGCTTTCCTTCGAGGAGAAGAAGTTTAGGATCTATCCTAGTCCGGGAGGGCCACATAACTAAAGAGTATGTAAAAAATCGACTTGGACTTACCGAGCGACTCTTACAGAACCTAAACCAGAAAAATTCACGAGCAAACAAAAAACGAAAAAATAAATGTTTTCGCCGCAGTTGTAGGCTGGTGAAGTTACGTGCCCTCCTCACCATGTTAGATCCTGGTTATAACATGTCAGGCGGCGGTCAACACGCGCTAGATGGCGTTATGCGCCCTCCTCACCATGTTATATCCTGAATCTAACATGTCAAGCGGTGGTCAGCACGCGGCGCGACTCCATTGCGTCGTTCTTTGCCCGCCGATACGGTTGTGAAACCGTGGCGATTTTATTTTTTTATTTATCCGTTCGTTTTTTTCCCTTGTTTTAGGTTCTATCGTGCTCCGTAGGAGTCGCTCGGTAAGTTCCAAGTCGATTTTTTATATACTTTTTAGTTATGTGCCCCCCCGGACTAGGATAGATCCGAAGTTTATTCTGAAGTGCCACTGGAAACTCGAAAGCGTCGTCAAAGTGCAGAGAAGATTCAGCGAACGAACGGTGACGTTATGCTTCACAAAATTCCGCTTCTGGCAATTTTGATCTCGAAGCAAAACCGGGTCGCAGGCGCAGGTCGTCGCTTGACAATGAAGTTTTAAGGAGAGCCGTTGAAGCAAATCCGGAGAAAAATGCACGTACCTTATACGTTAGCAAAGGACCTTGGCGTACGTCATAGTACGGTAGCAAGGCATTTGGCAGGAATCGGCAGGGTGAAGTGCATGTGGAATTGGGTGCCTGACTGATGAGCAGCGTCTCGACACCTGCTCCAACCTGCTAGTTAGCTTTAAAAATGGGCCTTTTGCAAACAGTATTATAGCTGTAGATGAAAAATGGGTCCTTTACGATAACAGGAGGCGAGGATTTGTCTGGGTAGATAAGGATGCTCCTCCAACATCTTTCCCTTAACCCGATCATCACCCTAGAAAAGTTATGCTTACTTTGTGCTGGGGTTGTAAAGGTGTAATCCATTATTGGTTTTGCAATGAATCACTTGGCGGAAATTGACCCATTTAGGCATCGAGGCTCACGACCTTTGCCCCACTGATTATGACTTTTCTGAGGTCTTGTTTCTCATTTGCGGCAGAAACAATTCACTAATTTGGTCGATGTTGGCTGTGCCTTCTTGATTTTATTAACTCCTGCAAACTCAGTTTTATAGTAAAGGATTAGATTCATTGCCATTTCGTTGGCAGGAATATGTAGATTCTGGTGGTTTTTACCTCTACTAAAAACACTGTGCTTAAGCTGACCAGGTGAGTTATAGCAGTTTGAAGTAAGCTGTCCGTATCGTTGCGTTAATTTTGCGACAGCCAAATTGATTCCTGGGCTGAACGATGGAAACTACCATTGGCAGCAGAAAAAAAAACGCATTGTTTCATTATTGGAGTAAATCACGCTGGTGGAAACCCTGCATACAAACTGAGAGGTGTCACGGTGCAGTCAGTAAATGACGTTCGTGACATGGGTTTCTTCATATCTAGGGTGAGGCTTGATCTCCCCTACATAGCATTGGTTAAAAAAGCTGACTATCGCATCTTCAACCTTTTTAAGGCCTTGAAAAGCAGAGATCCTCATATTCCTCTTCGAGCATATAAGACATATGCAAAAATCATCGTAGAACCACCATCTTCAACCCTTCAAAAAAAAAGACATAAGACTTCTGGATAATGTTGAAAACAACTTTTGTCGTAGGCTTATGATGAGATTCTACAGCATCAGTTACTACCGGATGCCAAATAATGTTGAGAAAGCCGGAAAGTTGCCTTTACCAATTCTTTACAGTAGAAGGAAAATACTCGATCTTCTTATGTTTTTCGAAATACTCACAAGCAAGGTTTCCATTCTTTTTCGGTTCAGCTTTGACAAGGAATAAAAGAGGCAAATTCATACTCTACTTTCGGTTGAAATATCGCGACCAACTTTCTTCACCTACAAGAGCATAAGGTAGTTCAATCTTATTCTGGATACACATCAAGATGTCGTGGGTCTACATATCTCTGCGTGGTTTTAAGAATCTACTTTTACGTTTGTAATAAATCTCATCGGTTGCTTTTTTATTGTAATTCACTGCCACTCCTTGGATGTTGCTCTGAACAATGTATTTCCACATGTGGCTACAGCCCATGACTTAAATAAATAAATAAATGAGCTAAAATGTATAGCAATCCTTTGTAACCTCTTACCTTACGGTACTTTAGCGGACAGTATATTGCAGTGAACCGATTAATCGCCAAAGTGATAAAACCGAGAAAAGTGCAACTTCTAAGCAGCAGGGAAAGACAGACGAATAATTTGGCGAGCCAAGACGGTGGTAGTGAATAATAGTAACTCAATAGGCGATATCTCCGTGCTCTCATAGAAAACTCGATATGTATAAACAAGGATAACTCAGCAATGGACTGAAAATTATGACGTTGATAAAAAGGAATAAAAACCGAGAAAGTTGCTAGTTTATGTGAACTAGTGAACGTTGAAGGCGCCAACTCACATTGAGCAGCACAACGTTTATGAAGCACATCTGCACCGCCGAAAACTGCTTCCGACGACATATCGCCAACAGTATTACTACCACGTTTAGAAAGAACGTAGTCCAGCCAAATATCATCACAGGAAGTTCCCATAATGGAAGCGAAGCTGTCATCTGTAAATGTAATAGAATGCCGCTACAGTGGCACAAACAATTCTGCTTTAGTTCAGATGATTCACAAAACGCATATTATAATAGGAAGGACCAAAGATTCCGCCGTTTTCGATTTCTAATTTTAAACGATTATATTTAATTTTGCAAAGGGTTAGATATTTAAATCCGTCTTCGAACTGCTACAGCTAACACACCTCTGACAAAAACATCAAGGATTTTACAAAAGGGAACTAATAAGAAATTAGAGTTCACCAACTGTCGGGAAACACCAATTGTCTCCTCTTTCACATGGTAAGATTTCTTTTAGAGCCCTTTAAAAAATTCAAATCATGTCATGATAGCAATAAGAATAAAAGATAAATCAGAGGTCGCCAAATCCCTCTTGGGATGCATCACGCACTCTACTTCTAGTGGATGTCGTGAAGGCGATTTAAATGCGTATTTTGTCATACAATGACTTGCGGTGGCCAGCCGCTGAACAAGTTAGCGCTTCATTCTTACAGACAATTCTGGTACCAATGCACCGTCCACGGGGGGATGGAAGGCTTGGTTGGGCTGGATCCGAACCGGGAGCTAGTATCGTGTAAAGCCACTGCTCCCGTGACCTGCCGGCCGACCTGTAGAAATCGAAAGGCTGGTGCCCTGCTGGCTGGCTGAGAGAGTTTTTAAATCAGGTTGTTGCTGAGAAGAAAGTGCCAAAGAGCTGGCAGCAAAGCACGACCATTGGAAGAAGAACGACAGTCCTGCAGACTGCTCCAATTACCGGCCAATTCACCTTCATTCGCCCACCATGAAAATCTTTGAGCGAATTGTCGATAGACGCATCCGGGATGTCGTCCAGCTTTCCGCGAATCAGTGTAGTTTCGTCTCTTGCTGTGGCACTGTTCGTCTTCTGCTAGAGAAGCACCGCGAGAACAGAAACTGGCGTGTTTGGCCTTCCTGGTCTTGGAGAAGGCCATCGACAGCGTTCTGCGAGAAGTTATATAGCACGCGTTGCGACAACATGGTATCCCTGAAGAGCTGATTGAGCGGGTGCACATTCTGTACTCTTACCCAAGGAGTCGTGTTCGATCGCCAGCTGGAACCTCGATGGAGTTTCCAATCTCTGGGAGTGCACCAGGGATCTGCGCTATCCCCACTGCCCTTCGTGGTCGTCATGGATGCAATTTCACGATATCTCCAGATGGCGGCACCTTGGACGCTGCTGTATGCTGACGTCGTCATGCTTGCATGTGAGGACAAAGCGGAACTCGAGCGACAGGCACAGGCGTGGTGCAGTCGCTTGGCTTTGTTAGGTCTCAAGCTAAACGTCAGAAAGACTGAGTATTGACGATGGATGTGAAGGAGCACGAATTTATTAAGATCAGATCAACAGTGCTGATCTCTCACGAGTTACATCTTTCAAGTATCTTGGATCAACGATCAGTCCGATGGCAGCCTAAAGTTGGAGGTGAACGCACACGTGAGTGCACCCTGGTTAACTTGAAAGCCGCCTAAGTGTAATGGAAACGAAGATTCTAATCTAAGGTAGATGGCCGGAGTAACGCGATTAGACCGCGTTCGCAATGACACCATACGACAGAGGCTCGATGTCGTCCCAATAGCCGACAAGTTGCGCGAAGCTCGTCTTCGATGGTACAGCCATGTCCTTCCCGCCAACACCGTCCGTAAATTTGGCCTGAACCTTGAGGTCCCTAGAAAGCGGACAAGAGGACGTCCGAAGCAATGTTGGCTAGATAGTGGCAAATGGACTTAAACGAAGCTGGTGTGCATCCTGATCAAGCATTAGATCGGAAGAATCAGCGTCACCACTCCAGAAGAGCAGACCCTGCCGCCAAGCGGGAAAGACGCTAATGAAAGTCATTAAAACCATGAACCTGGTATCGTGTGCACGCGAAAACTATCGCATTCTCCGACTGCGCTACACCCATGATAGCGATATGTTTGCAAATTTGGTAGAAAGAATCCACTTTTCAAATTCACGCCCTCTCGTGTACGGGTGTAATTTAGAGATGTGTTGTTTGGAGTTGTTGCTCGGAGAGTTCAGTTGGCGCATGGCAGTGTGTGTTCCTATTCGAAACTCGTTGATCTATCCACATCAGTAATATCTATATCGAGGCAGTAAGAGGCGTAGTAGTACAGACAGAAAAGGCGCCGGCTGTTGCTTGCACCCCAAATGGTGGGCCCTTGGTTCGGGTTCTCGGGTTCGGTCAGGCTAACCAAGCCTTCCATTCCTCCGCGGTCACTGAATTGGTACCAGACTTGCCAGACGTGTCTGGGAAGGATAGAGCACTGATTCCCACTGCAAGCCAATGTTTATTTGGGTCAAATACGCAATCGAAATGTCTTCAAGATTTCTCGTACTGTCAGCTAAGGGTCCTTGACCCCGTTTAAAAGGCGAGCTACAGTAGGCGCGCGAGACCCGGTGGGAGAAATAAACTGTGCCTGGCATAGAGAAAGATCAGAAGGGCTCCACGCAGATTCCTTTAGATTCATCCACTGGACGAGCGCGCTTCTTCAAATCAGTTATAGTATAGCCGCCCGCTGTGGAGACACCTCTGTCGCCCCCGGCTTTTGTTCGTTTTTATCTATTGTCGTTTTGTAACTTTGTTTTTCGTGTCGTCGTAAATTCTTTTGGTGCCCTGGTGCGTGCGTGTGAGCGATACGATATCTTCCGTATTTCGGGGCATGCTGAGTCCGTTTGAGTCCGGGCTGCGATTGCAGTAGAAATAGAATGCGTATTGCATTCCAGAAGAAACTGATGAGCGATGAGCTTTATTCTTTATGCTTTATTGTACAACAGTGCTAGCCTTTATCAGGATTTCTTCGCAGAACGCTTTCTGGAGTCAACTGGCTACTTGACGATTTTTTAACGTCTCATTAGATGGATTTCTAAATATAAGTGAGAAAATCTTTACGGAAGACAGAAGAAAATGCTCTCCGGCCCTTCTCTGAGATGTCGTATATTTAGCATTAGGCTAAGCAACCACGTAGCTAAATCCGTACGTCTAACTTGGTATTTTAATACGTGTTGATTGCGTTACTGCATGGACGTCAGCTGATCCCGACCCTTTTGCAGCACAAGTTGGTCCTCTATGTGGCCTGATGGATCGAACTTGTTCACGCATTTGTTTAAAACATACCTACCCCGTTAATGCTTCAAGGATGCACATAGACGCAAACGACGAGTATAGGAAAAAGAAGAAGTGCAAGCCTACGAGAGTGTATATGTATAGCGGGCGGAGGGTTAGGGTGTCTACCAGGTATCTGCGGAAATTTTTTTCGAGAGGCGGAACACGGAATACGAAACGGAAGAGCTCAAAAATAGGCGGAAACCGGAATACGAAATACGGATACGGAAATAACTCAAATCTCACTTAATTTTTCATAAATATGTATCCATAGTGGTAGCAATAACTATGCTGCCATTAGCGAATTTATGAAACGGGCAAGGCAGCATGTGACCCTTTCCAGCGATAAACAGCGATAAAAATCCTTGTATTCTTATCATTACTACGATGAATTTTTAAACATTACTAGTGTAACAGATGGAAGTTTTTGCTTAATCTTTCTGTAAATAGGAAGAAAGTATTTTAAACACAACAAATCCAGCTGACGAGGAAGATGCCAGAGATTTCGCCACTCACGGCACTTAACCGGTCTTACTGAATGTCCTAATTGGGAAGGGCAGTGCAAAGGTTACAGTTGCGTTCAACAACCCACGACTCTCTAAGTTCGCATGGATACCATAGTGTCATTTGGCCGTACCTGAAGCTGTGGACCAAACTCAAAGGAGGGGGTGGCGAGGCAAGACACCGTAGGCCCTTCTTCGACTAGGATAGATCCAATGTCCGCTATGGAAGGCAATGTTAGCATTATAAATATTATTATATTATTATGTTAGCTTTGTACAATATCCCTTCAAGGACTATGGTTATATTGTATGGATCTCTTCTCACAAGCCAAGGAATGCGCCTTTCTTCGTCACCATCTATGCTGTCAAATGTTATTGGCACAATGAATGAAAGAATGAATGAATGAATTAACCTAAGAGTGCTTATAGAATTTTGATCTAAGGTCAGACCTAAGATTATTAGTGAAGAGGATAAGCACGCTCCGAATAAAGAATTTGATTGTTGATTCAGACATTCACGAAACCTTTGTGGTCTTATACTAATCGATAGCACATAGTTTCGAAAAAAAGAATCAAATTTAGTTACCACAAGAGTTGAGCTTTTCGACATTTTTTTTCGAAAGCCAAACAATCGAATAACTCGATTTTTTGAAATTTTCGAAAATCGAACAATCGATTAACTCGATTTCAAAGGCACTTCCCATAGAGAACCGAAAGAAGACAGAACAAAACCACATTTTTGGATGGAAAAATGAATTGAGGAAGATAACTGAATAATCGTTTACAATCCAATTATTAGAAGACCGGAATAACAAGATACTTGGTCATTTCTTTCGCAAGTAATGGGCATTCACCAAGGTTGAGGTGCCACCAAAGGTAGGGGTTTTCCTCACGTCTACGCGTAATTTGCTATCTACCACGTGTTCTACATTTGCGAGTCGATGTCTTTAACTTCTCGCATTATCCTATTACCAGCGTCCGTCGCCGGCTTCACCGGCTTCGGGTAGGGCGGGCACGCTGGGAACGTAGCCCAAGCCTAGCTAGGAATGCTTCCTCATCCAGCGTCCGTCGCCGGCTTAGCCGGTGCTGCACGCTGGGCGTGCAGGCCAGGCTTGCCGGCTTCGGGTATTTTCTCAAGCACACATGTAAAGCCGTAAGGTCTGTAAGGTAGCTTTTATCCTATTATATTCAAGAGTCAGCTCTTTCCTCCTGTTCAGCTTTTCCAGCTCGGTCAAGAAAAGGATACGGATAAAGGACGGCATTAGTCAATAAATTGGTGGAGGGGCCACCTTGTAGTCTGTGGTTTTCCGTCTTTGTGAGAAGGCCCATGAATGTCGATTTACATCAAAAATGGAACAACACAATACAAAGGAATAACAAGGGATACAACACAGTAGTGTTGACACAGTAACAGTTCCATTTTCGCGCAACACAAAATTCGTTATGCGAGTGCCTTACATGGTGACCCCCTCCTCCTACGAGCCCATTTGCACAAAGTAAACAAAAAAGCGTGCTTCTACGCATAGTCACTGCACGCGGTTTGTAATTTGCGCGTGGGTTGGTTTTGAAAAGATGACTATTTCGACGTTCATAGAGCGCGTTTTCCGCTTCGACAATTCGTCCGCAGTTCTAATGCATGTTTGCTGAGGAATTGTTCTGACCTGCACATGGTAAAGCGGAACATTTTCTAATGCAATATCGTTGCCGACCGCGGCGGACGCGACGCTCGACAACGATCTCGACGAGCTTCCGTGTGTTCAGAGGTGTGCCGGCCTACACACACGCAGACTTTAGCATACGATTACAATACGCAATAACTACCGAAACCGACGTAGCATAGGGATTGCTAGGATACGCAGGCACATAGACTCGTTGCAAATGGGACGCCGTTTTCCCATCCGAGCACGCAATAAGGGCTCTCAGATGCCCACAGAAATAGTTACATTTCACTGATACATGCATACATGTATTTTGTAATACATCATCGCCTTTAAAAAAATTGTATTTTATCACTTGAGGAGGTTTATCAGACTTTTGTTTGTCAAAATCATAGTTTATTATCACTTATTATTATCAGTTCAAACAACCAGTACGGGATCAACTATACGCACAACTACAGTTGTGCTCTCGCAAATTTTTCTAATATTGGAATGGTTTCAAATGTCCGCAATTTTCGAGTATTCGAATTCGAACATAATCGAAAAGTAGTTTTATGAAGATTAGGATTCGAATACATGCGAAAAACGCAATTTGTTAAAATTTCGAATTCAATATCCAGATTCGAACGAAAATCATAGGACTAGCTGTTCAAATAGGTCATTCGAACAAAACTATACACAACACTAGCCATGAAGACGAGATAGCACCCAAAACCATAATATCACCACTAGAATCGACTAGACAGCAATTTCATGACGCTGCTTAATGCTCATGAGATTTTCGAGAATTCTCAGGGATTGTAATAACCTAGCGAAATCGGTCTCGTTACATCCTAGGTATGTTCAACCGCAACGAACAAAATATCGCATTACCTCTAGCTAACTGCCACCTCTATTTGAACTCCCTCTCTAATTTACTATGACGCATCCCTCGCTCTCAATCATTGTTGGATTTCGAACTACGCTCGAACAAAACTTCGCGATTTTCAAAATCGAAGCCTCCAAATGAAATTGCAGATTGATGATCGCGAAAAAGCATTGTTCGAATATTGTTCGAATTCGAACAATGTTCGAACAATGTCAAGAGTCGGCCGCCAGAACCCTCGAAAGGAAATCGCAAATCGTTCCCGCCAATTACCATAGGCGCAGAAGTGGAGCGAGTTTGAACGTGGGTTTTTCGGGAACGGAGACGATTCATACTCAGCGGCCAACTCTTGATATTCGAACAATATCAGAACAATGCTTTTTCGCAATATTCGATTACGAACATCATTCGAACAATGCTTTTTTGCCATATTCGATTTCGAACAATGTTCGAACAACGTCTTCCTATCTTCGATTTCGAACTATGCTCGAATAATGGTTTTTCGCGAAAGTCGATTTCGAACATTGTTCGAACAATGGTTTTTCGCGAAAGTCGATTTCGAACAATGTTCGAACAACAACGATTTACGATTTTCGAGTAATCGAGCGATTAATTGTTCGAAATCGCTCGAATAATTATTCGGCCCGATTAATCGAGCACAAGTCTAGTTATCACGCTGCTTCGACATCAAGATGCACCACCTGTCTGAAAACAACACAATTCTTCAGCCCTTCGTTCAAGTTCAAGAGGTGAATGAGGGCGGGGCAAAACGGCGGAGTGGCGTTCTACCCCCGGCCTTTAAACAGAGGCGTAGCAAATGTCTCCACTATCTCGTGAGGCAGCCACTGGACTCTCGAGCAAGCCCAAGGGATGGGTGTGGGCGGGCCGGGGTTAGAACGCTTGTTCCCCGGCAAAACAACCAGTGAGTGATGAGTCACCATTCCGTTCTGTCTTCCGGCCCAAAAGAGCCCAAGAACAATCCGGAGCGGAAGGGCTAAGAACCGCCGAAAACCGGAATTCGGAACACGGAAACGGAAATTCCACACATCCTTGGTGTCCACCCTGCATAACATCCAGAAATTTTGCTCAAGAACACATAAGACAAACGTATAAAGCACGGCGTTACTCATTCGCTTTCGGAATCGCCACGTATTCTATCTACTGGAAGCCGTAGAGGAAACTCGAATGGGTAATCGGCTATACAATGTGTTGCGGTAGCCAGCCGGTGAGCAGATTAGTGCTCCATCCTTCCAGACAAGTTTGCTACCAAATCACCGATAGCAGAGGGATGAGTTTGGTTGACATGGGCGGAAAATCCCAACCAAGAACCTGGTATCGGGTGCACGCTACAGTCGACACCTCCTCGAACTGTGCCCCTGCAACGAGTAAATACTTACTTTACTTTGATACTTTGATGGTCCTTTTGTCGGCTGGAGGTCTTCTCAGCGGGGACCACAACTCTTCCAGACCGCTCGATCTTTGGCTGCTTGCATCCAGTGAGGCAGACTCCGCTCTCTGAAAGATCTTGAGAATGAGTCTGCCCATCGCGTTGGCGGTCGTCCCAGTGGTCTCTTATGGTCTCTCGGGAGCCATTCTGTGACACGGAGACTCCATCTATCGTCCTTTCGTCGAAGCAGGTGTCCGGCCCAGCGATATTTGGTCTTCTTCATGTACTGCAGCGGGTCTTGCGACTTCTCCCGTAGCTCCGAGCTTCGTAGGCCTTCTTGCCATTGCTGACGAAGGCTTGTCCTCAGAATACATCTCTCCAGTGCACGATGCGTAGTTTGCATTGCTCTGGCGATTGTCTTGTTGTCGGGCCAGGTTTCCGTCGCGTAACACATCGCAGGCAGTACAGAGGCGTTGAATATCGAGGCCCTGAGGCCGGGACACTTGACCTGATCGGTGACTTTGCGAATCGAACTGAAGGCTGCCCATACTGCGCGTCTCCTGCGGGCGATTTCAGGAGCGAGGTTGTTATCCATGTTCAGCTCTATTCCCAGATAGACGTAGGAGTCGACCTGTTGCAGAGCGACTTCATTTATCCTTACGAGTCCCGTGTCACATCACTGGTTGACCATAAATTGTGTTTTGGACATATTCATGTCCAATCCAATCTTAATACCTGCCACATTGAGCTCGTTCAGCATTTCCTCGACTTCTCCCGTGCTGGTGGAGATGAGAACAATATCGTCGGCGAAGCGAAGGTTCCTGATCCGTTTACCGTCGACAAGGTAGCCTTTATCGCCCCAGTTCATGTCTTTCATGGCATCCTGGAGTGCCGCTGTGAATAGCTCAGGAGAAATCGTTTCTCCCTGCCGTACTCCTTTCCCGATAGGAATTTCAATCTTTCGATAGAACAGCTGGATGGTAGTCGATGTGTTCGAAAAGCATTTGTCGAGAAGTCGAATATAGGGCGATGGTACACCGGCATGCACAAGCGCGTTGAAAACAGCGTTGATTTCCACAGAGTCGAACGCTTTCCGGTAATCCACGAAGACAAGGACAAGTGGGAGGTGGTATTCGCGGCTCCTCTCGATGAGCTGTGAGACAGTTGAATATGGTCCATGCAGGAGAAATCCTTTCGAAACCTTGCTTGCTCAACTGGCTGATATTCATCCAAGCAACGCTCCATGCGGTTAAGCAGTATCTTGGTGAAGATCTTGTACACAACCGAGAGAAGACTGATGGGTCGATAGTTGTTAATATCCTCCTGCTGACCTTTTTTGAAGATTACAACTATTTTCGACTCCTTCCATGAGTCCGGAATCCTACCAAGTCGAAGGTAGTGGTTGAAGTGCTTGGCAAGAAGTGAGCAGAGGGCACTGCCACCCGCACGAAGGAGATCAGCAGAAATGCCGTCCGCTCCGGGAGCAGTGCTCGGCTTCATCCTTCTGATGGCATGAGCAACTTCCGATTCCAGAATGGGAGGTACTTCCCAGCTGGTGGCATCAAGCATTTCGGGACAGTGATGGAAGAACGGAACAGATCTGTGTAGAATTCTTGAACGATGGCCTCCATCGCTCTTCGAGACGTTTGCGTTGTTCCATCCTTATCCACAAGGGCTGACATTATTGCCTTCTGATCGCAGAGATCTCGTTTGCAGCGCTTTGTGCTTGAACCTTTCTTAGCGGCTTCTAACAGCTTCAATCTTCTGTATGCTAGAATGGACTCCTTCACTGCAACTCGATATGCCTTCGAGATGGTGACTTTTTCCAGATGGGAAGCATTAGGATCCAGTTTGACAGCTCTTCTTTGCTCCAAGGGTTTAATCGCATGTGCGTTGAGTCTTGAAGCAGACGGTGATGTGGCTTCGCAAGAGCTGCTAGCACATTTCAACAGTCCTTTGGAGAGAAAGTCGTAGTGTTCCGATGGATCTTCAAGAAGATTCCAATCATACGACTTTATTGCATATTGCAACTCCTCAGACTTAAATGTGGGGATCCTTACCGGTGCCGGTTGATGAGTGTAACGCTTGAACATCCTCTTTTTGAGAGTCAGCTTCGCACGGACAAGAGGGTGATCCGCGCCGGTGTCAATTGAAGGCAGCACGGAGACGTCGAACAGACACCAACGCCTGTTTGTAAGAACATGGTCGATCTCCGAACGTGTTTCTCCATTTGGGCTTTCCCAGGTCCATCGTCGGTTTGAAGGCTTCTTAAACATAGAATTTCCATGGAAGAGACGGCACGCGGATAGAAAGTCTATCAGGCGCTCTCCGTTTTCATTTCTCGAGGAAGTTCCATGTGGTCCTAGTCTCCATTCGTCGTGATCATTCGTACCGACGGTAGCGTTAAAGTCCCCAACGACAACTTTGTAGTAGCTCTTCTCGTCGTTGACAGTCCTTTCGAATAGCTTGTAGAATTCCTCCTTTTCTTCGTCTGTGACCGCAGATGTTGGAGCATATCCATTTATGATGGTGATGGTTCCTCGATCTTTGGTTTCCAGACGAAGAACAGCTACTCGCGGACTTATGATCTTGCAAGAGCCTACTAGGTGGTGCATTGTCGAATTGACGAGAAATCCAACTCCGCCAATATTCTTTTCGTCCACCTTTGCTCCGGTAATGAGAAGCTCGTTGTGGTCGGTCCTTCTTATGGTTTCCGTTCTGCCTTTCGTTTCCTGCAGGGCGATAACGTCGTATTTGATGTTGCGGCTTCTGTAAAGCAGTGTCCGGAGATTTTGCTCAGATGACAGTTATAAGTGCAGACGTGCAGACAGTTATAAGTGCAGAATAGCAGTTTCCGTGTCGTGGTGGGAGGGAGTTTCCGGTAGTCCGATTCCAATGACGTCCTGATGGTTTAACTCCGAGATTAGATGGCCCCTCGCCGGAGGTGGATGCAACCGACGTCGTAGAAGTCCACCTCCGGCGCGGGTTCAGTTGTTTGAGCCATGGCGGTAGTCTGGTTACTCACATGTTCCTGGCCAGGGATACAGGAGAGCCGCCCATACACGACAAAGCGTCGCGTACTGCGTGACCGTTTGTGCCGTTAGCCATCACTAAGTGATGTTCACCCCTTCACCGCGATGAGGTGGCACATAAAGGGGGCAACGAGTAAATAGATCAATAAATAAACAAATATCTTAGACTTCTCTGGAAGGAAAAGAAAACTAGTATAAGGGATGTTGGCAGGCGATGCAGTTGGGGGATTAGTAACGCTTTCTGACGCCAGCTGTAGCTATGGGGCGCCCATGAAGAGAACAGAAAGGATTACCTCCCGAGGTTTGCTTGGATTATCTATGACGCGACTAACGTCATTATACGGTGAACTCAAAAAACAGGCGAGCCGTAATATAAGCTGTTCGAAGTAGTAGATCTTCTTCTTCAGCGTTTGTCTCGCCGCTTCGCCGCCGGGTCCGCCCTTCTGGTGTCGTGACGTCACCTTTCCCGATCTTGCGCTTGGGATAGACGCCAGTTACTTTCATGTCCATGTGTAACGTCTCACCAGGATACTATCTCAGCGGTAGGTCGGAACAGCGCAAGAGTTCTATATGGGCAGAACCGCCTCTCTCTGGGTAGTAACAAACTGCAGGTATCTCGATCCCAATACAACTCTGCGCAGAGTTAGGGGCGACGGAAGTCGCTGGTTGGCGCCCTGTTGATTCACAGCTGACGGGCGCGCGCGGGATGAGGGCTCGTATCGCGGCCAAGCGCAATGCTCAGGTGGCGTAGTAGGGAAGAGCTCGGGCTTGTAAACGCGGGGTCGGGGGTTTGGATCCTGCAGACTGCGTTCGTTTTTCACTTTTGCAAAATCCATGTTTATCATATAGGTAATCCTACTAGGGGTATTATAGTGTGTTATAGAGCATGTTAACATATAACATATGCTTCAAACTACAGATTAGCTAAAATGTTCACTTCTATGTGTCACTTATTTTAAGTCTATTTTGTGTGAAGCTATAGTTATGTAACGATAGATATTTTGTGGCGCTAGTAAAAAGTTCCGACTCCACCGACAAGACTTCGGTCAAAAAATTTTTTCGCTGAAATCTTGTCTATTTGGGGTGCTGATCACGAATCTGACATCCGTTTTTCACGATTCGGCTGAATAATATAGATACAGGAAGGCACAGGATTACATTCTTAAAGTTTCTGCCGATGACGGCAGGTAGAGGCAGAATCGTGAAAAACGGATGTCAGATTCGTGATCAGCACCCCAAATAACCCCCCTAGACAAAGTTTCAGCGAATTTTTTTTTGACCAAAGTCTTGCCGGTGGAGTCGGAACTTTTTACTAGTGCCACAAAATATCTATCGTTACATAATTATAGCTTCACACAAAATAGGCTTAAAATAAGTGACACGCGGAAGTGAACATTTTAGCTAATCTGTAGTTTGAAGCATATGTTATATGTAAACAAGCTCTATAACACACTATAATACCCTAGGTGGATTACCTATATGATAAACACGGATTTTGCAAAAGTGCAAAACGAAAGCAGTCTGCGGGATCCAAACCCCCGACCCGCGTTTACGAGCCCGAGCTCTTCCCAACTACGCCACCTGCGCACTGCGCTTATCCGCGATACGAGCCCTCATCTCGCGCGCGTCCGTCAGCTGTGGAGCACGTGAATCAACAGGGCGCTAACCCGCGACTTCCGTCGCCCCTAACTCTGCGCAGGGTTGTATTGGGGTCGAGATACCTGCAGTTTGTTACTACCCAGAGAGAGGCGGTTCTGCCCGTATACAACACTTGCGCCGTTCCGACCTACCGTTGAGATAGTATCCTGGTCAGACCAACGCTGCTTCGGGCGTCCTCTAGGCCGCTTTCCCGAAACTTCCACCTCAAGGCCTATCTTGCGCACGCTGTCTCCTTTTCCACGCAGAACGTGGCCGTACCATCGCAGGCGAGGAGACACCGAACTTCTGCCGAATTACATCGTTACGGATGCGGTCCATGCGCGTGACTCCAGCCGCCCCGCGCAGCATCATCGTCTCCGTGACTCTGAGGCGCCTTTCAACTTCCCTTGTCACAGGCCAACATTCTGCATCGTACATTGCTACTTGCCGGACGACGGCTCTATATATTTTCGACTTCAAGCGCTCAGGTATCTTCTTGTCGCAGAGCACAAGCGCCACTTGGACCACCCCCTCTCCGATCCCCCTGCACTAACGTGTGAGTACACCTCATCCAGCAGGCCGCCGTCCATTGCTGGTCCAAAGTGTTTGAAGACCGAAGTGCGTGGAAGCTCGATGCCGTTAATCTTGATGGAGCTGGAGTCGTTAGGTACTCGGTCTTCTCGACGTTCAATTTGAGTCCGAACATCGCCAGGCGGCAGCACCAAGCTTGCACCTGCTGCTCGAGATCATCTTTATCTTCGCAAGCGAGCATCATGTCGTCAGCATGGAGTAATGTCCATGAGACAGGCTTCTGAAGAATGCGGCTTTACGGTTATGAATACACATCTCACCTGATAATGTACGTTACAAAGTTTTCGGATCTATCGTAGTCGCAAGGGAGCAACGCTAAGGTGAAAGTTGCATCTGTACAGTACCGGACGCGACTTTTGAATAGACGCCGAAAAAACCGCACTTTTGCGGTTTTTGCGTCTTTTTGCTATAACTCGGCCAAAATTCATCCATTTGAAAAACCAAGAGTATATTTGAAAACAAGAGCTCAGGAGATCGAGCTCTATCGTTTGATATATACACTTCATATAAAAGATCAAAGGTGGCCAAAATTGAAAAGTTGCGCTCCATTGAGAAGGCCGACCGCGGACGAGTTGTCGGCCGCAAGGCGCCGAAAAAGTTGCAGGCTCACAATTCCTCTAATTTGAGGATTTTTGGAAACGGTTAGTACCGTTCGATTCGTCTCCTCGAGATCTATACAACCATGTATACAGCTTTGCCAAACCACCGCATTCTCGCAGTGGGTGGTCAAAGATGACTGGAGGAGACTTTTGCTATTGAAGAAGCCTATCTTCCAGGGCTTGCATGTTTTCGGAGCATCTAAGCATGGCGTAAAGTGTTTTGTCAAGTCAGGAATCCTCTGAGAGTGCGCCGTGCACAATGCATATAGGCTCGAACCTATCAATCGGGGGGAGGGGGGGGACAGTATATAGAGTGAGCATTTAGGTAGTTTTATGAGAAATTCTCAGCCGCCTTACTCAGGAATTGCTGTACTCTGTCCCGACAAGACTTTGGAGTGCGCTGTGCACAAAGTATATAGGATCGAACCCATCAATCGACTGGGCGCGACAGCTCGCAAATTGCACCGCGGGCGTGTTCTGAGCGCAATAACTCTGTCAAGTTCGAGTCTTTCCGGCTGCAAGTTGTGGATTTTGTAGGCAGTAGGAAGTACAAAAAGCATACTGAAACATAGCGACGTAGCTTAAGACTGGAAAAAGTTACAGCGGTGCGAAAATGCAGGCAAACCTTGGGTGACACGATTTTTTCCGAGTTCAGTCGACTACTACGGGAAGGCGAGGCGAGCTAATGGCATCCAAATGCACCGGCGAGCACAAGACCGAAAGCACTTCACGATGACATGCTCGTAGCTGTGGCGGGAGCTGTTATCTGGGCGAGTAAGAGCACGGAGAACATAGACCGTTGTTGAGCTAAATTGCACGCGCGGGCGTGTTCGGAGCGCGATAACTCTGCTACCTTCGAATCTTTCTGGTTGGAACGCATGGATTCTATAGGCAATAATATGCTCTAGTAAAGTTCCAAAGCACAGCAAAGTATCTTTTGAACTGGCAAGGTTACGGCGGTGCGGAAATGCAGGTTGGGCATGTGTGACACGATTTTTTTTTTGGATTTCGGTCGACCGCTGCAGGTACACGAGGCGAGCTAACGGCATGCAAACTCGCGGACGAGCAAAGCACCGAAGGCAATTTACGATGATCTGCTCCTAACTCTCCAGCTGCCTAAACTGCCTTAACCCCATCTGCCATGTTAGAGCGGCGGACGGCAGCGGTGAAGCTTCTTCCGCCCTTACTCGCCTAAGTTCGAGTTTTCGAGCACCAGCCAGGGTACCGTTCTGTTCAGCTTAAAAATTCCTATCGAACGGTATCAATTTCGACCAATTTTGGAAACATCGAATTTTTGACACTTTCTCATCGAAGACGGCCTCCAGGCCGCGCCAGGCGGACGACGACGTCATCGAAAATCGATGTTTCCGAAATTTGTCTAGTTTGATACCATTTTATAGAGCTTTTCGTGCTGAATTGATCGGTGTTACTAAGAGTGGCGAGAGCTGTTGTCTGGGCGAGTAAGAGCACGGAGAACATGGACCGTCGTTGTGCTAAATTGCACGCACGGGCGTGTTCTGAATGCAATAACTCTGTCACGTTTGAATCTTTCCGGCTGCAACTTGTGGCTATTGTAAGAAGTCGAAAGTGCAATGGGCGCGCTGAAACACGGCAACGTAACTTATGATTGGACAAAGCGACAGCGGTGCGAAAATGCAGGTAAACCTTGTGTGACACGATTTTATCCGATTTCAGTCGTCCACTGCGGGAAGACAAGGAGAGCTAACGGCATGCAAATGCGTAGGCTAGCCAATCAGTTAAGGCACTTTACGATGATTTGCCTATAGCTCTCCAGCTCCCTAGCCTGCCTTAGTCCCAGGCGCCATTTTAGAGCTGCTGAGGGCAGCGGTGAAGTTTCTTCCGCCCTTACTCGCCCACATTTGAGTTTTTACACACTTGATGGTACCGTTCTGTTCAGCTCTAAAAGCTCTATCGAACAGTATCAATCCCGCTCAATTCCGGGAAAATAGATTTTTTTGACAATTCGACCCCTCGAGGACGGGGGCGCTCTTCGCCGAGCCTGCCCGGACGATGACGTCATCGAAAGTCGACGATTTCGGAATTTGCCAAATTTTCTTGTTCAAACTTCGTCCAAAATCGTCTAGGGCTGTTATTTGGAGCGCTGATTACGAACCCGACGTCCGTTTTTGAAAATTCCACCAATTTTGGCATGTAACAGCCATTTGAGATTGGAGGGTCAAGATCACTGACCACCCTCACTTTTCGGTATTGGTGGTCTGGCATAATCGGATAAATGGAGTTCGGCATCGCATTCGGCACCCTGAATAACCCTTACCCTTAGACTAAGTTTGAGCAAAATCGGTGTTCCTGACACGACCACCCTCAATTATCCAGAAGAAAATCCAAAACCTATCGAAATCGGCGGAATTTTCAAAAACGAGCGTCGGATTCATATAAAGTGCCTTCGGTGCTTTGCGCGTCCGCGAGTTTGCATGCCGTTAGCTCGCCTCGTCTTCCCGTAGTAGTCG
The DNA here is from genome assembly GCA_947359475.1 of Heligmosomoides polygyrus bakeri. Lineage (NCBI taxonomy): Eukaryota > Metazoa > Nematoda > Chromadorea > Rhabditida > Heligmosomidae > Heligmosomoides > Heligmosomoides polygyrus. Next base: position 10,619,268 of record OX375865.1, read on the forward strand.
ACGGAACTCGGAAAAAATCGTGTCACACAAGGTTTGCCTGCATTTTCGCACCGCTGTAACTTTGTCCAGTCTTAAGCTACGTCGCTATGTTTCAGCATGCTTCTTTGTACTTCCTACTGCCTACAAAATCCACAACTTGCAGCCGGAAAGACTCGAACTTGACAGAGTTATTGCGCTCAGAACACGCCCGCGGTGCAATTTGCGAGCTGTCGCGCCCTCTCGATTGATGGGTTCGATCCTATATACTTTGTGCACAGCGCACTCCAAAGTCTCGCCGGAACAGCGTACAGCAATTCCTGAGTAGGGCGGCTGAGAATTTCTCATAAAACTCTCTAAATGCTCACTCTACAAACTGCCCCCCCCCTCGATTGATAGGTTCGATCCTATATGCATTGTGCACGGTGCACTCTCAGAGGATTCCTGACATGACAAAACACTTTACGCAATGCTTGAGATTCTCCGAGAACAAGTCCTAGAATATAAGCTTCCCCAGTGGCAAAAAGTCTCCTCCAGTCATCTTTGACCACCCACTGCGAAAATGAGGTGGTTTGGCGAAGTTGTATACATGGCTGCGTAGATCTCGAAGAGGCGAATCGAACGGTACCATCCGTTTCTCAAAACACCTCCAATTAGAGGAATTGTGAGCATGCAACGGTTTTCGACGCCTTGCGGCCGACAACTCGTCCGCGGCCGGTCTTCTCAATGGAGCGCAACTTTTCAATTTTGGTCATTTTCGATCTTTTATATGAAGTGTATATATCAAACGATAGAGCTCAATCTCCTAAGCTCAAATATGCTCTTGGTTTTTCAAATGGATGAATTTTGGCCGAGTTATAGCAAAAAGACGCAAAAACCGCAAAAGTGCGGTTTTTTCGGCGTCTATTCAAAAGACGCGTCCGGTACTGTACTTTCGTGCCACAACGCCACCTCACTTGAATTTGGCGAAGAGTCGTCAGTAACATGGAGCAAGAGGAGAAACTCTTGGACAACTCTAAAGAATGGATATGTGGATAAAAAAGTACTTCATAAGCCTTCGAAGAAAACAAATAATAACCACAGGTGAAGCACTAAATATATAAACTAAATAATCCGTCAGCGTATTAGACGTTATATAAAATTGCGAAGTATGTTGAACATTGATTTAATAATAAACGAACGAAACACGGTTGCACAAAAGCGCCAGAACTTTCTGGTCAACCTAATCTAATTGCCTAGTTCGATTTGAAAACAGTGCATTTTGAGATAGAGAACGCTTAGTTCGATTTGTAAACAGTGCATTTTGAGATTGAGAACGATTTGAATTGACTAAAGATGTTCAGCTTAAACCGAAAATGGAACGAACCAATCTCATCGAGCAGCGCAAACACATAAAAATATCCACATCACGTTATCCTTGTGTTAATTAAGACATTTGTCTGCCATCTACTTCGTTGACGTTTCTTTTCGTTGACGAAGAGCTCTATTCTAAGATAAAGTGAGAGCTCTGTAGTGGTGAAAACAAAGGATGTGATGATTAACAACCAAAACTGCGTGGAGACCTAACACATGTGGTGCTGGTATTTATGATAATGCTTGTTGCTTCAGGTAACCTCATCAGAATTCCCTGTAAATTGCTCCCGGGTGACATTTTGCCACAAACAGAGCACGGAATAGAGAATGTGCTATTCATCGTCAGCGTCGCCGACGTGTCGCTGGCCGTCGGGACGCATCAGAAAACGGAGGCGTACGCAAAGTTTTAGAATCGGACTTCTATAATATTTAGATACCACGTCCCGGTTTATTTAATAATTCCGTGCATGTTGCTAGGGTATACATCTGCTTTCCTTCATATTTCGATAGATTTCGAGCAGTCCTTGAGCTCTACAATGTTTTCGTGAGCAGTTGAATCCCACGGATCTCCCTCGATAAAGATCCTCTGGGCTCTATTGTTAAGAGGGATCTCGGGCCGTTTGTCGCAGGGCCACGTGGCGCGTCCCCGGGTTGTGGAAGCGGGCCGAAAACGCGAACCAAATGCGACCGTGTACTGCCCAGAGAAGCAGATGGGATGCAGGGGATGGACTCCTTGCTCCTGCTGTGTCGGGTCGACGCGTTCCTTGTGAGTGGGAGCGGCATGTTCATGCACAGTGTGCGTGGATGTGTCTGTGACTGTGCGTGTTGCAACTGTGTCGGCTCGGCCAAAAGCTTGCACTCGGTAGACTGGGAGTACATGTAAGGCGATTCGAGGCCGCCTTAAGTCTCGCCCCGTCCCTTCGGGCAGTCTGGCTGGCTGCCCAGAGTTCTTCGCCCCCACGACAGAGCCCGACTAGCTACCCGTGTGTATTCCAGTCAAACACAGCAGCACTAAAGGGCCTCATTCCCCTGACCCCGAAAGAGCCCTCATTTCTGCAGCGATAAGAAGGACGAGTACGGAGAAGCTGCCAATATCTCAGAGCCTAACCAGGCAGCGAAAATTGAGAAGGACAAGGATGACGACCTGTACTTACAACGCCCGCACGATCGCATCGGAATCATCCTTCGAGGGCCTGATGATACAAGCCAGGGAGATCAAGTACGACGTCATCGGACTGACCGAGACGAGAAGACACCACCCCCTGCACGCCGCCTACGACTCCGGAGAAGAACTGTTCTTCGAAACATGCGACAGTAGGGGAGTAGGCGGCGTTGGTGTCCTTGTCAACACGCACTTGGCCATGAACATCGATTCTTATGAGTCTCTGACAACCCGAATCGGACGTCTGCGACTGAAGCGATTTGACTTCGTGCCAGCTTTGAACGCGTTCGTCGCGGATACCCCAACATCCGACTACGAAGGCGAAGATGTCGAACGCTTTTGTGTGGGGCTGGAGAAGTTCTATAAGGAAGATCACACCTTCTACAAGGTGATCGTCGGCGACTTCAACGCCAAGATCGGGCCACGAAGGTCGCCGGATAACTTCACATCGGAACCCACGGTTTGGAGAGGAACGAGCAAGGTGAAAGGCTGTCTGAGTTTATCATGTCGACCAAGACCATCCATGGAAACCCACAGTTCCAGAAGCCTCAGCCCTACGATGGACCTGGGAATCTCCCGGTGGCCAGTTCCACAACGATATCGACCACATCATCTTCAATCGCAAGTATTGCCTGACCGACGTACCCAAGTTCTTCGGATCGGACCACCGCCTCTTTCGAGCGAGGTTGCGCTTTTCGCGGGAGAGAAGGCCGCAAAGTTCAAGAATAGAAGCCCTAGAACAACAACAAACTGAGACGTTTACAGCCCTCTTGCCGGCTTTTGGGAAGATACCGTCACGGTCAACATCAACGAACAATATGCCTAAGTGTTTGCCCTACTGACCAGCCAATGGAAAGCTTCTTTCTGACCAGGAAACTATCTCAACGGTAGGTCAGAACGGCCAAGGTGTTCTATGTGGGGAGAATCGCCTCTCTCTCTAGGATACAAGAAAATGAAAATATCTCGACCCCAATACAACTCTGCTCAGAATTAGGGACGAAGGAAGTTGGGCTGTTGGCGGCGTGGCCCTCTACCTGTGCGCGAACGGCGGGCTCAAGTTAGCTGGAAAAAGCGATGACGAGCGAGAGATGGTGGCGCAGTGGCTATATGAGCGGCGTAATCACCATAATCGTTGTCTCTAGCTAACTTGAGCTCGCCCTCCACGTATAGACATAGGGCTAACGCCGCCAGCGGTCACACTTCTGTCGTCTCTAACTCTGCGCAGAGTTGTACTGGGGTCGAGATATTCGCATTTTATTGTTTCCCAGAGACAGGCGATTCTGCTCATACACAATACTTGGATCGTTCTTACCGTTGAAATAGCTTCCTGGTGAAACCTCAAAATGGTGCTGGTAGTGTGATCTATTCTTCCCAGACTAGGTTGGGTTGGACCTGAACCAGGAATCTGGAATCAGGTTGCAAATCCGGAGCTTGCTCCGACTGCACACATTGTGACAAGTGAGATTTTGTGAAACGTGGGAGTATTAACTAAACGAAAAAAGTGCACTTTCCTGTCACTATCACCCTAACTGAAAACAAAACGTAGAGAGCTGTTCTTAAAATGTAGTTAAGATTCCATGGGTATCCAATGAATAGTTAGGATAAAGGAAAAAAGGCGACGTCGCGCAATCGCTTTTGTGATGCGCCACGCATCCCACTGTTACGGGATGTCGCGGAGGAGATTTAAATGCGTATTTGGCGATACAGTGACCTACGGTGGACAGGAGATGAACAAGTCAGTGCTACATCCTTTCCAGACAATTCTAGTATCAATTCAGCGATCCCGGAGGGATGGAAGGTTTGGTTGGCTTGAACGGGAAATCCGAACCAGGAACGTACTCCGACTATACGCGCCCTTATGAATAGTTAGGCCTCCTTTGTAATTAGTAGCTACGATTACTGAGTAAAGGGCAATCAACGATAACTGATACTTCGGCAATCAATCAGTATTTCAACTACAACGCCAAATGTGCATTTGATTGTCCAGACAAGACAGCAGTCCACACAGATGTGAAAGGTAAACGTCAAAACAAGCAGAGTGCCGCATGTGAAACTTGAGCCGGTATCTCTCAGACTACTAACACAGTTTCTGTAAACAACTGTGAATAGCAGGTGAAACATCCCTAACAAAGCGCGATGCCATTTTCAGCAGATTAACCAAAATCGTCGACTTCACGAAATGTAGGGGAATTCTTAGTGTAAGTGACGACGAATATCAAGAGGTTAGTTAGTTATGATTTGTTCCACACGTAGTTTCTAGATAAATCTTCATTTAGCAGTGCCTGACCTTTCGACTTCTCGTCGTCATCAGAGGCCTGAACATGTTTCGAGGTTTAACTGAGTTTTCCTCCACCAATCGACTTCACTACCTTAGCATTGCCTGAAAACACAAAGGAGAGAAATCCATGTGGAAGAAACGAACTCATCACTTGTGTATAGCACAGTCTGGCATTCTGGCGAATTGGGCATACTGCATCACTCGTAGCAGAAAGGCACTCATTTCGTTTTCATTCATTGCTGGACTGCTTGTGAATAACAAAATGTCTTCAACGCTTTTCTGGCCGAAGTATCTCCTTCAAGCACAAAGTATAAACTTATTCATCATGTCCAGCGTCTGGAGACGTTAAAAGGGCAAGCCCTGCTGAATGAAGATCCATCTAAAATCCTCTTGTGGCACAATGCCGATTTTTGAAGAAAGAACAGAGAAGTTGGAGAATATCGGAACGATTAAATAGCTTACAATATAGATAAGGATGAAAAACAGCGTTCGTTAATCTTTAATCCTCCGGGATGTCTCGGAGGCAACTTCAATGCGTATTTGGCCTAAACAATGACGTGCGGTGGCCAGACGATGAAAATGTATGTGTTCTGTGTTTACCAAGCAAGTCTGATACTATTTACTACCGCGTCGAGGTGGAGAGAAGGCTTGGTTGGCCTAGGCGGGAGATCTGACATTGGAACCTGGAACTGAAATTGGTTAAGGTGAATAAATTCTAAAAAGGAATATGAAAAAAGTTTCAAAGGAGCAGAATTCCCAAGATGTCGCCATGTATTAGGTTGTCCCATAAGTACCCGCCGTTTTTTTTCAACGATTCACTGCAGATTTCGCCGGCGGTCTCTTGCATAGCGCTGCATAGCTTTCGAAAGAGAATGATTTGCTCTATTAGAGCTTGTATTGCATCTCTTTTTTCATCGCAAATTTTGTCAATTTTTAGGTCGTTGAAGTGAAAAATGAAAAAGTGAAAAAGCTAATGCGCACTTATTCTCTCCGCTCAGATTTGTTTTTGTGGGTTGGTGTTGTATGCCTTTCGAAAGAGAATGTCCTGCTCTATAGGAATATGTGTCGCATTTATTGATTTCTATTGAATATCAACAAAATGCCAAAAAGAGAGAAATCTTCACCAACAACTCCTTCTCCTTCTTCAGTTGTTGATATTCGACAGAAATCAGCGGGAGCCAATAAACGCGACACAAATTCTTACTGAGCAAGACATCCTCTTCCAAACGACGTATAACACCATGCAAAAAAGTTCAACCACAGAACCGGAGTTTTAGTAAAAATTCGGGCGGAAAAGTCGGAATTCCCAATTAGGTGACCTAAAAATCAATAAGGGAGAAATGAGCAAATAGCACTAACACATATTCTTGTAGTACAGAACATTGTCTTCCAAATGCTATAAAAAAGTGTGCAAAAAATTACAAACCTAAGTGGAGAGAACAAGTGCGCCAATAGCTACTTTTTCACTTTTTCACTTCCCCTTCAACGACCTAAAAATTGACAAAATTCGTGATGAAAAAAGAAATGCAATACAAGCTCTAATAGAGCAAATCATTCTCTTTCGAAAGCTATGCAGGCGCTATGCAAGAGACCGCCGGCGAAATCTGCAGTGAATCGCTGAAAAAAAGGCGAGGACTTATGGGACAACCTAATAGAAATCAAAAGAGAATTTCAAGTCGCATTACTTATTAGCAACAGCACTATTGCGCAGTCGGAGGCATCGGCTGTCGCCTGCATTCGATTCCAGATTCTTGGTTCAGATTTCCCGCATAGGCCAACTAAAGGCCCATGCACACTTCTGCGACACCGCGGCGCAGCAAGTGAGGTGACGGCTACCTCCGCGAAATCCGGCGGTCGCGGCGCGGTCGTGTGAGAGCATCGTTACAGGCAACGGGACCAACGTCCCAGTGCATGCCGTGCCGCCAGGAATAATTTGAAGCATTCCAGCCTGCGGCACTCAGTGCGGCGTCGCCTGCGATAGCCGCCGCGACAGCCGCAAGAGTGCATACCCCCCTTGCGGCGCAGTGTCGCGCCGCGGCCGTCGCGGCCCTATGCTTCATCATGGCCGCGCTGCGCTGTCGCAGAAGTGTGCATGGGCTTTAAGGCATATGTTATGCTTCGTCGCCTTGTCGGCGACAGCTTGTCGCAGGGCGGTGCAGTGCTACAAGTTGTCGTTGACCCTCTGGCCGCAGATGGCGCGCGTCGGCGGCACACTCTCGCGTGCACTCTCTTTCTCTCGCCCTTGCTCGGTGCGAAAGAAACGCTCTCTTTAGCCTCTCATGCAGGAGCGGCTCCAGCGCTGTCGGCCACAGGTTGTCGACGACGACGTAAAGACTTCCGCACATTTTCGCGGCAAGCGGCGGACGGCATGTGGCAAAACTCGTGAAGCGCGCCGCTCAAGTACACTCAAGTCTTGCAAGGGCCAGTGGAAGCGGCAGAGGCACGGAGCGGCGAGGTTCTGTATCTCTAGTCGGGACCTACTGTTGTAATTCGCTTTCCCGCCGTCTCCGCGCTCTCGCCACTCCCAGGGCCCACAAGCGAAATCATGAACGCGGCCGGAGGTAAATCCTGTTCCGATTAACATCGACGGCCACTTGCCTGTCACTTTATGGAACTTACCTCTGTTTCCGATTCATAAAAGCCAAAGTAAGGGTTTTGCACACGCCATGAAAAGACTGTATCGGGTCAGAAATTAGCAAGTGGAGCAAAGCTCTTGCTACGGAGGTAAATGTTCCCCGACGCGCTGGCGAGCTAGCACATACCTCGAAACTTATCTCTGGTTTTCCCCGCCGCGAGTTCATGAATCGCGCGAAAGTAGGGAGTGGCGGTAGGATTTGTACTTACCTGCTCTGACATTCGCTGGCCCGAGTAGGACCCGTTTTTCAACTCGGGCCTCACAACCACCTGCCATTCGGGCCACAAGCGTTGCTACTCGGGCCAAGTCGGTTGACAAGGTGTCGGCCCCACTTGCTAAGGTGTTGCAACGTAGCAACACAAGTTGCAAATGCGTTGAAAAAATAGCAACGTGAGTTGCTAATGCGTTGCAAATCGGCATATCCGCGCATATATCCACGCATATCCAGCTCGTACACACATAGTATATCCATAGTGCATCTATATATATGTGTATACACACGCGTATACACGTATAAATATACATACACAATATACAGGTATATACAGGGACACACACGTGCATATACGCGTATATACAGGTGTATATACATGTATGTATATATGTATGTATATATGCATATATATGTATATATACATATACATAGGTATACGTAGATATACGCCGTATATATGCATGTATACACAGTATACACGACTGTATATACATGTATATACCGTATATAGTACACATGTATACATGTGTACGTGTGTATATATGGTATATGTATGTATATACAGCCGTGTATACTGTGTATACATGCATATATACGGTGTATATCTACTTATATCTATATATATGTATATATACATATATACATACATATATACATACACGTATATACACCTGTATATACCCGTGTATGCACTTGTGTATGCCTGTATATACCTGTATATACATTCACAATTACAAAATTTTTAAATTTATATTTATTATCGCAGATCAGCAATTACATAACATAATACACACATATAGTATGCATGTAAAAAATACTAATCTGATGAGCCATTTTAATAATGTTTTAATGGCATGGTAATAATGGGTAATGGGAGACATGGCATGGTAATAGTAATAAAGACAAAGAAATGTAATGGAAAAAATCAAAGCAAGCGATATCGATCCAAGTGACGATCAGATCTTCAAAGACTTCAAGGAGGTTCTCGAGATGAGCAGAAAAATGAGGTGAAGTTTTAGAAGGCCTAGAAATCGATATAGATAAGAGAGATCTAGTAAAGTGAGTAAGAACCGCGTGAGTGAGAACAGTGAGAGCCGAGAAGAAAATAATGCAATAAGTGAGCGAGTATGGCGAAGTGAAGTATTAAAGTAGCAAAAAACTACTAGCTGTTAACTACATAACGTGATTGGGAAGAAAAACAAAAGAAAAACAATGGGTGCTCCGCTTAAAAAAAGTTCAGTTTTAACTCAAAATGCAGGTGTTTTGCTTAACTTTTCACTAAAATTTTTGCCCGAACTTTAACCAAAAGCTCAACTTTTTTCTAAACTTTTTGACCGAAGTTTGAACAAAAAAACCGTATTCAACAAGCAGTGCTGTTGTGAAGTTTTCGAATTTTACGCCAAAAGGTGTCGCTAAAAATGATTAAACACGCTGATAGACGAGTAATTAAAATTTAACATAGAGCGCACACCCTACCCTTGTTCAAAAAAAAAACATGAAGCACAGGAGCCGAAGAAGGAGTCAGTGTGGAGTGTTGACCTCGTCCTATCGTCCTCAGTCTAGCCACCAGAATCGTCGTCGTTGTCGTCGTCAACGATGTGTCGGCGGCAGTATTTAATTTAATGTATTTAATATTTATACTTAAATACTTAACCTTAAGCCCATCAGCTTTCCTTTTCTTCTTAAAGCCCATGAGCTTTCCTTTTCTTCTTAACTTAAGACTTAACAGTTGTCACCGCTCCCACTCCATTCACATCTCACTCACACACTCAGATAACAACTACCTAACCAGCTCATAAAAAAATCAGTATTACCTAGCTTGCTTAACATTTCTTTCCGATAACGCTAAGAATTCCGTTTTCGACAACCGTTTACGACAACGTTCAACGCCTAAGGAGCTTTCCTGTTCTCCACAACAGTCTCACTCATCATTCTCTCAATCACTCACTTCACCACTCACATTTCATACCCACTACGCTCATTTTCATTTTGACTACGTAACCAGTTCACAACAAGGCATTCTCCCTAGTCAGCTTAGTCAAATCACATCCCGTGCAAATTGGCTCGTGGGGACGAGACTTGAGGGGGCTTATGTTACAGATGTCTTGTAAATCATCAGCGATCATCTCTCTTGAAGGCATACGAATGTTTTTTCTCACATAAAAAAATGGTTTAGCACGTTCATGAAGTCCATGAAGGGGGTTCGAATTCTCTTCTCACTAGTATTCAATTTCATTTTCTTTCAATCTTTCAATACAACACGGGACTTCCTTTACACGATGACCCCGTCCCCCCCCCCCCCCGAGGCAATTCACGCCATCGCATCGCTCGGCCTGCATGTCATTCTCGCCAAGGGCCTGACCGATGGCATAGGCCCAAGGCGAGAATGACATGCTGGTCAAAACGCTAAATCAAATCAATTGAATAAAATAAAAAACCACCTAACACTTACACGGTCGGTGAGGCTCAACCGACCAGCGCTTTCCTCCGCTGCTGTTTATATCTTCAAAAAATTGACTCACGGCAAAGCCTTCGATTGCTCCATTTCACTATCACATCCGCCATGTGCGGACGCAGCACAACTGCAAAAAGCTTTCGATTAGGATAGAAACGAACCAAGCGGATGCACAGTGCAACCCTTTGTATTAAGGCGGTGGAAGTAGCTGCCTATTTGGACCTTAGAATATGCTTTAAATGATGATTCTCCCTCGAAAAATGAAAAAATTTCAAATTTTCAAAAAGCGTATTCATATACTGGGACTATTGAACTTTAAGCAATTCCAAAGAAAGTCCTACTACACATTTTCCTTGAATAGAAATTATTTTAAGTCTCTAGGAATCTTTGCCTGCCGGGAAAAAACGCTTTGAAATTCGATGGTATTAAGTTTGATTTCAAAACCGACGAGCTTGCTTACTTAGAAGTGTCCTATATGGTTTGAAAAGTTTCCAGTTTGACTGAAAGTGGTATGTATAGATATGCACAATAAAGACAGTTCAAAAACGAAGTTCAGATTCGTGTTCAGCGATCTCAATTACCCGGGGCTAAAGTTTCGTGCCGCTTGAACGACATCCACAAAAAATCGATAATATCGATCGATATCGATTCCTTCCTGCTGTGAAGGCCTTCCGTCGATGATCACCTAAACGCCTATGCACGGTTGCCGACGTGTTCGGCACGTCTACTGAACCGCCAGGCAATCCCCTCTCCAGTTGTGACGGAAACACGCGCACACACACATACTGCTCCTTTATATATAGTAGGATAATCTATTATTATACTAATCGTTTTCGTGGAAAGAAAATCTAGTTTTCCACAGTGAGATAGAGTTGCCCAACTTAGTTACCAGTTGACCACCATCACCCATTATCCTAACTGACAATCGTTTTTAGATGAGGCTTAGAAGGCTAAGTACAAATATGTGTTTCTCATCTGCAAAACACATCTGGAACCGGAGTTGTCGACTATCTTCATTTTGCTTTCTTCGCCCTCGTGTCTACACGCAAAGTCCACCATCCACTAGAGAACAAGCTAAAGTATGTGGAAACAGGAAACAGGTTAAGTGCGCAGTAGTGGTGCAGTGGATAGAGAAACGGGCATTATTTAGACCTCCCTTGGAGTTTGGAGGAGTTTCCTCCCTTGCCCCATTCGGAAGCACATAAAACACGGATATGTAATGTAAACAAGGAGATAAGACTATATTTACATTCGCTGTAAGTGGCTACCCGCCGCGGGTGTCCGCCGCAGCAGGCCATGTTGACCCCCCCCCCGACCCTATTTGCGCCAAATATATATATATATATATATATATCATATATAAAATTATATAAAACCCATATATAAAACAAAGAAAAGGCGTGATACTCACCTTGCCGCTCCCTCGAATGCGTTGGGACCACTAAAAGCAATGAAATCAATAACAAATAAATCTAAATGAAATGAAAACTAGACAAAATCTAAATACTAGACAAGGAGTCAACACTCATATATATATATATATATATATATATATATATATATATATATAACCAAAGAAAAAGCGGGATACTCACCTTGAAAAAACCGGACGTGCACCGGCCCTCGTGTGCGTCGCTACCACTAAAAACAATGAAATCAAAAAAGAGGGATTCCAGCACACATGAAAACTAACGAAATCAAAAGCAGAACAAGGAATCAACACTCATATGTATAAAAAACAAAGAAAATGCTGGCTACTCACCTTGAAAATACCGGGCGTGCGCCGGCCGCCCCTCGAGTGCGTCGCAACCACTAAAAACAATGAAACCAAAAAACAGGGACTCTAATAGAGATGAAAACTAACGAAATCAAAAACAAAACAAGGAATCAACACTCATAAATAAATAAAAAACATAAAAAGCGCTCCACTTACCAAAAATAATCGCACGTGCGCCAGCCGCTACGTCGAATGCGTCGTAACCACTGAAAATAATGATATCAACAACAATGAAATCTAAATGAAAAGAAAACTAGACGAAGTCTAAATACAAGAAAAGAATCAACACTCATATATATATATATATATATATATATATATATATGCAAAAACAAATAAGTACCAAGTAAAAGTCGATTTCGAGAGCAACCGAACAATAAGTATGAAAAGCAAGCCCGCAAACGTCCCAAACAGCCCTGCCTCCAGCGCATTTTCAAAGGGTGTCGTCATCGCGTGTGCCGTGTGACTACGGCATACACACGCCGTCCCACGGCGAATAACTGCGGCCGGACAGCGTTGCCACAGCGTTGCTAGCCTCAAAATTTTCAACGGAGTAGCAACATGTGTTGCTGCTACAAATAGCAACTGCAGTTGCTAATACGTTGGCGGGGCCGGAATCGGTTCGGCCCGGGGTGCCGCAGTGTCCGAGTGCCACTAACTTGGTTCATGAATATGGGCCCAGGATAAAACACTGGCTTGCTCCTCGTCTGCCCACCGCAACTGATTGCATAGGCAAATCCTCCTTCACGTTGCCTCCACGATACCACGTAGAAGTAATATGCGTAATCCATCTCGGAATTGATTGGTTAACATTTCCACGTATTCTCTAACAAACAACATAAAAAATGACGAATTTACCCACTTTTATGGATACCGAGTCTGGTTTAGCTTCTAAGATATAATATTTAAGCATCAAAAACATAATTTATCGTGCTCATTTTTCCTGGCTTCCCCCACTCAGCCTCGCAGGACGAGCTCAAGCACGTCGGAGGAGATTAAGCGCATGCTTCGAGAATCGAATGCAGGATATCATACTGAATCTCGGTTTTTAGACATTTATTTATATTATGTATTATAATAGAAATAAATGTCTCGTCTTTTTTTGCTCTGTCAATCAACAGTGAGAGACTATTTGAAGCAATATAACACTTTTCAAAGCCAAGGATTTTCTGTGTACAAGAGGTATTTGGTGTGCTGATTCTATTATAGATGGGACACATGATTGAAGCAAACTAGATATGTTGTGTAGTATACTTTAAGGCAAACTGCAATTGTTGCCTTTGAACCTGTCATTCTTCTTTCATTTTAACACTCACTGAATTCCAGCTGCGAATGCGAATTCCAGCTGGAATTGTATTTTTCGCGACAATATATTATATCTGCTTCTGATAACGGCAACGACTTAGAGTGATATTGCCGAGAAGTAGACCAACTTGTTTTGGAGCAAAGGTTTGAGGAAGAAAAGAATGGAAAGTGTTCCCATACTCGTCACTTCGACATCATCGCTGATATATTCAACATAATACCCAAAGACAATGTGTTGGGATTCTGACGATTTGCAATACAAGAGTTGTGAAATGGGGCACTGTGTGCAGTGATCGATAAAGTCAATCGTTATTGAACAGTTGATCAATCAATATTGTCACCTGACGTGAAGATAAAATTGGGTGGTACCGCAGTTGGAGGAAGTGCCGCCTGTCGCGTTCGTTTGACACCAAGTTCCTGGCGCAAATTTCTCGCCTATGCCATTCATGCTTCTATCCCTTCGGAGTGGGTGAAATTCTTCCAGATTTGTTTAGGAAAGATAGAACGCTCACTTATTACCACCTCTATAACTATGGCCATTCTTCTTCTTCTTCTTCTTCTTCTTCTTCTTCTTCTTCTTCAGAGTTGTCTCGCTGGCTCCGCTGTTGTGGTGTGGTGACGTAATTTCGCAGGATCAAATGCTTGATTGGGATAGAAACCCAATCAAGCATTCGATTCCTTAAAGTCCAGCGTGTCTGCGCGACCGCCCTTTAGGCCGTTTTTATATTAAGGCCCATCTTCCGACTTCCTATCGCACAACACAGCGCCACTTGGACCACGCGCGAGTGAACCTCGAACTTCAGACCACCATCAGGCGCAGTTGGAAATCCAAGGTAATTGGAATGTGTTGCTCGTACGAGCGCAGTGCCATTGATCCCAATGATCCCAGTCTCTTTAGGTCTGTCTTCAGGTGGCCGGATTTTTTGGGACGTTTAGGTTGAGCCCGAACACAACCAAGCGGTCACATCAAGATTGCCCTTGTCGTTCACGTTTGGTCTTGTCTTCACTGGCAAGCATCACGTCATCTGCATATAGCAGCGTCAAATGAGTGGGTTTCTGAAGGCGCAATACATCCATTACGACAGTAGAAAGTATAGTGAGGGAAGCGTGGATTCTTGGTGAACACCGACGGATATTGGAAACTCCGTCGAAGTGCCTGCCGGCGTACGCGTTTGACCCTTAGGACAAGAGTAAAGAATCCGCATCCACTCAAGTTCTTCGGGACAACGTGCTGTCGTAAAGCGCACCATATGGCCTCATGCGATACGCGATCGAATGCTTTCTCCAAGACGAGAAAGCTAGATGCAGCGGTTTTTGTTTCTCGCGATGTCTTTCTACAAGAAGACGAACAGCATGAATGGCATCGATGGTGCCACAGCCGACTACGAAGCCACATTGGTTGTTGGGAAGCCGGACGAACTGGGGAATACGTCCGTTCACAATTCTCTCAAAGATTTTCATACTGTGCGAGCGCAAAAGGACTGGACGGTAACTTGTGCCGTCCGAGGGATAGCCTTTTGGGATCGTCGTACCTTGCTGAAAACTATCAGGGACTTTCTTTTCCTCAAGAACCTGATTAGAAAACCTCGTTAGCCTCTCAGCGGGGTGCTAGCACCTTGACTCTCATATGCGGGGTTCCTCATATGGTCCATTTCAGGAGACCCAAATGGGATTGGTTAGCTTTCCTGAAATGGAATGTACAAGCTAAATTCTTTAGATATAGCAGTACTGAATATCAAAATCAAGCGCTCTTTAGGACAAGTGAGTCAACCGCATCACAAAAATTTTCAGCAGTTAACTCCTCACAATCCTCAAATTCGAAATTTTAGCATCAGCAAAGTATATAGTTCTCACGTATCTTAGAAGATTCCTGCGCAAAGAGGGAGAAGGTTAATCATTTATGGAAAGAAATAATTGATCGCAAATCTATCGTAGTCACTGAAGAACTGCATCCGACGTAAATTTCAAATTCAAAAATTATCTATAAATACTGACGTGGTTCGATACTCTAAATATGTAAACCGTTTTTAGAATCAGTCATTTCGAACCAAGTTTACGAAAAGCGGCGCTTTCTCGCCCAAAACGGCGCAAGAGTAGCGGTTTAGCGCCGATTGGACAAAATATAGGGCAAGTATTGTACTTGCAACATATTTTTATCATGTCTCAAAACACAATATCGCCCATGCTTACAACAACATATAATGCTTAGTGAACACTATGGACAGACCATGAGGAAATCATGAGGAAAGAGAGGGGAGCAGAGGGAGCTTAGTGATGTATTCTGCAGTGGATGAAGTGCAATGGTCTTTGTGCCCAAATATCCTGCCAGGTAATGACCACTCTCTCATATCTCCATGACGTCATCATTCGCAGCCGGTCATGCACCATGCCCTAATAGGATGATGAACTTAAATAAAGGAGTAACCATAATAAGGGATCGACCATGTCGAGCTTATTGTAAACTGTGCGTGTAGCCATGAAGATCAGGGAGTCATTTTAGGGATAGTGGTGTATAAAAATATATATTTTTTCCAAAATGAGTTTCTGTGGTAAAAGTGTCAACCGGGTATCATATTCAGATGATGCCTAACACAATCGGTAAAGTTTGCAGACAGCTCATTTGTATCATGCCGAAACGAGTTACGAGGCCCTTGTTTGTTTCCAACGGTGAGCGGATGAGCAGATGGACAGCGGACTGAGACAGATTTTCTCTTTCGTGGGTGCCAAGGTAGTATAGTATAATAGCATTTGACCATTTAAAAACACGACGCATGTGATTGAGCATTGCTACAACGGCAACGCGAGCATTGTGTTAATTGATGTAAGGCAGAAAGATCAGGATAAGCAACCACGAAACTATGATAGTGGACCCTGACATTTTACTGGCGTTGAAACAACAACAACATTTGGTGTCTCCTAGAAGTGATCTTTTGGCGTAATCGATTTGCTTTAGTGAGAACAACTAGATTATCACATTCGCGACGATGTCCGCTCATTTGAGTGAACAGCGGAGAGGTCGCGACGGACGGTATTCTCTCAAATGAGTGGAAGGAGAATTTTTGGGAACATCTTTCTTTATTTTGTTTCTTTTTGTTCAGCTTTCTTCTCAAATTCGCAAATTATAGTGACAAGTCAATGTTGAGGTTGCATAGAAAAATGATTGGCTTTATTGTAACTAACAAGACAAGAACTTTTCCGTCACTGAAACACAATAAGCGCGCATACTTCTAAACGAGAATTTATGTACAAACTTTAGGTGAAACATGAACTGAACACTTAAATAAAGCAACCTAGGCAATGATTAATTATGACAATGACCAGACATTCAACAATACCACTTCCTATCGTTGGTGCATTCCAAGCAAACATATTTTTCGCCACTGAGGCAGCGCGTATGAGCTCGCTCTCCTTTCTTCTTAGCATCATCTTTTCACAGGCAATCGGAGTGGAGGAGCATATGGTGGTTTGTGTCTCCATTCCCTTTCTTGAGTTTCTATGAGAAATTCAGTTGCTGTTCCGACGATTTTGATGAAATTCAGTTGATGTGGTTGTGTGGTAAAGGGTGATGAACTGTGCAATTGACACTTAACGGTTCCTCCCTCCCAACTAGTGTAGACTCCGGAAATGAGCTCAGATTAGAGTTCTAGAAACCGGTGTTGATAAACTTGTTCTCAAGTGCGAAATGGGCAATTGGCCCACCTCTGTTTCAATTTGAGGATAAAGTCAATTGGAGTCAATGTCAATTGTATGTATAATGGAGAAAGAATCAACAAATAAACTCGGAAATCCTATGCCAGAGATTTTATATTCTCTAGATGATCCCCTAGTATAGGCAAAATACACAATCAAACTGTATCCACAGTATTCCGTAGTAGCAGAGTGCGTGGCGCAGCTCAGGTACGGACAAATTAACGCAGTCCTTTGCCTTCTATTGTGTGGATTCTATGCCACAAAAGTCTAACCGGACGGCTAAATTGTGGAGTTCTTCTGAGAAGGCACTTCGAAGGCACTTAGAAGCTGTATGAGAGCTTACATGCATTAGCATCCTCAAAGCCTTCCTTCTCTTCGCGAGGTCTCTGGGCAGCTCATCCTCATCACCCACTTCCCCTACCTCTCCTACGACAATTTGGACCACCTTCTGCTTGATCCAGGGTTTTCTGCCTTGTAAACTATTGAGCGAAGCAACTGAAGATAGTGTTGCTCAACGGCGATAGAAGCGGACAATACTTCTACATTCAATTGATAAGGTCTTGATAAAGTTATTTAAAATTGGCAGGTAGGACATTTGTCAACAATATAGCCAAAGCTGTTGGTTGACAATCTTTATACATAATAACTAACAGCAACGTTTGGCATCACATCCAGTATTTTTGAGTGACGGCAGAGTAGTTCATCCAGCCGTCCTGCCCGACAGATTTGATCTGAAATAACCATGCTACCTCGTGTTCACAAAAGCCTCAATGAACGCTAAAAGGTCGAAGCAAATAATAATGCCTTCGCTACAATTGAGTAGAGATCAAGGATGTTTTGCTTTCTCCGTTTAATTCCTCATTTTAGGTATTCCACGGAAACTGGACTGGTAGTGTTGGAGATGCACTTACCTTTCATTCCTCGAGTAATGTGAAAGGAAATATTAAACTAATAGTTACTCTTTCTAGCTTTTACAATTACATTAAGTACAATGATAACATTTGGAACGGCCCTCGACTGCCGGCTGCGCACTTTCATATTGGCAGCATGAGGTGATAAGATCAAACATGGGAGCAACGTAAATAAAATAATGCAAAAGGTAAGTGCAACTTTTTTTTCCTTTGGGCTTGCAAAAATTGGGATACGGTAGGGGATTTCTTATGAATAACCCATCACTCTTGGGCAAACTGGCTGGTGTAACGCAGCGTCGACTTCTACTGTAATGTAACACCGTAAAAGATAAAAAAATAAAGGACGGCGTTACACAATCCCTTTCGAGGTGCGCCACGCATTCTACTTCTACTGGATGTACAAGCCACTTGAATGCATATTCGGATTATACTATAATTTACGATGGCCAGCCTATGCAGAGGTCATTGTTTTATCCTTTACAGGCTAGCTTTGTAACAATTCATCAACTCCGGAGGGATGGAAGGCTTAGTAAACCACGACGGGAGATTCGAACCGCGAACCGAATGTACGTTACAGCCTGCAGCTCCCTCCGACTGCGCTACATTCGCTCTATGTGACACTATATCGTATGAAAATGTTTATCTGTTTATGGTAGGCAACATGTACGTCTTAAAAAATGCTGAGAAATTATCTGCTCTATTCCTTTGCTCAATTCAAATTGATAAATATAGTGGTAAGTTTTTGAAAGTGCTCCATTCTGCCAAGGTGCCTAGTTAGATACCGCTTTTGTCTTTTCTATTGATTTCTTGCTTTTTTATGTTTGGCTTTAGACACTACATAGTGAGCAAATTTCATTAAAGATCGCTCATTTAGGGTTATTAAGAATATATGATCTACGGATACAACCATCTGGAACAATGAATGGAGGCTGCCGCGCTATGAAGGATAGTAAGGTAGGTCGCCAAATTTGTTTTTCGAAAATTATTTCACACTTATAAACCCTTGTAATAAAAAAATAAAAAACCTAATTCGAATAGAAGGTTCTATTTTTGGAACGATTAACAATTTTACGGAAGATGAGAAAAATTAGCGAAAATGGTTCTCTGTGTAACCCACACAAAGAGCAACAGCAAACCAAAGCGCAGTAACGTATCTCAGGCCGATGATCCGATGATGAATTGGAAGCCTACTGTACAAGTTTGAAGCGTCTTTCACCACTTCCCAGACACTTCCCAGACCAAAACAGTTTTGATTAAGCTTCCACTCTCAAGAGATGCAAAATTGCAAATCAAGAAAGGAAACTTTCATCTATTATGTAATGCTTCTTGCTTTTCTAAAAATTTATTCGTCCTATTTTCGCAATGATATAGTAATTATAGCCTTAGGATATAGCAGCTGTTTAGAACAAAAGAACGAAGGAAGTTCCTGTTGCCACATCTTAAAATTTGGCTCAGTATCAGGTGTATGTATGCAACTGGGACGCTCAGCTGTTACGTTACGTTTTTATGGTTTCAATAGCAGCCCAATAATTGTCAAGTAAACTTACGTTTATATTATTCCTTATGTCTATCAGACGCCTGCTCTGCGCTTTTACAAGAAAAATTCTCGACAAGAGAGGCAAAATTAGAGTATAGTAGTTAAAAAGCTAAATAGGTTTTTTTAAATTACATACATGTTTTTGCTAGTATCACTGCTCCACTTACAAGATCACAAACATGTACTCACATCGGCATTTTCTTTGTACGCGTCAATCATGCGATTTTTCGATTCATAAACTCGAAGGAAGAGAAATACAACATCAGTGATGACAAAGATAGTAAACTGAATCAAAGACAGCCAGAAAAGCAAGTCGGATGCAACGTTGTTCTCGATTGACTGGAACTTTGACGATAGCGACATTCTGAATGAAGGCATAATTCCTGATGAGAGATCATGTCTGCAATAAGTATTGATAATTTTCTATGACTACAGTCGTCTTGTATTCCCCACTCGCTAGCCTTTAAAACTGGACAGGTGTTGCTTCCTTCGCTAATATTTCCTTAGAAGTTCGCAACTGTCGCCGTTTCCCTGAGTCCTGATGCACACGGTGCACCTAGATGCCTGAGAATTGTTCAGGTACTGCAGGCAGCAGGCACACAATCGACACTAGACAAGGGCATAGAAAGATTCCCGCAGTCATGTTTAAGTAAAAGAACGAGTTGCAAGATTTCTAAATGAGAAGTCCACTATTTCAGCCACGAAGGCGGTGCCTCGTAGATGTGCTGCAGCAAACGCGTAGTAAGACGAATATCGCGTTAGGGCCTGTTCATACTTTGCGACAAGAGCGACTTGTCGCCCTGCAAAACATGCATATCGATTAAAACCCAGCGCGCGTCGCCGAAAAGTGTTCATACTCGAGGGCACGCTCCAGTCGCTCCAGTCGCCCTTTCGCTCTTGTCGCTGCGCATGCCGCGCACGCCACGCGCGCTGCGCTCTCGTCGCTCCCGTCGCCCGTGCATAACATGCGAATCGATTGAAACAGAGCGCGCGCAGCCGAAAAGTGTTCACACTCAAGCGCCGGCGTTGTCGCTCCAGCCGCTCTTGTCGCTCTAGCCGCTGCTGTAGCCTGTTCATACTTCCGCGTGCTGCGCACGTTGCACACGCCGTGCACGGCACGCGCGCTTTTGTCACTGCTGTCGCGAGGTATGAACAGGGCCTTATGAGCTTCGTTTTTGTCTACCCATTCTGGAGTGGCAAAGGCATCACCTGCGCATAAAAAACAGCTTTTTCTCTTAATGCATAGGGATTATTTTGCATTATTATGCAAATTGAGACATAAGTCACTGAAAACGGCTGGCAGTAACAAACGAGTGTTTCTCTATAGGAAAGACTGGAATTTCTACATCTTACGCTACTTTCGACATTTCATAATGACTGCTCTATATCTTACCTGATTCTCCTTTTTGGGCCTACAAAATGAAGAGTGATCGTAAGCGCCAAACCAGTGAAATTGATCGCTAGCATCACCATAATCACCACGTTTACAAGAACGATGTTCTTTGTGGGAAGTGTTCGAGCATTAAGAACGGGACCGTCAAAATTCTCACCACAGTAGAGCATGAGAATGATCGATACGCAGACACTCATCTAAAAAAATTGTGTAAGTCATTGTGCACTTTCACAAGACACAACACGAGGTTTGAAATTTATTCCCAACATGCACTGCTAATGCGAAATTGATATCAATCTTTTAAAAATCTGTCAAATTCGCGCTACTACTGAAGCTGATAAAACTTCTGATATAAAAATTGACGTCTTAAACAAAAAAGCTTACCGCTGCCGATAGTAGAATAGGCCCTAGTTTTTTGTATCCCGTTTCGTAGTCTTTGATATATACGTTGGCAATGCATCTCTCAATGACGATAGCAATTTGAATGAACTGTGATGCGAATAGAACGAATACGAATGGAATATTGGTTGCAATATAGAAAGCTTTGGGTAGAAAAACTTGGCATGGTGTGGTTGCTAGTAATGGTATAAGGAGATGATGTACCTGAATCAACTGTATTAATATGTTCATTTTTTGTGATTTCGATAAAGCCTACTTTCTAGACTTCTTGGGCAGTTCCTATAAATACGCGTGGTAAAATTGTTAGGCAACGTTACGATGCGTAGCTACTGACATGGACGATGACTTTTCTCAACTTTGTGGCGTAGTATTTTTGTTGCAGCCGACCCTGGCTGATCACTTACTACCCTATGATCATTGACCACACATCACGTATTGGCTCGCCAATCTAGGCTATAAAAGGCTAAGGTTCACTGTTGTCGCATTAGGTATCTATTCTTCTTCGCCTATTGTTCCCGGATAAACTCTACTACTCGGATGGTTCCGCTTCCGCATCTACAACAATTTTAAGACATTGTGGGCCTTCACCTGGAAGAGTTAATCGGTTCCGAGTGGATCTGTATCAGAATTGGTAAATCTAAAGGATTATCTAAGGATGAAAAGTAGTGAACTCAGGATATTCATAACAGTTCTTGATTACAGAGAGTCTTGAACCACTCCTCAATTTAGAGCTGCTTACATATTTGTCAAATATGTGCAACTACGTGACTTTTTATTATATAGAAATTTCATGGTGCATTCTGCCACATGGGCGCAGTACGGTTTCCGTACTCAGCGAAAAACTCTGGTCTCGATCACACTGCTGTAGGAAACTTTACCTAAGGGAGTTACTTTCAGTGTTGTTTTTGCAATCTAACACCCATACTTGAAATGTCTATCGACAGTGGTTGATTACCATAGCTATGCGCAAGGGCGTCGAGGTCAACTTCTGTCATTTACATACACTGGGCTTATCCACCACCGTGAACGACGTCAGACGCAACAACGTCGTGACACAGTTCTGAAGCGATTGGTTTCGGACGTGCTCTCTGCTGGGATCTGATATGCACCAAGGCCGTGGGCTGATGCATATCAGTGACTTAAAGTTACAGAAACAACATATACCATTTTCGGTTAAAATTGACAATTTAAAAGAAACGATCCAAATCAGTGTCATTAAGCCTCAAGTGACTGGTATCGAGGTTGTGAGCTGTCATAACGATGTTTTGTTGCGATCAAAACTTCTAGCGCCAGGCGGGACTCGAACCCGCACCTCCCTCTAACCGGGCTGGAATGCTCTACGCCATTGTACCACCGGCGCCGTTTGATCGAACGCAACATCCACACCTCGTGGGACCGATCAGCATCCACCCGTATCCGGGATGAGCTGGCCGCTGATATCAGCATGGAACCAGTTAAGCTGATGGTCTTGATAGAAACGATCCAAATCAGTTTCATTAAGCCTCAAGTGGCTGGTATCGAACGCAACATCCACATCTCGTGGGACCGATCAGCACCCACCCACAATTTAAAAGAAGGTCGATCGCTTTTTCCGTATTAGAAAACCCACCAAGGTCGTTACCACTCCGTGAAAGGCCGATAAATGCATGGTCTACGTAGGAGTGCAGGAACGCAACACCAAGTGAAAACTCGTCCGTAGTTATTATTTCTGCACATTTAATAAAGTTTAAGAAGGAACTCAAAAATGGACTTCATGTTGATAAGCATCCCCAATTGCTCTCCCAGGCTAAATTCGAGGCAAACTCGTTCTTGACTTATGTATCGTGACAAAGCACGATCTTTGTCGGGGTTCTGTGAGCAGACGCTGGTATTTCGCTATATCGAACATTCCATCTCTGCTCGCAGAAACCCGTGAGGCGGAGTTCAGGATGCAGGTCTGTCTTCCTCGATACGGCGTTATCTGAACATTTTCTTAAAAGTTTCATGGTTTCTCTATTTTTGCTTCTCTGTTAAATCCAGTTTATTTTCTATGTCCATGATCTACTCTAAGTGTTTTGGTTTGGGTAGTCCTCATCATATTTTCCAAGGATGACACGCAGAACACGCCTTGACGAAATGAAGTGCGATGTAATTGGCACAATTGCTACTCCAGTATTCTTTATCGGCGAGCTTTCGCTGCTTAACAGCTTCCTCAGGCTTTTAATAACATTACACATAGTGATACCATCATCAAACTATACAATAATAATAATGGTAAAACTAACCAAGCAGACCTCTCTAACAGAGCCTCACCACAGCGATGCTCCTTACAAATAAAGTTACTGTAAATAACGTTGCCACTGATCTTCTTAATCACTACATGATAAGCCTCAGCGCCTCGGTCCGCTTATCCCTATTGTTGATTTCGGGGTTTAGCCTCTTTATTGCAAGGGCTTCGATCAGCTTCCTTTTTAGCGGGGTTATCAGCGAGCGGTGTGATACGTTAACTTTGATTGCAGGAGGGGCTTCATGAGTGTGGTGGAGGGTACGGTGTCGCGAAAAGCTGTTAGTAAGATAAGAAGCGGGGTTTCGCAACGTTCGCACATGCTCGTCCAGGCGTCTGTAAAGCGGCCGCATCGTTTCTCCTATATAGTTCTGACCAACTTCGCATGTGACCTGATACACAGTGCCGCGTAGTTGACACTTCATTACTGCCTTAACTTTTCTCAGGATCATGCAGCTGCCTTTTTCATATTGTTTATTGGCAAGATAATTTGATAAGGGTGGTTTAATTACTCTAGTTTGAGATTGCCGAGAGCGGTCGATAAACATTGGTGAGGAATCCTTGTTGGTTACCGTGGAATCGTGTGGTCGATCGAGTTACCTATACTAGTATTCACTGAACCGCCGCAAACAATTAAACTGTGGAGTTGTTAAGGTACAGTACTGCCAAGAGCTCCTACATGTGCAATTTGTGGATGGTTGTCAGCCCTAGCCTTGACCACTTTGTGATTATCAGACATTATAGAACTGCTGTGACATGATCGAGGAGCTGACTGCATTCTTGTCGCACAGAATCTACTATTTGACAGCTCACCCAGATTATTTTGAAAACCCGAGTATGATAAGTTGAACAAAGGCTATTGCATCGTAGGCTACAAAAAAAACGTCCAGGTTATCTGCGGAAACTGGAAACAGTAGAAATTCAAAACGCCTACAGTGTAGGATCTGAACCACCAACGTACCGCACGCAAGACACCACCTTCGCCTCTGCGCCAGCCAAATCACGACAGCGACTGCTTGATGTGCTCGCGGCCGCTGCCACTCTTAGCCCCATAGAAATAAGAGTGCTTCATGGATACTTGTCTCAAGGATTTGACAATAATGAAGCATATATTTGACTACCTACAGAACGAGGACACGCCTTATACCATTCGCTTCGGCGTTTCCGACTGACCATTGAGACAGTTTTGTCGTAAACATGTCAGCAATACCCGAGCATCAATTAAACGTCAACTGGCAGACGTAATGCTTCCACCAAGGTGATGGTGTTGTTGTGGTGTATTTCTTGAGCTTCTCACGAAGTCTTCCAAGAAGTTTATTGGCCAACGTTTTCGGCGGTATCGCCTTCTTCAGAACCCAAAAGGAAACATGAAGTCAACGTTTGGCCACCGCATCAGACATTTCCTCAACCTTATAAATTTCAAATCCCCTTTCCGATTGCACAGCCAATAGGTAGTACGAGACCCTTACCTTACAGAAAACAAGATGGACCAATCGGTCGGAGGCAAGGCCATATCAAGACACAAACGCTTCAGTCAAAATGGCTGATATAGGGTGTGAACTCAAGTGTTATATGAAGGCACTCCTCTTTCGGGTTTAGCCCGGGTCTTTAGCGTGTATCGAAAACGCCTGCATGGCCTTGCGGATGGCAGTTTGGGCCTCGGCTGCCAGTAGCTTGGCCTTGATCTCGAAGTCTTAACCCGTATGCCCGTCTAGTTAAGGTGTTCCTCCACCCTTATATTTAGGGTTCGCGGCGTCTTACCGATGTATTCCTCACCGCAGATCTGGCTGGTAATGAGATAGACCACACCTGATATGGTGCAGTCCATTTTTCTCGCATATGAGCACAAAGCGCAACCAGTGGTGACACAAAGGCGATCGAAAGAACAATCTCGAACTTGCTGTCCTCAAGTTGTCTGGTGGCACCACTACAACAGTTACATTGTTTAATAGCCTAGCCTTCCTCACTTTCGCTTGGAAGTGCTTACATTATCGGAGTTGAGTGTCTCTTTGAATGATATCTTTCCGGAAATTGCGCGGCTACTGCTTTGTTTTTGGGGCAGCTTCTGTTTTTCTGCAGACACCAAGCTAAAGCGGAAGGTGGAGTGCCTCTCTTTAAGGCCTATGTTATACTCCCGCGGGAGCATCCGCGGACGGGCGGGAATCGCACCGAGATCCCTCATCTGGCCAATCGCCGCGCCCTGCCACGCCCGCCGTCCGCGGATCGCCGCCGACAGACGACGAGACGGCTGTTAGGCCCCTGTTATACTCCCGCGGGAGCTTCCGCGGAAGGTCCGCGGACGGACGGTGCACCGCGGACGGTCGTCGTCGTTCCGGGGCCGCTAGCGTCGCATCGGAGCGCGTTTCCCGCGCCGAACTCCGCGGGACGACAGCCTTCCACGGTGCAGTGCACCGCGGACGGCTGCCCTCCCGCGGGCGGGAAGTATAACACCCCTCTCGTCGTCTGTCGGCGGCGATCCGCGGACGGCGGGTGTGGCGGGCCGCGACGAGTGGCCCGGCGCGGGGTCCCGACGCGATTTCCGCCCATCCGCGGAAGCTCCCGCGGGAGTATAACAGGGGCCTTATACTTACCACCCGCGGGAGGGAAGCCGTCCGCGGTGCAAAGCAGTCTCGTGGAGTTGGGGGCCAAAAAACCCGCTAAAATGCGACGCTAGCCGCCTCAGCTCGACGACGACCATCCGCGGTGCACCTTCCGATCGCGGACGTCGACCCGCTGGAGTATAACATAGGCCTAACAGGGAAGCCCAGGCACTACATCAGGTTGGCATTCTGACTGAGGCATCTGTCGCCGTGATCGACTGTCAATGAACCTTTGCATTGTGAATTGCTGCTGTACATGTTGAGCTCTATACGAAGTTGGTAGACGGATTTATTTACTGGCCACCGTTTCGGCGAGATCGCCTTTATCAGAGCCTGATCGTAGTCCACCGAAGGACACTTCTATGAAGCAGCGCAGGACAGGCAAGGGGTGCGGGACAGCAACTACCCCAGTTCAAAATGCGAGTCTGAGTTCAGACTTTCATTGGTAATACGATCAGACTTTGAGGAAGCGATCTCGCCGAAGCGTTGGCTGGTAAATAAATCCGTCTACCAACCTCGTGAGGCATCTGCGCTTTGATAACGGCTCTGCTTCCGACCGATTGGCCTGACTGACTTCCTGTAAGGTGAGCATCTCGGTCTTCCTATTAGCTATGTAATCGAAAAGGTGTTTTGAATATTATAGGGTTGATTCGACGTTTGACGCGGTGGCTACACTTTGATTTGATCTTCCTTCCAGACTTTGAAGGAGGCAACACCGCCGAAATAGTGGCCAGTAAATATCTTTAAATTCCTCGTGTGGAGTTTAAGCAATAGCTCCACTGCAACAACACTTCCCTGTGAAACGCGACGTGAAACCTTTTATCTTCCTGTCATAATTTCGTTGTGCTGGATATTCTCTTGTGGCTAGTTATCTGCAGCCATCGTTGCACATAATATGCCTCTCGGTTTCTGCAGCAAAAGCAAAGCGTGATCGGAAGCAGGATGCTTATCATTTTCGCATCCCAATTACGCATGTGATTGTAGGGAGAGTACAGGCTTGCGTGGTGGTAGAACATGCCTGCTTCCAACCGTGTGGCACTGATTGTGCTAAATACAAGAGTAGTTTGAAAAATAAGGGCACAGAGCCAATTTGTTACTAACGACGTGGTAAACCTCAGAAAACGGTCATAAAAATGAAGCTCGACATTCGTTAGCAATGATCTACTCACAACTATCAGATCCTAACTAAATTTTCCATCTGTTTTGGTATATTAGGCCTTCCGGTCTTTATTTAAAACCTTTACCGCACAACCCAATAGGCATTTTCGCTATCAATAGGTAGAGAAGAACGTTCAGTTTTGAAATCTGATAAAAAATGTCAGATATGTTTTAAAAAGCTAAAGTGCTAAATTTATTTACGTAAGCGCCAAGCAGCATGACTACCGTGTCCAGGAGAATTGCGGCTTAAATCTTGGAGAAGCTGAGACACATTTAATATTTAGATGCTACGTTGGGAAGAAATTTATTTTATTTTATTTATTTATTTATACCTGGAAGTCCACGCAAAAAATGGCACATCAAAACATGACCATTAAAAACAGAACAGAACGAATAAAACACGATTTTCTTTGTTTTTCTTCGAAAACTTTGAAATTCGGTTCCATCTCGGTTTGTAAAAAATGTCGACCTTATATTACTTCTGGGTTTTGGAATTTGAATTTTTATCTGACCATCTCTAGTGTTTGAGTTAGATAGTGAATAAAACTCCTGAAGAGGAAGATCCAACATACTATTGATTAGCTTATGGACAGTGATTAGATCACATCTTTTCCTAGGAGAGGCAAGGGTGCGTAAATTGAAGAGTTTGTTCCTCACAAAAGTTCGTCAAATTTCAAGTTGTTCAATTTCAAGTTGGTTCCTCAAATTGTCTAAGAACTCTGCACTTATTTCCTGGCGTAAAACACTTTGTACTAGGATTAAACTAAACTTGAAGTAGGAACCCTAAAATGATGAAAGGCAATGATTAGAATAAATGATTGTTCTGCTGGATAGGAAGAAGAAAGGCAGTGCTGATTGTTTTCGTAATTATGCCCAAGTTTCAGTTTTCAAAAAGCATTGCACCGATTTCTTGCATAAGTTCGCCTAGTCCGCACTCCACGATTTATGCGTCTCGAAAAATGGAGCTGTTAAGGGCAATCTCTATTTTTCTCTACTGAAAAAACAGCAGTAATTCTTCAGCAACGTTATTTTATTCATTATGCCCTTTTTTGATTATATCCCCACCAAAACGTCATGAACCAAGCTGAAAAAAGGAGCTGAGCGAATAGAAGGTGGTTTTTGATAGGAGTGGACGAGCTGCGGCCGAGTATAAAATTTGTTGTCTGAAGACGATTATGTAAAATTCATAAAGTTTAATTTTAGATCCCAAGTGATTCCAGAAACCACAAAAATATTGCTGACATAATAACAGTCGGATAACGTGGCTTCGCCATTAAGTCGTGTTTCAAAACGCTTTTCAACCATAGCATAAACGCATTTCAATATTGGCTCACCTTCATCGTAATATTCAGAAAGTCGTATAACAAGCAAGAAAGACACAAAGAGAAAAATAGCACCTGCAATTCTCAGTTTTTAACTCTGGTTAGAAAAAATCCGCTAATCAGTCAGGAGTTTGTCCCTAGGATTTCTTAAAACAGCGAAGAAAATGAACACTCTTAAAGATGCCGAAGACGATTAAACTAGGTGGGGATAAAGAGGTGGGCGCATGAGTGATGCATCAAAACCGCTGTTCTCTTAATAATTTTGTGACAGCTGTTTTTAAAAACTCTCGCAAAATAGATAAATCTTCTCAATAGTCTTAATGCTTCTGTGCCACGCAGGTTTGTTATAGTGGAACAACTTTATTCGGCCGACGTTTCGACAATTTCGTCGTTTTCAAAGGCCTGAAAGAAGTTCGAAACCTAAGACCAGACACCCATTTCGGCAAAAACGTCCTTTTCCAGCTCTGTCAGTTTCAATATTTCCTACGAGTGTCAAGCGGAATCCTACTGAAGCAAGCCGAACTCACCGTTGTTCCACAAGTACTGAGGGAGGGCTCAGCTACGCTAACGCCATTGAGCAACTGAGACCTACCAACTGCGGATCCATACTGATGTTAAGTGTATAGACTGCACGGTCTCAGAGCTCGCACAGCGGGATAAACGGCAAAAACTCACTGGTTATCGAAATGCACTCACTTCGGTTATTCATTGTTGGATTACGCTCGCGGATCCAGAAGGCCTCTAGGGCCTTTCTGGGACCGATCTTACTTTCACGAAGCAACACAGTGCATTTAATATTAAAATCGTTTCCGTGATGGACATCCACTCGATGTTTACCGAGTGGGGTTACCCAACTACGCTTTTCCTTACCAGCAAGATGTTCCCTGATGCGAACGCTTAGCGCTCTCCCTGTTTCCCCAATATATAGCTCCCCACAGCTTAAACACTGAATTTGGTAAACCACACCTTTCTGCGCACAGTCTCCACTTCTTCCATAAGGGCAGATCACGCAGTCTCTCGCTATACATGAGCGATCGTAAAGCCTATTGCGAACTAGCAGTCGCTTGATGTTGTGCCCTGGTATGTTGACCAGCACAACATCATCGTCCAAATTTGCTCGCACCAGGCATAGACGTACAGCTGCCGTGATCTCCTCAGAAATAAAGGGTAACTGGAGACATATTTTATTCTCCCGCGCATTTGCACCACGCCGAGATCCCATCCGGCCATTTCGTTGTCTTGGATCGTACCCATTGAGACGTGCAATATTGCGGGCAAGCATACGTGATTCCTCGCGCTCCTCATGTCCCGTGCACACACCCACTGCCGTTCTGTACATGTTGCGAAGTACAGCACGTTTCACAGACAGAGGGTGAGCAGATTTTGCATGGACTATGATGTTCTTGGAGCTACCCTTACGATACCATTTCACATTGAAAGAGCCGTTTGCTACCCTAATTTGAGTGTTCAAGTAGGGTAGCCAGCCTTCACACGGAGTTTCTCGAGTGAATTTAATGTTTTGTGATTGTGTATTAAGGATGTTGAACAACTCATCCATCTCGGATTGCGTTGTCGTTATTATACAACAATCATCAATGTATCGACAGTACATTATGGGAAGGCGCTCCAGTGCTGGTCGTTCCACTCTGCTCATGAAGCAGATCGCTAGGGTTGGAGCTAAGCGCTGTCCCATCGCCAGTCCTCTACACTGCGAGAAATATTTCCCGGACCACTTGAAAACATTACATTTTAAGTATTCTTGTACCAGCATCATTATGTGTGATTTATTCAAACCAAACGTAGTAATACTTCTTCCATGCTCATCTAGCATCTCCGAAAGTGCTTGTAAAGCAGCGTCATTATCTACGTTGGTATACAACGCAGTCACGTCAAATGATTCAATCACACAATTTTGCTGAAGCGTACTAGATCGCAAGCGGTCCAGAAATTGCTCCGTGTTTACCAAATGTGAAGGTATGAAGCTGAGAAGTTGACCGACAATTTTGTTGAGGAACCAGGAGATTCGGTCAGTCGGTCCATCTACACAGCTTATTATGGGTCGGATTTTGTATGCGTCTGCACTCAAAGAGTTCTTGGCCTCTTCAGACAATTTATGCGTTTTGACCAGGTGATAGAATACCGGGCAGGTGGGTGTGTCCAGTTTCAGCCTCTTGATAAGTCGCCTATCTAGACCAGCCGACTCACCCACAGACTTCCAAACAGAGTTTAACCTGTGGAATTGCGAACGAAAATGTCTCTCTGATGACTCGGCATAAACCGTTTGGTCAGCGAGGTGGTGTTCAGATATCTGTCTATCCAGGAGTCCCGGACAAACAACGAACTCACCACCTTTGTCACTAACAGAGAGTCGTATTTCGTTGCGAGCTATTAGGTCGCGCAATTCTCTGAAGCCTTCCCACTGTTCTCTTGTCAAATTCGTTGTTCGGTCACCTCTGTGCCTACGAAAAACGCGAAGCACCTCCGATATTAGAATTCTGAATTTGACATCAACTTCAGGAACAGGGTCGTGCTCCTTGTAAAAAGCGCGAGGGAACGGAATAGGTGAGAGCATCGTTCGTAGAGGTTCTTCGTTTGTACGAGAGTCAGGGTTGTTTCTTGCCTTCGCTCTAAGCTGATCTCTTAGCTTATGTAACCAGCCCACTACTTTCCGATACATCGATGCATTCACGTGCTGCGATAGTGAAAATGATGGCCCTAAATCCAAAAAATCCAACGCTTTCGGGGAAATGAGTGCATTGCCAATAACGGTAACTCTTGCCTGATCCGCTGTGGCAGTGGTGGTCGTCTGCTGAGGCACTCGGCTCCCTGATAACTGTGGAACTCCGGTGAAAGGCCTACTATCAGAAAAGGTTCCCCTGTTTTCACTCCTAAGAGCATCGAACTTTCTACAGAGAGTGGATTTCGCATTTGCTCGAAGAGTATCACAGATCTGCTTCGATCCGCTCTCAATCCTTCTCCAGACCTCATTTTGCAAAAACCGTCTACATGATTCCTCCTTCGCAGTGCATTTCAGCAACGTTGAGTACAGTATGTACTGCTTCTGTTTGATAGCGACTCCCAGGACCGACCGGTAGATAGCACGAATCCTAGGATGATCTTCTGGTAGATTGCATATCGACCCAAGTTGCTTATTTCGAATGAATCTCGGAATGAGATCGGTTCTTCTGCACCGCTGGAGGAAGAACAGGGACTGTCTGGTGAGCACGATCTTTTGTCGGAGAGCTAGAACTTCTTTAACTATGCCGAACATCTGTGGCGGTACGAATTGCATAATCCTCCATGTTCGGTTTTCATAAAACCTGGGCATATTTTGAGAGTAGTCTTAATGCTTCTGTGCCACGCAGGTTTGTTATAGTGGAACAACTTTATTCGGCCGACGTTTCGACAATTTCGTCGTTTTCAAAGGCCTGAAAGAAGTTCGAAGCCTAAGACCAGACACCCATTCTGGTTCTTACTTCTCAATAGTGTTAGTTGAGACCATTGATGCTACTGTTTAATTGTGCACAACAGGTATGCTGTCATACTATCGACAATAAAACACCCAAAACTCTAAATAGCCCATTTACTTGCAGCGCACAGTGCAATCAATCCCTCAAGATTGCAAGACCAAGACCAATGTACGCATAATTTTTTTGCACTACATTTTGAAACACGTTTTCCGCGTAAGTTTTTCATCGCCCATTTTTTGGTAACAACACCCGTTCAAAAATCTAGATGAAGATAACAGCAGAAAGAAAATTAATAACTCCAAACCCTTAGATTGCTGTGAAAATATGATCTCTTCAAATAGAAACGATAAAGGAAGAATACACCATAACCAGCAGATACTGTAGAAATAGTCAGCGCCAGCATAAGAGACGCTCGATAATACCATGAGCTTACAATCTGTAGTCCTTTCTAAAACTGTAAATTCGTTCACTACTGAATGGATGATAGTTAATGGCCTCGCCCATTTTCTTTAGCACAGTTGCTTTCGCTGTCCCTTTTATCACTGCAGTTAGGGAATCTGTTGGCTGCAGTTCTTATTTACGTTTATTTGAGCCAATAAAAACAAATGTTTTCGCGCCCAACGGGCGCGACGGCCGGCTGCTTTTTTGGCACGCGCTGGTGTCCACTCAAATGTTTGGACATCGCCCCTCGCGAGGTGTTACTATCAGTAAGTACATTTTAATCGATCTTTGAAATGAAGGTCTGTAGATTGATTTCGAGCTTTTTTGGGGACGACGGAGAATGACATTCTATACGAAGAATTAAGAGATCAATTGCTCGACAGCGACTTGTAATTGGACAGCAACGAATTGGCCTCTGGAGTAGTGCCAGTTGACGAATTCGACGAATCCGAAAATGAAAAGGGTAGAGACGATCGTATTTTTGACGACACTGGATGGTTAAGGATAGTCTACCACCATGTATGGTGGAATCGCCTGAAGCTGTTGAATTTGATGGGAATAAGCCATACGATTTCAACTGTAACTTCTTAAATGATGAGTTCCTTGCCGGAATCTTGTTGCCTTGTTACTATAATTTTTCGTATCGTTGCATTTGAATTCAAGATAACAGTCAAATATAGCTCCTAGATACAGATTTGCCATGTCCTTGGTGCCAGTGTCATATAGCGTACAATAGCTCTAGCTATAAAGGAATGGGACTAACGGACTTTTGGACTAACGGACTTTTGCTCATTCAAAGGAGCAAGTGCTCATATAGTAGCACCACATAGATAACCAAAGGTGCTTACCTCGATACAAAACTCCTCCGTCAAGTCATTCCGCCAAGTGTCGTTGTATGTCATTCACTGAAGAAATGAACAAATATCAGATTCCGTCTAGGCAGTCAAGTAGACGCATACGACTGTACCTTCACATGTTTTCAAAAACGTCTGCAGAATAATGTTCACAATTCAATTAATTCGCCAGTCAGGCAGATGATTTTAATGGCAATTGCAGACAACGATGCAGTCTACGTGCTGAATTCGTGAA
This sequence comes from Heligmosomoides polygyrus bakeri, assembly GCA_947359475.1. Lineage (NCBI taxonomy): Eukaryota > Metazoa > Nematoda > Chromadorea > Rhabditida > Heligmosomidae > Heligmosomoides > Heligmosomoides polygyrus. Next base: position 10,652,696 of record OX375865.1, read on the forward strand.
CTGAGTAAGTAAAAACCTACAAGACCCAGATATGTCAAATGCTGCTACTTCCGCAACTGTCAGGGTTGCAACAACAGATGTACTTGTGCAGGTGGTTCGCGGTTGAGACTGTAGTGATGATTTGTGGAAGTAGGAGGGAAATTGGAGTAGGAAAAACAATGAAGCTAAGGGCACCATTACATGTGGTTCTTAGAAAAAGAGATGAATACAAACAACAGGACATGTTGTTTGCAGTGAATTATTCTGAACCTTATAGTGCGATTTGCACGAACCCTAGCGAATATGTGGTTCTCCACAAACAGTGTAGGAGCGGTATTAAGCAAGTTCGATGTAAATCGGTTTCTTTGAGCCTCAAATGGCTGGTATCGAGGTTGTGAGCTGTCATAACGATGTTGTTTTTGATCGCAGAAGTTTTGATCGCAACAAAACATCGTTATGACAGCTCGCAATTTCAATGTACTTTATCCAACCTACAAAACGCAGATGTTTTTATAAGGCCGGACCGAAGGTTTTCGCCGTATTGGAAATTCTGGCAATTGCTTAAGTTTTGTATTTCACACATGCGGGCGCGTCTAGCGCAGTCGGAGGAGGTGCCTGCTATCGCGCGCACCCAATACCAGGTTCCTGGTTCAGATTTCTCGCATAGGCCAATCTACCCTTCAATCCCTCCGCGGTCGGCGACTTGGTTCCAGGGCTGTCTGGAAAGGGTAAAGCGCTAAGTTGTTCATTGGCTGGCCAATGCAAGTCATTGTATGACCAAATACTCGTTGAAATCGCTTCCACGACATCCCGGAGAGGTAGAACGCGTGGCGCATCCCAAGAGAGATTGAGTGAAGCCGTACTTTATTGTTTTTTCTTTGCTGCACACATCCATATGAATTTTTTGATATTCATATTCAGATAAGAACATGTAGTTTTAAACACTATGGATGCAAAAATGGAAATGTTTAGGCTTCTTTGTAACATCAGAAAAATTAGATTTTCTTGTCACGAAACATTGAAGCGTGGCTCTCGGGAACACAACGTTGCAATCAAGTCGAAAATTAGTTGCAAGGTGAGGGAGGCGCCGTCTGAAGTAGTGAAACACTGAAACCCATCACAAAACGCTTTGAACTAGGGGTAGAGATTCTGCAGGAAGCTTTCTTTCATGAGAAGAAGAATAAAATTCATGAACTCTGAACTCTACGGTGTGGCACTTGTCGGTCAAATATTTGCGGCAATTTCAACTTATAGATAATCTTTACTTTGTAGCGGGACAAGACTGAACTTTAACAATTGTAGAAAATGGTTAGCGAAACACTGTCCAAGTTCGTTTTTCAGCTAATCTAGGCAAAGCTTGTTTAACTGTTAGTGTTCTTCTTATAGCTATTCACCAAGATTGTTATCTAATTTTTCATTCGGCTTACGCTTCGGCGAGTTTTGCCCTCTTCAGGGCCTGGAATAGTCGGAAACACCTACAACACCACCAGCCCATACAAAATTGAACAAAAATCTTGGTGAGTGGCTATAACAAGAGCACAAACGGTATGTGAAGTATTTGTGCATATATTCAGGTGTAGTGGACTTTTAAAATTATTAAATAAAGCATCTGTCCCGCTTTGTAGCAGGATCCTCTATTCTGGTACCATGACGCCACCTTTCCCGATCCAGCGCTTGATCGGGGTGGAAACCAGCAACCTTCAAGTCCATGTGTAACGCATCGGACCGCTTTCCAGTTACCACGAAGTTAAGCCCTATCTTGCGGACGCTGTCTGCATTCCCACGCAGAACGTGGCCGTACCATCGGAAGCCAGCTTCGCGCACCTTGTCGGCTATCGGCGCGACACCGAACTTCTGCGGAATAACATCGTTCCTGATGCGGTCCATGCGCGTGACTCCAGCCGTCCAGCGCAGCATTTTCATCTCCATGACGCTGAAGCGCGTTTCAACTTCCTTAGTGGCAGGCCAACACTCAGCGCCGTACATCGCTACTGGCCGGACGACTGCTCTGTAGATCTTCGACTTCAGGTGCTCTGGTATCTTCCGATAGCAGAGCACGCCAGTCCACGAGCGCATTAGGACCAAGCTACACTCACGAGTGAATTCACTTCAATCATCAGATTGCCATCCGATGCTACTGCTGATCCCAGGTACTTAAAAACCGATGTGCGTGGGAGCTCGATGTCGTTAACCTTGATGGAGCTGGACTCGGTAACGTCCGCCGTTAGGTGCTCGGTCTTCTTCACGTTCAAACTGAGTCCATACCTCTTCAAGCGGTCACACCAAGCTTGCATTTCTCGCTCGTGTTCACCTTTATATTCACAAGCGAGCATCACGTCATCAGCATAAAGCAGCGTCCATGGAACATGCTGCTGAGATCTCGCCCAATGGCTTCCATTACGACAACAAAAAGGAGTGGCCAAGATTGAAAAATGAGAAAACTGGTGCACTTCTACAGAGATTGGAAACTTCATCGAGGTTCCAGCTGCAGCTTGAACTTGACTCTCTGGACAGGAGTATAGAATTCGCGCCCACTCGATGAGCTCTTCAGGAACTCCATGAGCTCCAAAAGGCGTACCATATCACTTCACGCGGTAACAGAGGCGAAAGGTGAATATTTAAATACATCCAGAGAGTAACGAAATTCAACATGAAGTGACAATTAGTTTGTGAGAATATTGTCTTCGACCTCTTGAGCGCAGAAAGAAAAAGAGCAACAAAAAATATTTGGCCGACTTTTATCAGTTTTCAAATGAGAGCAGATTTTCCAAGCTCGGTTAATATATAGTTGTTTGACGTTAAAAAAGAATAAAGGACGGCGTTATTCAATCCTCTTTGGGATGCGCCTCGCATTCTACTTCTACGGGATGTCGTGGAGGCGTGTTGAATGCGTATTTGGCCACACAATGACTTGCGGTGGCCAGCCGATGTAAAAGTCGGTGCTTACCTCCCAGACAAGTCTCACCAATTCACAGACCTCGGAGGGATGGAAGGCTTGGTTGGCCTGGGCGGGAAATCCGAACCAGGAACCTGGTATCGGGTGCAGGCGACAGCCGGCGCCTCCTCCGACTGCGCCCATACGCCCTTGTTTGACGTTGTTTTACAGAAATGCTATGATCTTGAACACTAGGCATATCAGTCAAACTCTGCAGCGAAGAAGAATTATCAAAAAGAGAAAACACCAGCGATCTGGCAATAAATGCATAACATGAGCTGTTGTTTACGTTATCCAGATTCCGTTAGATACTTCCTCGTCTATTAATGACATCATTTTCTATTGAAAAGGTGTTGTTACATTGGTGCAGTTGATTACTGTAACCGCTCATAGAAAAGAATCTTGCGGGAATACTAGGAATGGCTTCAATGTTTGAGTGGGAAGGTTGGAAACCAAGATGTTTGTTTCTAAGCGAATGAAACAGACTTGAAAACAGGAATAAGAGCCACAAAGTAGTCGCAGAATGCTACAAAATCCCCATTTACAACAACAATCAGTCATTCTCTTTATAGATCTTGGCGGTAAATAATTGTAACTAAGACAAATCACATATTCTAGACTTCGACAAGCTGCGATGTTACGATGTCGATATGCCGATGCAAAAACAAATGTAACAAATTAAGTCTGTCGACATGAGAGACGGCTGACTAGATTTTAACGTGACTACTCAACCATCCGTCCGTGAGAAGGAAACCGTGCTGAGCGAGTTAATAACGAGATGTTGACTACGGGTGGGATAAAACCTTCTCGGTGGATTGTGATGTGCCACCATAGCTAACCACGATGTTGAGCGCCATTAGTACAAATGCGTTCCTCCTTCATCTCTCGTCATACACGACAAAGCTTTCGTCATAGACTATCCAGTAACCTTTAGGAGTTATTTACGGCAGTTATTTACGAAAAACTGTTATTCGTTAAAGATGTGAGGCGATTTGAATGCGTATTTGGTCATACAGTTGCTGGCGGTGGCCAGCCGATGAACAAGTCAGCGTTTTATCAATTCAGCTCAATTTATTACGACCATAAAAGTCAGTCATGAGAAATCCAACATAGCATCAACCAAACTGAAACATCATTGTGAAACATAACGAGAAAGGATAAAACGTGTGACTGTGACTCAGTAATTTGAAACAGCAATCTCACTACTGTAGGAGAGCATGTTTTGCGACTCGTTTGAACGATCCAAAAGACACAGGAGTATGGCTGATGTTGCTGTTCAGTGCGAGATACGTTGATCCGACCTTTACTGTGAATGAATGCTTCCTGGTCTCAAGTCTTGGTTTTGGATACCATATTTTATAGGGTGTTCCTCTAGTCTTTGAGGGAATCAATTTGTAAAATCCCGATGAGTTTATACGAATTTGTGTCCAGAGTATTTTGAAAACAGGGGAAGCATCAATCCATTTCATTCGGGAGGACAGCGAGTGGACTCCAAAAAATTTGTTCCGAATTGCTGCTTTTGGAATCCCTGAAAAGAAGAACCCATTGCACCTTACAACAAGCTTCCTTGTGAAATTATTTTAAACATTTTCTATCAGGAGAATGTCATTTTTCTTATGTGGCAAAAATACTGCTGTCCCACTATTTTTTTAGGCAAATCCGTTAGGCCCTACGCACACTTTAGCGCCAACACGGCAGCCCTATCTTTAAGCATAGGGCAGGGACGCAGAGTCGCCGCGCGACGCAAAACTAGCCTCGCGCGGCCTGCCGCTGATGTGCCGCCTACGCGGCAGATGCGACAGACGCGGCAGACGCGGTGCCGCCTACGCGGCAGACGCGGTGGCAGCGGCAGCAATCCTTCAAGGCACTGTTGCCGCATTGCCGCGTTGGTGATTGAGCGAGCGGGAGGAGTGCCACGTTAACTCTAGCACGCGGTAGTGAAAGCCGCGTACGCGGCTGTCCTGGCCTCTGCCGCGTACGCGGCTGCCGCAAAAGTGTGCGGAGGGCTTTATCGATTCACATATCCTGGATGGATGGAAGGCTTGGTTGTTCTGTGCGGGAAATCTGAACCAGAACCCTGGTATCGAGCGTAGGCTACAGCCGCCACATCCTACGGCTTCGCTATATGCACCCATGAAAATTGTTCACAGAATTTTTCACATTTCAGTTCTATGAAAAAGGAGATAAAAATTGAAAGACGGTGAGAAAACGGTTAAGCAAAAAAAGAAAATTGGAAATTCGTGAAAGCAAATGACAAAACACAAATAAGATTAGGAAATTTGCGCAAGAAAAAAAAGTTCAACATTTTTTTACCGGTGCGCAAGACGAATAAGCTTTCTACCTTCTGAACTGTTCCGAGATCAGCGATGAGCGATTTAGGTGCAATTTAATGAGGTTAGATTTTCTGCGCTTGCTCATAATCGAGCATTTTTGTTGACAATTAGACTGTTACGCTTGCTGCTCTCGTTGTAAGATGACTGATAATCCAGAGCACTATTTGTTCGTGATCATGACTGCCATTCGGAAAGGATAAGAAAAAAGAAACGCTCCGAATCTCATACATAAGTTTGAACTGAGAAACTTAGGGAAAACCTACCAGAAGCAACAAAGAGGGCAGAAATACAGGTTTTCAAGACAAAGATAACGAACGCTTCCAAACTTATCAAGTCAATCGACCCAGAACTCGACCATCTAGTGGTGCCATTCGCGCTTCTAGAAGAAAGGAAGGATTGCGAAGCACACATCAAGGAGAAGACAGCACAGCTAAACCATCTGACCTTAGAACGGTATGGCAGGTAGTCGTAGAGCTGTCGTGCCAAGATTGATATCGAACGTTTATTCGGCTTACGTTTCGGCGTAACCGCCTTCTTCAGAGCCTGGAAAAGACAAGGGGAATTAGAGAAATTGCCCGTCCAAGAGTCATTTCAAGTTTCAGCCATCTCAAAAGCTAAAGGGAGAAAGAGACGAACCGCGAGGAGGACAGCCCAACTGACCTTATGTAAACAGCCGAAGGCTGTGGAGTCAGCCTTCAGATGGAGATAAATGTGGGTGAATGAGGTCCTCCCTTCGGGTCAGCCCCTCAGCGACCTTCCGGCTGGCGCCCCCGGCGTCGAGCCCACAGAGGTCGGGAGCCACCTCCTGGGTTATGGCCACCCGTGCCTCCTTCCTATTGATTGCGGGGTTCTTGAATGCAATCCACAGCGCCTCCAAGGCCTTGCGCGCTGCGATGTCGACCTCGCAAGCCAGGATCGTCACCGCCACTCCAACCACTGCGCCACTATGACTTCGCAACCTGTGCTCCCCCAAGGATGTGCTGACTTTGCACCTGTTGAGCCCGTCCACATGCTCCTTCACCCTTACCCAAAGTGGTCTGCCCGTCTCACCAACGGATTCCTCTTTGCATTCAATGCAAGTTATGAGGAAAACGTAAGCCGAATAAACGTTCGATATCAATCTTGGCACGACAGCTCGACGACTACTTGCCATACTGTTCTAAGACATGCCAAGATTCAAGGACAGTCGCACATGGAACATCTGACCTTAGTCTTTTGCGCACACAGAAGAATATCCGAGTCACGCGACCACTCATTGACGAGATTAATGGCATTCCGTTGTATTCGTAGCAACCATCTTTTTGTAAATTTTGAAGCCTTCAGCAAAAGCAACGCATTTCACATGGCTTGCAGAAAGAGCTCTAGGTAGTTCATAAATGTATATGTTGAAGAGAATCGGAGATAGTATCCCTTTTTGGAGCACTCATCTTCTTATACATCGCGGTTCAGAAAAGATTGATTTTAACCGCACCATAAATACAATACCGCGCATTTGATTTGGTCAATTGCTAGAAAGAAGGTGGCGATGCCCGTTCCTCCTCGTGATGCCACTGGAAACTGCTCGCTTTGTGAGCTAAGCTAAGCACGGACACTCGAATGCAGGCTACAGGCCCTTGTGGAAGGCCTGCTTACGACGACCAATGTCACATCGCATGGTGTATGATGAGTCATGTTTTTCGAGATTGTGCTACGGCGTCCGCGAGAGCCGACGAGCACTCCAAGAGGGCAGCGAGTGTGGAAACTATGCGAGGGTCCCTGATGCGAGGACATTGTGGGGCAACTGAGCTTGTCCGAAAGTCCCGTAGCGTAAGCAGGAACCGCCTAGCAAGGAATATGAGTACGTTGACGGGCCTCTAGTGCGAGTTGGTTGCAGCACTGGAGTGCAGAAGAGATGATTTATGTGCGGTGCAGGAGACGAGGTGGTCCTGCAGCAAGTCAAGGAACGTAGAACATGGCTTCAAGGTCGTTCTTTGTGGAAGTCCCAGAACCACCAGTGGTGTCGGAATAATCGTCTCCCAACGACTTCGTGACTCGATTGTAAGTGCCGAGCACTTTAACAATCGATTGATGAAGATCGTTGCCGTCGCCAAGAACGACTCTATCACTTCTTCCCTGCGTATGCTCCGCAGAGTGGCTGCTCCGATCAATCCAAGGAAGCGTTTTGGAGCCTGCTTGATGAGAAGACAGCAGAGGTACCGCCGAAAGATGTTATCGTAGTCGCTGGTAACCTTAATGGGCTGTGAATGCCGTTTTCAAAAAACTCGAGTCCCACTTGATCCCATACTATAATGGAGCTCCAAGTCTCAGATAGACTTTGTCCTTGTGAAGGATCGCGACCAAAGCATCTTCACAGACGCGAAGGTCGTACTGTATGGGACGATCACGCCACAGCGCTCTACGACAATCGGTGGGGTTTTGTGTCTGGTTGTGGGACCATTGCTGTTATACACGCCGCCCGTCTCCTAGTGGAAAATCGTAGCGAGAAACAAAAGCCGGTGCATATAGCCTTTCTCGACTTGATATCAAGCGGCAGGTGCAAGCTTGGTGCGACCGCATGACGATGTTCGGACTCAAATTGAGCGTCAAGAAGACCGAGTACCTAACGACTGACGTTAAACGAGTCCGGCTCCATTAAGATTAACGGCACTGAGGTTGCATACACCTCGGTGTTGGATTAGCAATAGCGTCTGACGACGGTCTGGTGGTTGAAGTGAACTCACGCGTGAGTGCAGCTTGGTCCAAGTGGCGTTCGCTGACTGGCGTGCTCTGCGATGGTAAAATATCCGAAAAAAAAAAACACCTGAAAATCTACAGAGCAGTCCTGTCGCCAGAAGCGATGTACGGCGCTGAGTGTTGGCCTGCGACTAATGAAGTTGAAACGCGTCTCAGCGTCATGGAGACGAAGATTCTGCGGTGGACGGCTGGAGTCACGCGCATGGACCGCATCCGAAACGATGTCATTCGGCAGAAGTTCGGTGCAGCGCCGATAGCGGACAAGATGCGGAAGCTCGCTTGCTACACATCTACATGAAAGTAACTGGCGTACACCCTGATCAAAAGCAGGATCGGGAATGGCGGCCTCACGACACCAGAACCCCGCGTCGAAGCGGTACATACGCTGAAGAAGAAAAATTGCCAAAAAGAACGCTTTGGAGCATCCCAAAGCAGCTTTTTTAAATAACGTTTTTTTTTAAATTAAGCACTTGTAAAAAGAAACCCATATTTGAGCTCAGCAACTTGAGCTCTATCTCCTGACAAAAGAGTTGAACAATGCATATAGGCCGGACATAATCAATCGAGTGAGCGCAACAGCCTGTAGAGTGAATGTTTGGAGAGTTTTATCGGAAATTTCCAGCCGCCCCAGCCAGGAATTGCTCTAAGTCTGTCCAGCTAGCTTCTAGAGTGAGCCGCGCACAACGCATTTAAGATCGTGCCTATCAATCGACATACCGTGTCAATAGATCGGCTAATGACATTTGTTAAACTTCACGATCTCAATGGTTTAACCTTTTTTAGGGGTCCTAGAGAAAGTATTTTTATTTCCAGAGACTGTATACTCTTTTCACTTTTCGCCAGTGTCTGCGCTTTCCATCTGAGTGCACTGTTTTTCGAGTGCATTGAGTAAATAAATAAATAAATAAATAAATAAATAAATACTTCATCAGTGTAAGGTTTCATGTGTATAACATTCGTCTATAGAAAAATTAGGAATGAAATTTTTTCAGCAAGACATTCAAGACGAATAATTCTGTTATGGTTTTTTGTACCGTGAAGTTGAGCACTGCTCACATATTAAGCACTCGTCAGAAATTTGCTGATGTGCCAGCTGTGTTTTTTATGTTTTTCCCAGTTTTTTTTTTGAGGCAACTAGCAAGATGCGCATATCAGCTGTATTTCAACCGTTTATTACATGAACTTGTGAATATTACATAAATTACAAAAAAAAATAATACATGAACAACTTATAATAGATCAACAATACAAACCGCGAACAAACGAAGACAGGGGACAAGCATTAACCTTATGAGCACAATCATCAAGGATCCTTCCAATAAATTGAATCCTGATAGTTAGGAACAACTGCGATCACTCAGGATTCAGATGATAGTCCAACATCTTCAAGTAGCATTTAAAGTCAATCGGTCCAGAAACCATTCTACTTAGCTTGATAAGTTTCAACCCAACCCGAATTAAGAAAAAGTGGTGTCGAAACCTAGTTCTGAATTTTGGTAGCAAGAGCTTGTGGCGACTCCTCGGGTGAATGAGCTTCTCTCTACTACTGAATGGTCCAGTATGACTGAACTGACAGTGTAAAATATTGTAGAATATTGCGAGGTCAAACTTCTTTATTCGAACTCAGAATATCCAGCCCTCACTTAACATTCCGGTCGTTGGTAGCGGGAAAGCGATCATAGAAAAAACCAACAGAACGCACAAGAACATTTTTAGTGAAGTTATTCTAAACTGATTCAATCTTCTTATGGAATTTTTTATGCGGGTCCAACACTACATTCGAATATCTGTCTGCCATTTGTTTTATAAGCTCGCACTAAGATGATGGGATCGTGAGTAGAAAGGGCTCCAAACAAGATGGAAATCCTTCTTGAGGCGTTAAGAATTATAGTCTCATCGTGCTTAACAAAGGTAAGACTGCTAGTAACTAAAAATCCGAGGTCCCGAACTGAGTCCACTTGCTCGATCCTACTTCCAATAACAGTGTATCAAGTCTCATTATTGCCTGGAGTGCATAGCAGGTTAGACTTGGCGCTGAGTAGTGGAAGATCCGAAGAGCGAGCCCATCCTGAGGAAACTCAACTGCTGATTGAAGCCTGTCATGAGATGCTCTATCACACTCACTGTGATATAATTTCACGTCATCGGCAAATGCACAGCAGGTGACTCCTCTAGAGAAAAGGAGCTCAGACTACGTGTTAAACAATACAGGAAAAGGACTCCGTTTTGTGGTACGCCGCCGGTGGCTAGTCTCAAGATGGAAAGCGAAGGATTTATACGAACTTGGTAGCACCTTTTAGACAAAAAGGCATTCAACCATAAAATAATCCGCGAATGCGCACCTACTGTCTCTAGCTTGAACAGCAGCTTGTTGTAAGCCACTCATTCAAATGACTTGGCAAAGTCAAGGGAGACGGTATCCGCAACGCGACCTTCATCCGAAGCGATCGTCTGGCCGTCCGTTAAGTGCAGCACAGCTGTAACCGTGGATTTTCCCATTTGAAACAATGTTGGAAACCAGGAATGACCGAATTCTCCGTTAAAGTTCATAGTTCTTTCTTCAATATTTTTTCGAAGGTCCTTGCGAATATTAAAGTAATGATGACCCGTCGAAAGTTATCCGGAATGGAGTAAGGAGGCCCTTTGCAAATAAGAATAACACCTGCTTCTATCTCATGGGCACTTCAGACCTCATGAGACTGAAATAAGTATTCCAGTGGATAAGCGATGCATTCAGCTACAGCTTGATGAACATCAAGAGAACGCCATCAGGGGTTAGAGCGGAAAAACTTGCCAACTAGAGATTAATGCCTGTACCTCCTCGGTAAAAAACCATACCGAGTCTTTCATAATGGAAAACGATGTCATGGCGGGAAGGTCTGACTTTCAGCACTAGTATCACCCTACTCCCTCGTAAACACCTGCTCGAAGGTATGAGCTAAGATTTCGACCTTTTCTTCATCAGACCAACGGACCGCTGTGGCCCGAGAAATGGGCATTTTAGCTTCCAATTAAGAAAAATGTAGAAGCCACGTTTATTGTCGGATTCGATAATCATTTGCTCAATCAAGCTGTTGTATTTTGTATTTATAGCACAGAAACAACACATTTTACATATACAATCTTCGCAACATTTCTCATATAAAAGTACAGCGAACCACAAGACTGGCATCAATACTGCCACTGTTTCTGGATCACAGCCTCGTAGTTTTTCCATCCGTCGTTTCCGATGGCTTTGATCTGCAGAAATAACGATCAGCATTGACAGTACCAGGCCACTGAAGTAACATAAAAACTTTTGACTGGTCCAAAAAATGTCTCACATTTATTGTGCTGTTTATGTCAGCTATTCTTTTCTGCTTCATTTTTACGAGATAAAGAGTAGATATCAACGGTAAAAGGATGGTGTAAAAGTTGAATAGCTGAAATTGAATTGGAGTAGTTTATTGGCACTCAGGAGCACTACTGAAGAACTGACATCAGCATTTTCTTTGTACGCGGTGACCATCGGGTTTTCCGCTGCCATCGTTCGCAGCAATAGGTGTGCAGCACTGCTGAAGACGAATATCGTGAATTGACTGCTCGCAATCCAGAAATGCAAATCGGCTGCGATTTTATTCTCCACTGCTTGGAATTTGTAGGAAAGCGACATCCTGGAAGAAAAACCAACCGTAGAATTCGCAGTAAGTCTATAATCGGAGCGCAGGAACAAGTGATTAGATACGTGTCATAGTAGGGTGCGTATATCAGGTCTGAGTGCCTATGTTCCGAAGGGAAAGGATATTTTAAACTCCGACATTTTTTGTCATGATATACTACTGGCAAAATGTATGAAGCACATATAAAAAACCAATTTCTGGATTTTTATGACCCAAAAAACCTGCAAGAATATTAGATGCAGCTGGTAGTGCTTAGCAACGAGTGCGAGAGCAAAGCAATCGTTTTAAGGTGGACACAGCGCTTTCCTAAGAATTGTGAGAGGAAGAGGTTAATAGACCAGAAGTTTACACTCCGCGAACATTTCTGCAGTCCAGAAAAATACAGGGATAAGATGGTGAACTAAACACAATTGTTTCACAGCATGTGTGCTCACCGGTGTTTGGCATCAAAACGTGCGTAGTCAACCGTCTGAGAACATCCATCCTTCAAGAACGTTATAGGACATCTAGTTTGTCCGTATTCAACTTTTACCTATCTGCTTTACTTGCGTCCTGTTCGCTGCGAATTTCTCAATAGGAAACGACCAGGTGGGCTGCGACAATGATGGCAGAATCCTCCATGTTCGGCCTTCATAAAACCTGGGCATATTGTGAGAGTAGTCTTAATGCCTCTGTGCCACGCAGGTTTGTTATAGTGGAACAACTTTATTCGGCCTGACGTTTCTACAACTTCGTCGGTTTCAAAGACTTGAAAGAAGTTCGAAACCTTAGACCAGACACTCATTTCGGCAAAAACGTTCTTCTCCAACTCTGTCAGTTTCAATATTTCCTACGAGTGTCAAGCGGAATCCCACTGAAGGAAGCCGAACTCACCGTTGCTCCACAAGTACTGAGGAAAGCTCAGCTATGCAGTCACCATTGAGCAACTGAGACCTACCAAGTGCGGATTCATACTGATGTTAAGGGTATAGATTGCACGGTCTCAGAGCTCGCACAGCGGGATGAACCGCAAAAACTCACTGGTGATCGAAATGCACTCACTTCGGTTATTCATTGTTGGATTACGTTCGCGGATCCAGAAGGCCTCTAGGGCCTTTCTGGGACCGATCTCACTTTCACGAAACAACACAGCGCATTTAATATTAAAATCGTCTCCGTGATGAACATCCACTCGATGTTTACCGAGTGGGGTTACCAAACTACGGTTTCCCTTACCAGCAAGATGTTCCCTGATGCGAACGCTTAGCGCTCTCCCTGTTTCCCCAATATATAGCTCCCCACAGCTTAAACACTGAATTTGGTAAACCACACCTTTCTGCGCACAGTCTCCACTTCTCCCATAGGGGCAGATCACGCAGTCTCTCGTTATACATGAACGATCGTAAAGCCTACGAACTAGCAGTCGTTTGATGTTGTGTCCTGGTAAGTTGACCAGAACAACATCATCGCCCAAATTTGCTCGCACCAGGCATAGACGTACAGCCGCCGTGATCTCTTCAGAAATAAAGGGTAACTGGAGCCATATTTTATTTTCCCGCGCATTTACACCACGCTCAGATCCCTTCCGGCCATTTCGCTGTCTGGAGCTGGAGCTGGAGCGCCTTCCCATAATGTACTGTCCATGTGTCCATACATTGATGATTGTTGTGTAATAATGACAATCCGAGATGGATGAGTTGTTCAACATCCTTAATACACAGTCACAAAACATTGAATTCACTCAAGAAACTCCGTATGAAGGCTGGCTACCCTATTTGAACACTCAAATTAGGGTAGCAAACGGCTCTTTCAATGTGAAATGGTATCGTAAGGGTAGCTACAAGAAAATCATAGTCTATGTAAAATCTGCTCACCTTCTGACTGTGAAACGTGATGTGCTTCGCAACATGTACAGAACGGCAGTGGGTGTGCACGGGACATGAGGAATCACGTATGCTTGCCCGCAATATTGCACGTCTCAATGAGTACAATCCAAGACAACGAAATGGCCGGATGAGATCTGGGCGTGGTGTAAAAGCGCAGAAAAATAAAATATGTCTCCAGCTACCCTTTATTTCTGAGAGGATCACGGCAGCTGTACGTCTATGCCTGGTGCGAGCAAATTTGGACGATGATGTTGTTCTGGTCAGCATACCAGGACACAGCATCAAACGAGTGCTAGTTACGATCGCTCATGTATAACGGGAGACTGCGTGATCTGCCCTTATGGAAGAATTTTAATATTAAATGTCCATCACGGAAATGACTTTAATATTAAATGCACTGTGTTGCTTCGTGAAAGTGAGATCGGTTCCAGAAAGGCCATAGAGGCTTTCTGGATCCGCGAACGTAATCCAACAATGAATAACCGAAGTGAGTGCATTTCGATCACCAGTGAGTTTTTGCCGCTTATCCCACTGTGCGAGCTCTGAGACCGTGCAATCTATACACTTAACATCAGTATGGATCCGCAGTTGGTAGGTCTCAGTTGCTCAATGGTGATCGCGTAGCTGAGCATTCCCTCAGTACTTGTGGAGCAACGTTGAGTTCGGCTTGCTTCAGTGGGATTCCGCTTGACACTCGTAGGAAATATTGAAACTGACAGAGCTGGAGAAAGATGGTTTTTTTTTCGAAATGAGTGTCTGGTCTTAGGTTTCGAACTTCTTTCAGGCCTTTGAGAACGACGAAGTTGTCCGTCAGGCCGAATAAAGTTGTTCCACTATAACAAACCTGCGTGGCACAGAAGCATTAAGACCACTCTCACAATGATGGCAACATTGGCTCAAGGATGAAGAGGCGAAGAAGCCATGGGATGCAACCGTCCCTTCGACAATGAAGCAGGCCCACGAATAAAATTCGACAACTACATCGAAAATCGCTTTTGTTTGCTAACAACATGCTTCCCTTTGCAGATTTTCTTTAGTGTCTCCGGAGCCATTCAAGAAAACGCTGGACAGTGAAATTCTTAAAAAGCTCACCGCAAGCGCCTCTTTGGACTCAGATAACGTAGTGCGACAGTTACCGTTAGACCGACAAGATTCACCAACAGCATTGAGAAGATAATTACATTTGCAGAGAAATAGTTTCTGTCAGGATACACTCGGCTGTTTATATATAGTCCGTCGAAGCTCTCTCCATAGTCAAGTATAGCAATAACCGACGAAGTGGCCAGCACCTAAGCGATTCAAATAAGGACGTTCTGTAGCTCAATAACGAAGCAAGAGGGTAGGGGCTGGTAGGTAACTGCCGGTGTTATTCAATCTCTTTGAAAGGAATTAAACACAAAAAGTAGGCTGATCGGTTAGAGAAGTTCGCCTTCTGCTAATGCATAGGCGTTTTGAAAGGATTAATGAATACTGCGGAATTAGTAATACTGCGGGTTTTAAAATAGTAGGCCTTTCAAAATGTGCCACGCAATTTGCGAAATTCCTCGTTGTTGGTGTAAAGTCAGGGGATCAAAAAACTCACTAACTTTATTTCTAAGAAGAAGCAGATTAAAAAAAGAAGCTGAATTCAAGCTTTCAAATTTACGAAAAACTTCACTCACAGCTGCCACAAACAGAACCGGACCAAGAGTCTTGAAACCAGTTTCGTATTTGTGAATGAATACCACCGCTGTGCACCGCTCCACAATGATAGCTACTTGAACAAACTGTGATGCATAGATAACAAAGACGAATGGAATATGCGTTGCGACAAAAAGTGTCTTTGACAGAAAAATCTGGCATGGAGATTTGGCAAGCAGTGGAACTGCTAAATGGTGTATCTAAAAGCGAAATCTGCTTAGAATTTCGTAATTAACACAGTCGTGATAATATGAACACAGAGCTCATAATTTTTCTTGCTATTATTTGTACTGCTGCCGTCGGTTTTTATGTTTTTGTCTGTTCCCTAGGAGATCGAAGAATGTTTAACACGCCCAACAGAAATAAACAAGAAAAATGTTGTTGCTTCCATTATATATATATATATATGTATATATATCGCATTAAGAAACTACTTAAACTGAAGGATGTCAACTCTACAATCAAATCAATTCAAGTCAGCCTTTTTCGCCCAAACTTCGTCTATAGAGGACAGCCGGTCACGAATCTGACATTCGTTTCAAAATTTTTGCCGCTTAGGTAGGTTACGGAAGGTACGCTTCAGTGAGGCTGTTGCAGTAATGATCGCCCACGCTTCGTCTATGGTGGTTATCTGAGATGTTCATTACGAATCTGACATCACGAATGAGTTTCTGAAAATTGCGATGAAAATTATGTTGTTCATGATTCAGATTCAGGGCCGGCAAAGGGACAGTAGCCAGTCATTTCATATCTAGTATCGACATATATCTTGCCGTAATTGTACGCATGGACTGGCCTAATCGCGTTGTTGACCTCGAGTCGTCATCGTGGACAGGTTGAAGAGTTCCTTTTTATATTTCTACTTGATTATCATTACATCTTCTTCTTCTTCTTCAGCGTTTGTCTCGCTTAGTTGCGGGGTCCGCTTTCCTGGAATGTATGCGCCACTTTTCCCGATCAAATGCCTGATCAGGGTGCAACCTACCCACCTTCAAGTCCTGATGCAAGTATCAAGCCCCCGCTGTTTTGGTCGCCCTCGTGGCCGCCTACCGGGCACATCAAGGTTAAGACCATTCTTTCGGGCGTTGTCAGAAATTGCGCGACGGACGTGGCCGTACCATCGCAGACGAGCTTCGCGCATCTTCTCAAATGTCGGGGTGACACCGAACCTCTGCCGTATGGAGTCGTTGCGTACTCGATCCAAACGCGTAACTCCGGCCGTCCACCGCAGCATCTTCGTTTCCATTACGCTGAGGCGCCTTTCAATTTCTTTGGTAACGAGCCAGCACTCAGCTCCGTAAATAGCTACAGGTCGGACGACTGCTCTGTAGACCTTCGACTTAGGCGCTCTGGTATCTTCTTGTCGCAGAGCACTCCCGTTAGAGAGCGCCATTTGGACCACGCTGCGTTCACGCGTGAGTTGGCTTCAATGAGCAAACCGCCATCTGACGCGATTGCTGATCCCAAGTACTTGAATACCGAAGTACGTGGCAGCTCAATGCCATTTGCCTTAATGGAGGTGCGCTCATTTTCGTTCGTCGTCATATACTCGGTCTTCTTGACATTAAGTTTCAGTCCAAATCTCTCCAAGCGATCGCACCAAACTTGTACCTGCCGCTAGATTTCAATCTTATCTTCGCTAGCGAGCATTACATCATCAGCATAAAGCAGCGTCCAAGGGACCGGCTGCTGAAGATCACGCGACATGGAATCCATAACGACGACGAAGAGTAGAGGGAAGAGCGCAGACCCTTAATGTACTCCGACAGAGATGCGAAACTCCATCGACGTACCTGCTGCAGCTTGCACTCGACTCTTTGGACAAGAGTACAGTATTCGTACCCACTCTACTTGTATCATTACACCTTATGTTTGTCTCTAAGGGTTTTATCTCAGGAGCACATGTTTGTGTTCTGTTATCGTTAGTAATTGTAATAATAACAATAGTTGTAAATAATAATTGAGCAAAAAACCAAACACAAACAAAAACGAACACCGAGAGACATTATGAGCCTATGGCGCGCGTGCTTTCCGCGGCTTTCTGCCGCAAACCGCGACTGTCGTCAATGTGTTAACAGATGCATAACAATTCAGTAGCACATTCATTCTCAAAAGACCTTAAACCGTCACTAACGCTAACGCTGCAGAGGAGCTATCAATCACTTGAACCTTTTTAAGAACTTTCTGTGAAATTCATACACTCATAAAAGAGTCGACTGCATAACGTTTTCTCAAATTCATTTACCTTGATTCCAATATTGAATATGTCGTATATTAAGCAAAGAATATTCAAGGAGATGAACAACATCTGAAATATGCAAATGTTCACACATTTATCACCTGAATGAAGGAGTTACCAATGATTTGAGGTACTAACCAAAAAAGGGTTTAACCAGTGTATAAAGTAAATTCGCTAACTAAACAAGAATGGATATATGGTGAAGTTAATCTGACACATACCCTAAAGTTTCTGTGAAAGAAAAAACATCTGCTATAGAATCGGCAGAGAAAAAACATCATATAGTTGGCGGATACGAGAGATATGACGAGTGACATGGTTAACGAAAACCTGTAGTACCAAGACGTAACAACGCGGTAGCCAGTCTGAAATATTCAGCATTAATAAGCACAGGAATAAATAAATTTTCAGGAATGTAGGCAACGTGAAATTCTCCACATTGATAATTAATTAACTAAAAAATAACTAATCAGTCTAATTAATCCATTACATTGTAAACAAAGTGGTCAGTAGGCTTCACGGACTCCCACACCTAGTAACATAAAGTAAAATATAGGATATAAAACAATTCTTTAACTAAACAAATAGCATTTGGCCATAAGGATAAAGGACGGCGATACTCAATCCCTTCTGGGATGCCCCAGCGCATTCTACTTCTACGGGATGTCGTGGAGGCGACATGAGTGCGTATTTGGCCATACAATGACTTGCGGTGGCCAGCCGATGAACAAGTCAGCGCTTTATCCTTCCCAGACAAGTCTGGTACCAATTCACCCTGGAGGGATGGAAGGCTTGGTTGGCCTAGGCGGGAAATCCGAACCAGGAATCTGGTATCGGGTCTTGCGACAGTCGCGCCTCCCCCAACTGCGCCACACGCGCCCGCATTTCGCCATAATTCATATTAATATTGAAGTATATGTTTTAAAGCATTCAAGAAATCTCGCAGGTGAAATCGATTGAAAAACATTTCCAGTTTAATCCAAATATTGTTATTTACTACATCTCTTTTATTGCAACGGCACAAACAAGTATCTACGTGCTTCTTTTGCGAATAGTTCAGCGTTCCTGTTCGGATTCCGTTCAATGAGAGCGGTCCAGTTTCTCATGACTTCTTTTGTCCTTGTCCCTCTGTATCTTGCAATGTCGTCTAGCCATCTTGTTCTTGGTCTTCCTTTACTTCGTTTTTATCAGGAATCCAATCAGCTGCAATGCGTGCCCATGAACGTTCGTTTCAACAGAGCTTATTTGCGAACAGCCACTTCCTTTTGAGCGCATGGAGAATCCAATCGTTGAGACCTGATCTGTGGCGAATAACTCTTGACCGTATTTTATTGCCCAAACGAACACCAAGAATTGATCTTTCAAGTCTTCGTTGTGCGGATCGTACTCTTGTAGCAGTTTCTTTTGACCGTGTTCAACTGTATAGAACAGCAGGGAGCACGCAAGAATTAATGAGCTTCTTTTTCAGCTGGACTTCGACGGCCTTAGAGCGAAAAACAGTCGATATTTAATATAGACCTCTCTTTCTGCTTGAATCCTTCTCTGAATCTCTTTTAGTGGGTTGCTTGGGTAAATTAAATTATTCTAGAGCAAGTAAAATGCAAAAATATTTGATAGCGTACCACAGAACACCTTAAAGGTGTTTGAAAAAATGTTATTTAACTATTAAATTATAATCCTGTCTCAATATTTTCAAGACCATAGCCAACAATCCGCCTTTTATCCAGTCTATTGTTTCGAACCGCGCGATTTTTTTTCGAGCGCGAAGTGTCGAATTCTTTGACACAGCTCAAGGCAAAAGCATTTTTTGCCTCAAGCGCACCACCTAACTGAAACAGTCTTTATTTGGTAAATTTGATAATCTTAAGGCACCTTTTTTCTAGAGGATGTTATTTTGCTCTAGAAACTGTCAGCTATCGATCGAGGTCAATGTCGAGTAGGCGACTTGAATGCGTATTTGGCCTATACAATGAATTGCTGTGGCCAGGCAATGGATATTTTAGTGATTTTTCCTTCCCAGACAAGTCTATCTGAAGGTAAGGAATAAGAGTTCGTTGATTAGGGCAACAAATCCTATCCAATAACTTTGAATCGGAGCGCATGCAACAGTTGGCGCCTCCTTCCACTGTGCTATCACTAGCTTAAAATATTGGTCTATGCCGAAATATATCCTTAATTGAGGAGTCAACGTTTTTATGCCCACTTTGTTTTATTTCCAACAAAAATGCGTAAAAAACTGATGATCTAATTAATTCTTTAAAAGTAATAAATTATCTTGCCTTCATACAGAACTCGTCCGTCAACTCCACATTTGCCGTCCGCATTACCTGAAAGAATTCCTATATTTTCACTATTTATTTTACCATCACTTATTACGTGGTGTAGAAAACGGAAACTCGTAAAAGAAGCGGAAGAAATCTAATAAGAAAAAAGCAGGAAATGGAAAGAAAAAACAGGAAAAAGGCACGAATTATGAAATGGAGCAAAAAACAAGAATGCACTAGTAAATTGAAAGTTGTTCGATTAAATGTTGAGACTCGCGCCTATGAAATGAGCGAAGAACGAATAGTTGAACAGCAGAGCCCACTGGAGAGGAGAGGAACTTCCGTAGACGCCACATCAGCTGCTGCCAATGAAACTGTGATCAGTGTCAGTGAATGTGAAGTGCGCACCTTCAAACCCCCTAGCTTTGTAGAGAAAGGAAGGGAATAGTAATAAACACCACACATGAAGAAGACTTCCTCGAAGCTTTTTAAATTGCCCGGCTTTGAGGACATTCGAAAAATCCTTAACGAGTCCCCGGTGAGTTGCTGTTTTTGAACATGAAAACATACGTACCTACATATGCATCCTTGAAGTACAAGTGCCAGGTATTGCAATGCCAGAGTTTTCAGTTAGCTACGACTCACGGAGTTATCAAAAGAAAGTCTAAAGATCCGATGTTCAAAATTTCATTCGTCGAAAGTACGAACCTCGCGCACGTAGTGTAAACGAGTTCGCGACACCACATGTTAAAAGGTCTATGCATGGAATGCGCTATGGACTAGGTTTCTACGAAATAGCAAACGGGATATTTGAATGCCTAAATGAAGAATGGTTTTCGTGGTTAGCCAATGGAGAAATTAGTGTCTCACTTTCTCTTTCAATGTTTGCACCAATTCACCCACCAAGGCTGGGCGTGATGCCTAGTAGACCTGTCCGCAAAGCCAACTAATGATGGACGCTCTAAAAACTTGCGAGAAATCCTTGAATAAAAATCAATTTTGAAAACCTCGCTTGTGACACAATGCTGTGCATGACCTTGTTCTAAAGCAAAGAAAATGTGAAATTTGTCGAATGTTCTGTCTGAAGATTTCACGAGGTATTCGTCTAGCACATCTAACTGCTAGAGTAAATAGAAATCATGTTAGCTATGTCTTAGAATTGTTTGAGGAGCAAAACGTTATGGGACGTGCGGGTTTGTCAAAAAACTATTATACGATAGAGGGGCTACCAACAAGTCTTGTATTTCGACCACCTCCATCTTTGTGGCACCTGCTTAGAACGTCGCGTCCTTACGAGAGTCAGTGTGAGAGGTTGGATAGGTTAATTTGTGAAGAAGACAACCAGATCAGCCAAGAATCAACTAATTCGATCTGTTGATCCGCCACAGAAAGGTCTACCACCTCAATCTCTGCGGCGTCTGCTTACAGTGTTGCCTCCGTAGGAGCATCAATGTGAAAGGTCAAGTAATTTCATTTGTGAAGGGAAAAACCAAATTTGCCAAAGAAGGTGTGTAGTGTAGAGCGTGGTCTGTGTGGAGTGTGATGGATTCTACATAGGTGAACCAGCTACAACACATGGAATAAGGACGGACATGCATTTAAGAGCCCTGCGTAGCCCTCAAAGCTACTCCTATAATCCGTTCTCGTGGCTCCGCACTCTCATACACCCGCTGCCGCAGCTGCGAGTCTCGATTCTCCACAGAAACTTAACAGATGCTGTAGAGGGAAAGATCAAAGGAAACGCTGGAGATAAAGCTCTACCAACCATCATTCACCATGAAAGAAGAAATGAGGTACATATACCTGATACTTATCAGCCTCTGTGGGTGCATGGCGTGACTGCTGAGGATGATGGCGACTTTGAGAGACGGGAGGCCGTTCACTGTCGGTGGATATGTGCATATAAAGAGCCCAAAGACCTGCTCTTTATTTAGGGCCAAACTTTCAAACAGGAAGTTCTACACCCCCCCCCCCCCCCTTCTTCTGTCCCACGAGATCCAGGTCTGTAAGCGTCAGTCGTTCTGTTGCGCATATGCGTGGCATAGTTATTTTAGAATAGAGCTTAGCGCCCGAAGCGTTGTCAGTAGATATTGACCAACCTCAAATTTTGCAATTCTTTTTTAATTTTTTTTTTACAAATTTTACAACATAAAAACAAACCCTATATTTATCATTAGAAATCAGAAAACATATAAGCAGTCGAATATTCCATTTTCACGTCGGATTGCACTCTCTTCTAAGCTAGTCTAAGTCTTTTGAGATGAAACCGAACTCTTCCAAATCAAAATGACCTTCTTGCAGGATAGTGCTACTTACATGAAGCGCCTTAATGAGGTGTAATATTGTGGGATTTTAAAATTTGTATTTGCTGCACTGTTTACAGATGTGAAACTTCATGCATAGAAATTCTGCTATCAGTCGAATAAAAATCTCAACGTACTGGACCACGGCATGGCGTGATGTCGTTTTTGAGAGTTAAAATGAATGCCTTCCTGCTTTTAAAAGCAAGCCTTAAACCATTTCCTGTAAAATGGTAATTTTATTAAATTTCAAACAGTGTGTTCACTTAGGGCCCGTTTACGCTTCGACGACGAGCGAGGCGACGTTAGGTATTTTGTTTTTATTTTGCATTGATCGAGCGCCGCGATCGATCAATTTGGCTACCATACATGCCGTCGCATCGCTTGGCGTCGGAAGTATAAAGGGCCTTTAATGAGTAGATGAATTAAGACTTCAAAGAAAGTTATACTAACGTTTTTTTGAAGGAAAAATTATCCTAACTTCTTTAAACAGTCTCTAGTTTGATTTGGAAAGAGCTCATTCAGATTTGGAAGATATCGCATTGATTTCAAAAATTTTAGGCTAGCTTAAAAGAATGTCCCATTTGATTCTTGGGTAAGGCCAGAAAGGAAAATTTAATGTTTTAATTTTTTTTTTTGACCGCAATATTTATTGCAGTTCACTTGAACACTGGGAAAAAAAGCGGTTCCTTTTTCAAGCGTTCTCATTCTCCTTGATTGACTTATCGACTTGACTTATCATCTTCCGGGACCTAGGACCTGAACGGGGCCTTTTCGGCTTCCGGGACCAAGGCTTTGAACGGCGCTTTATCAGTTCAAGAGGGCCAGGTTCCTCTGTATCCTCAGGCGAGATTTCATCTCCACATATGAATGCGATCTCCGGCTTCGAGAGTCCTTCAAAGATCTTTGGATCTTTGCCCCTGCACTGGCCCCGAGAGCGACGCATATTCCATGCAGAGAAAAAGAGCGAAGAACGACAAACGAATTCTCCGTGACGTCGTAGACGATGTGCGCTTGAGATTCTTCTGTCCGGCGAGGATGGCTGAAGATTTCAGATTTTAAAGTTTTAAAATTGATTTCTCACGTACGCAGCAGAGACAAAGTAGGACAAAAAGGACATTACTGAATAACACAAAACACATAACAGGGGTTTTTTAGACAAGGTTTTAGCGTCGGATGATCAGTTCGGGATAAGGGGCCTCTCATGCCCGTAAGGCTAGAAGAAAGTGAATAAAGAAGCAGAAAACAAAAAGCAGGAGTTCGAGACCTTTACATACCAAATGCGATTTCATTTCAACTTCTAATTTCGCTTGGTGCTTCAGGATCGGCGTTTGCATGGCGGAGCTTTACATACTGCCAAATGTGAGATCTAGTCTCGTTATTTATCACTTCAGCAATTTCGGAATGATCAAGGATGAGTTGGTAGATAAAAGTGAAGTACGGCTTTAGTATAGTCCCTTTGAGGGCGCACATTCTACTATATTTCTACTGGACACCGTGAAGGCAATTTGAATTCCGTTTGTCGAAACATTTTATGGGGCCCAGCCGATGGTTGTCTCAGAGTTCGTGTCAGTTCTCCGACAATTCTTGTACCAGCTGACCGATTACGGAATCATGGAAGACTATTAGTTGGCCTGGTCAGGAAAGCCGAACCAGGAACCTGGGATTGGGTGCACGTGACGAAAAGCACCTCCTCCGACTGCGCTACCAAGAGCCCTAGTAAATGTTGACATGGAGCAGAAAGTTAAAGCTGGAGCTATTGTAGAAGGAATAAATTTAAGGTGAAAGACATTAATAGAACGTAAGTAGCGAGAGCGTGATTCCGGCATTGAAGTAACTTCACAAGGCGGAGCCTGATTGCCCTTTACAGCAGAATGGAGACTTCTCAAAGGTGAGCTGAGCTACAAAGTTTCTTGGAATTTTTGTAGCCAAATCAGGCCAAAGTTCTCTCTGTGGCATTTAAATAGTTCCCTCTGCTGTTCAGAATTGCAGAAAAAGGCACACTAGTTGTATGTCATATCGTATAACCCTGGGCGCTTGTCGGATGAGGTGCTATGTAGCTGACGCGTGCACCCGATACCAGCTTCTTGGTTCGGATTTCCTACCTATTCCAATCAAGCCTTCCATTCCTATGGGGTCGGTGAATTAAAGGATAAAGGGCTGACAATACCATGTTCATGGGCTGAACACCGTGAGTCATTGGTAAAAAAGAGAGATGAGAGGTAAAGCCTGGAGCCTAAGAATGGCACTTGTAGGTACTTTGGAAGCACTTTGAAGTGGACACATGTGAACAGGTTGCAAGTGTGATTCACATTATTCAACAACTAGGAATGGAAACTGTTTAGAAGGAAAAGTGCTGGATGGTGAGGTTCCTAAGAAAAGAAAGAACACTGAAGAAGACTGCCCCAGGAGCGACAACAACCTAGACGCTTCGAAAGTAGAGTGATCATCCAAACGTCCCAACGAAAGGGACCCAGGGGACGATTCTCGTAATAACAGAAAGCAGATGTCTAGTGATACGAGCGTCGTTGTGTTCAAGGTTCGCCAGTTAACTATATCGCGAGACGGAATTTAGAATTCGCTTTAATAGTCGACTGCTAGACAATAATTGCGTATTACCAACAGCCCTCTGCTGACCGGGGGCAGACATAACTTCAACGCCGCGCGGACCCCCCTGGCGTCACGAAATTGGACGAGTTGTCGCGGTCCGATGCTTCCAACGGCTAGAAACGCTTACAGGGACATGCGGCACGCCTTTGCCTTATTTCAACCTTTCGTGGAGATGGTATATGAATGTGGTTTCAATAGAACGATCAGCGAAAGTTTATACAGGAATCTTGGTCATATGGATGGTTTCTAGCGTCAGTATTTGCCATCTACAACTTCTTCGGTCAATTTTTACCCGTGATTATGGTTATACTACGGAAAAAAGCCACTATCACCCATTCTCCGAAATCAATTGTCCTACTGCAGACTGTTGCCTACCACATTCTTTGGGATCTTAAGTTCCTTGCTAGAAATGTGGTCTGGGAGCTTAAACAATGAGAACATTTCGTGCTCTGCGGCTAACCATGCGTCACCGAGCGCATGTCCGCGACTCAGCGCCGCGACGTCGCACGCGGCTAGCGCGCGACGTCGCGTTGGGGTTAGGTCCTGGAGCCTCTGCTGACACGAAGCCGACAGCCACCATTCCTGCTAATTTCTCAACTTTCCATTTATCTATTTATTTATAAGCCATCCTGAATAGGATCGCTGAAGGAAGGATATCCGTGCGAACAAGCAGGATTTCGGAGAGGATTCAAGCGAACACCCCAGCTCGCTGAGAGTATGTGCTGCCGTTGTGGGTTGTAGTTAGGTTCAAAGGCTGTTAAAAGGCAATTGACTTTTTTGAAACTGAAGCTGTCATCGAAGCCCTACGCATTCAGAACGTTCCTACTCAGTACATCAGAGTCCTTCGTGAGCTGCACAGTGGATTCACGACCAAGATTTCACCATTCTACGACGATGTCGTCGTCAACGTGAAGAGAGAATTCTAGATAATGCATAACTTTTTCGAGAAGATGGCGCTAGACATCTTTGGGGTTTTGATGTTCCTTGTCGAATCCCTCCGAGACAGTTCAACATTCTGCTGCACTGATATTGAAGTTATGTTAATTTACGCGCACTAATGATATATATGGTCGCGTATTCGGAAGTTCGTAGGCGTACAATAAAAATGAGATTTGCGATAACATCACTCCCTGGAGACTACCGTTCTACGTTGAAAAACATCATTCTGTCTCACAAGCATCGTTTCCCTAATGAAGGCTGCGAATGTGAAATAAAAAACACTCGAATGAGGCTAGGTTTAGTGCATACGCCGCATGACGGTGTTGTTTGACATAGTTGACGTAGATTCCGCTGAAGAATTACGTACCGATCCATGGAACCTCAGCATTTGGGCAGCTATGCAAGCAGGAGGTATTAAATTACGGGAATTGATAAGAGCCAGATCGGAATAGATGCATGGACAAGACGTCGTAGAATACATCAAATTGGCGCGCGCGGGTTGAACCGCAGGTTTGTGGGATACTGTAGCGTGCGCCTGCTGCCGATGCGTTGGGGCTCATATCGGCGTGTTGTCTTGTACGCCCTCGACGACCCTACTGGCAAGCGGATCGTGGCGCACTTGGTAGCGGGGATGCTTTATACGGGTGAGCTTGGGATTGGTTCTCCTGCGTTGCGGCATTTTCTCCCCGCATCTTAGAGTCCCTTCCCTCCAGCTGCGGACTCCCTCTGAGCGACGGTTTCCACACGAGCAGGTTGAATCGCACCCACCCTGGAGTCCCTTCCTTAACCTGGTTCCCAGCTGCGGACTCCCCTTGAGCGAAGAAAGAGCCTAAAAAGAGCGGTCATACTGATAAACCGTGCTCGAATGCCAAAGTTGCTCCCACGACGCAAAAAATCTATTCCGATCTGATTTTAGCGGCCATAGATCCACTCTTGAATCACTGCCATTCATTGGCTTCAGACTTACCAGCTCCAGTTCTTTACCTTTTTCTTCCTTGCACGTCTTACGGGAATAACACGTTGTGGTACGAGCTGCTTTTAAACCGAAGGAATAGTCTGGCTGTGGCGCAGACCGCTTCTTCGTATGGCATTTATTTAATTATTTTTTTATTTTTTTATTTACCCCGCATAAGGATGTACCAACATAGTCATAAAGCAAAAGAAGAACAAATGAATGCTAAATACAAAACAATTGAAGTAGAGGAATGGTAAAGAACAAAGAAAGATGAATTTAAAACAAAAAGGGACAGAAAGAGATGAAGGAAAGTATTAATACTCTATATTCAGAGAGAGAAAAACAGAACATTCACAATAGAACAGATCAAGGATACAAGCTGGTTACATGGCAAAAATCCCCACTCTCCGAATATCATAATAAGGTCCTTCGGATATTTTACTAACCATTGGCAGGCTACTTTTGCTCATTCACTCATACTATACGTGAAGAGGTAGGACTCTCTGAGATTTTGCATGTCGTTAAGTCTTTCTGATTTTTTTACTAAACATAAGCAAGGTAAACAACTGGATAATTGGTATGGAATCACAACTCCATTCACAACACATTGCGCAAGTTTACGAATAAAACTATTATTCTGGGCTGATCCAACAAGTTATTAGGTTGTCGGACCATAAATGTCGTTTTTGCTCAAAAAGGAATTTTGCTACAAGAAAAGAATGATCATACCTTAATAGAAAAAGCAATCTCATTTTTTTTTCAATGACATGTCGCCAACGTCGTCGCAAAGAATGGATGTCTTTCTTGAAGACCTCCGGTGGCTGCGACTCGAGGAAGTTGGACAGCCAAATTTCGACTTCATCACGGCTCTTGAACTTCTTCTCCGCCGAAGCGTGCTGCATCGACCGGAAACGATAGTATTCTGATGGCGCAAGGTCTGGGCTATAAGGGCCTGTTCATACTTCGCGACAAGAGCGACAAGAGCTCAGCGCGGGGAAGTATGAACAGGCGACAGCACCGACTAGAGTGACAAGAGCGACAAGAGCGACTGGAGCGACAGCGCCGGCGCTGGAGTATGAACATTTCTCGGCGGCGCACGCTCGATTTTAGTCGATATGCATATTTTGCACGGGCGACGAGCCGCTCTTGTCGCGAAGTATGAACAGGCCCTAAGGCCTATGTCATACCTTCGCTCAACCCGAGCGAAGGCGACGAACAGAGCGATGAGCGAAGTCTCTTCGCTAGCGTGAAGCTAGCGAATAGGCGCGCAGTTAATAGCGTTGTGTGCAGCTGCGTCGTAGCATCGCTACCGATGCTGCCCGACGCTCTGCTCAGCTCAGCGACGCGGTCGCATCGGTAGCGATGCCGTATCGCTCGAAAGTATGACACTCCGCTAGCGAGGCTTCGCTAGCGGTGGATCGGACAACTGCTACAGGCGTCTGCCCCTCCACAACGTCTGATACCGTCCCTTCCCCAATATGTTAGTTGTCCATCACCTTCGCTAGCGAAGAGCGAAGGTATGACATAGGCCTAGTGAGGCAGACGTTCCCAGCCCAACTCCTCAATTTTTCGCGGCGTGATATTTGCGGCGCGCGGTCGAGCGTTGTCATGGAGGAATTTCACAGGTGCTGTGTTCACCCCTTGTTCCGTGTTCTGTGTTCACTCCTGCGCGGCTCAGTTGTTCTTTGTAAAGATCTGCCGTAACTGCTTGGTCTGGGTCCAGCACCTCAACCTAGTAATATTCTTCTTGTACGAGGAGAACGCGGAGGTGCAGGACTCCACTACGGGTCTTACAATCTTGTGCTATAAAAGATAAGGATAAGTAACGACGTTAATCAACCTTCTTTAGGATGCGCTACCCATTTTACTTTCGCGTGATGTCGTGGAGGCAGTTTAAACACGTATTTGGCCTATGCAGGGTCTCAAAAAATGTATACACTATTTGTAAGATATGAACATTGCTCACAGTAAAGGTACTGAAGAAGATAAGGGTTCATATGAACGCTTAAGAAAATAGAAATCTTCTTGCATATGAGTCGCACGGATTACATCATGCACTCGTATGAATTCTTGGTATCATTTTAAGAATGCAGGTGTTATTTAAAAGTTCTAATATTGCTGGTAATGAAGCTTTTGAACATGTGGCAGACTCATACAAAAGCACAGGGTGACGAGGTTTCTATGGCATGCGCCGTAAAAATTGCGCCATGCTCCTTCCTGAACCCTGCATTTCAGACTTGATTGATTGTGCACGGACTGAATGCCTGTTATAATCTTGTTACTACTTAGCCACATTAACCTGTGCTATGCTAACGTTTTCCGTCGCCCAGTGGCTGTAATTATGTCTATTACCCTCTCTATTTAGCTTGAATTCTGCTTCATCAGTCCACAGAATCCGCCTTGGAAAATGGGGCTACTGCTCACATTTAAATCGTGCAGTCAATAAACTCGCATGTCATATGTTTTTTACGTGATTGTAATATTTTAAACGTTAAAGGAAGCACATCACAGACTAATCAGGCAAAGTAGCAACAAGATTGTAGCAAGCATTCCGCCTCTACACAACCAATCGAGTCGGAAATGCAAGGTTTCAGGCGGTGGCATATCGTTTTCTTGGCTATTTACACGCAACAGAAATCTCGTTAGGATGTGTTTTTATATGAGCCTCATATATCTTCAAAAACCTTATTAGCAGCAATGTTAATGTTAATGTTAATGTTAATGTTATTGTTTATTACGTCGCGAAAGGCAGACGCGAGATAGAAATAGGACAGTACAAACAGACAAACAACTTCAGAAAAAGGCACAATCAAACAAGAACTGGGTGTGGTCGATCTCCATGACTAGAGTCCGTCAAACTTAAGCAAACATTTTTGATGCATACCGCTTGAACTGGGGTATAGAGTAAGCATTTGATAGGTTTTTCGTGATCCTTATGTAAGCGCTACCTGCTCTATGCGTAAAGAAAGAAGCGCGAACTGATGATCTCGGACAAGGCAAGGCTATTTTCATTATACCACCTCTAGTTCGGGAAGGCATCAAACTATATAATTTCATAATCACAGCCACACTAGGTTGGTGCAGAATTTTATGAACGAGACAAACATCAAACACCTTTCGTCGTGATACGAGGGATGGAAGATCCAAATGTCTACTTCTGAACACTGCGTTGGGGATGTTGGAGTATATGAAGACTCCCATGCGAATAAATAATTTCCTAGTAAAATTATTTTGGACCTTCTCAATTCTGGAGATATCTTTCATCCTACTAGGGTTGAATACTGTAGTGCTCGTTTCAACTAATGGGCGTATATAAGTCTTGTAAGCTCTTATTAAAAGAGCTCTGTTCTTTGTAGAAAGGGCTTTAAATATGTGGAATGTACGCAGAAGCGCTATCCTACAACGATTTCTGACATGTTCGGAAAGGTATAGCTTGCTGCTGTATGTGAAACCAAGATCTCTAATGAAATCCACCGATGTGATGTGGAGACCATCCACTTCATATGTATGCTTTGCAATGTTACCTGCATTTTTTGTATACCTTGCA
This sequence comes from Heligmosomoides polygyrus bakeri, assembly GCA_947359475.1. NCBI lineage: Eukaryota > Metazoa > Nematoda > Chromadorea > Rhabditida > Heligmosomidae > Heligmosomoides > Heligmosomoides polygyrus. Next base: position 10,682,734 of record OX375865.1, read on the forward strand.
TTTTTCGCAAGCCGTAGTGTGTTTTCAAGTTTTAAACTTTAAAAAAAGCACAAGTCAGTCGATACTACCACTTTGTGAAAAAATCCTAACAAGTATTCAAGCAAAACAAAATCAATCGAGTGTAAAACGCAACATTTCTGACAAGTGCATGGCGCATTCCATTCCGTTCACATTTCAAAGAATTTCTATTTTCTTAAGCTTTTGCACGAGTTTTCAGCTTCTTCACTACCTTTACTGAGAGAAAAGTTATCACCTACTAAACAAGGCAAAAAATTTTTTCGAGACACCCTGTGCAGCGCCTTGCAGTGGCCGGAGAGAGAGTGGCCAGATGGGCGAGTCAGTGCTTAATCCTTTCCTGACGGATCTTGTACCAATTCACCGTCTAAGAAGAGGTAGAAAGATTGGTTGGCTAGGCAGGATCTCAACTGGGGACCCCTAATGAGGTGCCTCCTTCTACTGCAGCCGGCGCTTCCTTCTACTGCAACACCACGGGGAGCAAGCTGAACATACAAAAGCGCGCGGCAGCCGCGGCGACTGCTGCGGCAAGAGCGACATCTACAGTGTGTGAGCTGCTACAGTTACGAAGTCTAATGCTCTTGTAACTTAATAAACTGCTATTGATACCTCTGCCCAGCTATTTGAGGGTCTTGCGGTGCACCTATTTAGAGAAAATGGTTATTTTGGGTGGGAATTGGATGACCTAATCCAAGCAATAGGCAACTGCTGCTATTGTGAAACGATTTTGGGTTATTCCATGACATGAAGCGACATTTCCAAAACCCACATATTTAGATACAATACAGCATAACTCGGGAGCTTTTTAGAGGTTCGTTTCTCCCATAACAACCCACCCAGGAGCGACGCGTCAGTGGCGATTCTCGCGCGCGCGGCGAAAACTTGTATGTTCGTACTATCAGCCCAATACCACGCACCGTTGTCTGTCCTCAACGAACCTGTTAGACCAAATAAAAGCTTGCTAAAAGAAAGATGCAATCACCAAGTGTCCCGCTAATTTCGGCACAACCTATGCAATGGTAATTTCGAATGATCTAATAGGGAAAAACATTAAAATTTCATTTTATTTCATTTCATTTATTGCACAAATTGTGCGCCTTAAATAAATAAACAACAGTAGACAGAAACAAAAACCGTGCTGCTTGTGCATGCTGCAGTCTGAGTGTTTTTCAATCCTTTGATCATAAATAATTAGGAATCGTTTATACGATTTGGGATCGTAGAAAACTCATAAACAGTAATTGGCGAGAGGGAAAATGATACAGCGGCAGCAGTACGAAAAGAAAAGTAGACAGAAAAAGAGCTTTGCGTGTTAATGCTTCTGTGCCGTTTCCATCACCATTACACCATCAATAAGCTGTAACGGTGTGAGAGAGCGAGGAGAATGTATGAAATGTTGAGAGACTGAAATAAAGAACTTCAAGAACTCCGAAATGTTTTCTGTTAAATTCTCTCAGTATTTGTAGCAAACTTGACCATTTACATTACTTCTTCTGTGATAATAAGCCTGATATTTTAGCAGTAACTGAAACTTGGTTGACTGAGAGAATTTTGGATTCCGAAATTTTTGGTGACTTCTTTTTTAATATCTTCCGAAGCGATAGGATTATTGGAAGAGGGTGAGGTTTTTTGTCTAGCTAAATCAGATATTTGTGTGAGGGAAGTTAAACTGGACCGTTCTGGCATTAATGATGTGCTTTACGTCGACATCATTCTCCCTCCGCTTGGCTAATTGGCCTAAAATTGGTTACACTGCAGCTTCCGGATGTTTTAGGTGAAGCGGTAACAATAGCTGCTTCTACAAATAAGGCACTTCACCATGAAAGAACAACATACTGAAGATAAGTGCAAGAGGTTTCGAAAGTGCAGCACGACATTTTTTGAAGATTATTTGTGGATTACCGTCATATGGCTCAGAACAAGATTGCTTAAGTTTACCCAAAATGCGGAAAAAATCCTACGGATAGAAGTAAAAAGTTGGATCAAATTCTAGTGAGGGACTACTGTTTCAAGAGTTTACCAAGAGTTTGTCATCCCGTATGTAAAGAGGAGTCTTGTCCTGCGGAAAATTTTATTAGAACTAGGGTTCATCATCTCTTTGGAAGAAAGTAGCGAACGTCGCTTTAGAAGAATAGCTAGAACTGTGCAATGATGCACAGAAAAACCACTGATTGACGGCAAGTTTCATGCACACTTTGTGTTTGCCCACAACTCAGGCTCATTAACGTATTTTCGTTCGTTTGTCATTGAAATGGCAGATGTTTTCCTTGTATCAGCCTGTCCACGCTGCATTACTGAAGCGACTTGATTAGAACATCTGAATAAATCGACTGCATCCGAGCATGTGCAACGAGTTGGCAACTATGACGCACGAAGCTGTGGTGCTGATGTTGAATTCACTTCTTCACCGGAAGTAATTGGATGTGCTCCACTGCGTTTACACAAACCACTTTAAGTTATTAATGCCTTGAAAAAGCGCACAACTTCAGCGAATGTTCACTTTAATCTTATGTAGTAAGGCGCGGTGGCAACAGATAATACTAGAATTACTGGTAACATTATGAGTTCATTCTAACTTCGAATGCGTCAACTAGCCAATATAGCACAGTTTATTCGGCTGACATTGAATTGGTCATTTTAATAGTGGGATAATCTTGCACGTTTCTGGCTTTTCAAGCTCCGACGAAGAAGGCGGGCGATAAGGCCGAAACGTCAGCCGAATAAAACTGTGCTATCTTGGCTAACTGACTCATTCGAAGTCACAACGACAGTATCGTATGCCGAGATTTATGGAAAATCGAACATGGAGTATTAGTTCACTGGTTCAGTTACCCATGTTTGAGGTGATCAAAACCATCTGGTGATCAACAACCATTGCATGCAGCGTCTATTCAAGTTTTACTACTGCTACACGAGAAGATGCAGCAGCAGATTCTCCACGCATTTTCCATCTGATGGCGAGCGCAATGACAACGTCGTCAACTACCTCGAAGCCGGCAATATGACCAACTGGGGAAGGATAAAGCATGACTTTGATCTAACCCTTTGCGGGCTGCGCCGTGCACTCTACTTCTACGGGGTATCGCGGGAGCTGAATGCAAACTTGATTCCGGAGGGATAAAGCAAGACGTTGATCAGTCCCTTTGCGCGGTGCATTCTTCTTCTACCGGATCTTGTGGGAGCAATTTGAATGCGTATTTGACCGGTATAAAGACTTGCGGTGAGAAGCCGATGGACAATTCATTGCCTAATGTTTCCATGCAAGTGTTATACCAATTTGAGGACTTTGAATAGATATTGAAAGATGCTGATCAATCCCTCTGCAGCTTGCGCCGTGCATTTTACTTCTACGAGATATGGTGGAAGCAATTTGAATGCGTCTCGTACCAAAAGCCAGGTACCAATTCAAGGACTCTGAAGGAATAAAGTATGGCGTTGATCAATCCGAAAGGTTGGATGAAATGCTGCGGCCTGGGCGAAAAATCCGATCCAGGAACATAGATTTGGGTGCACGCGACAGCCGACACCTCCTCCGACTGAGTTACCACGCGCCGGACGGCAACGTCTACCGGCTAATCAATTCCCACTGTGCCACTCTGTACTTACTTACTTATTACCTCTGCATAGACTCTTCGGAGATCTAGCTCAGCATTCTGATCTGTTCCAGGTGTTCTGTCAGACGCAGAACAGATGCGCAGATGCTTTGATATTGTATACGAGCTATGCGAGCTTGTATATTGTATACATATACGATTATACAATTCTTCACATATGGTACCGCATATGGCAAATTAGAAGAAGTTAGTTTTAAAATCTTCAGGCTACTTCAAGGAGTATTTAGTCAACTTAGGCCGAAGTTTTGCCAATTAGTGCTATTGCTATGTATTTCACCGAGCAACTGTATAATAGAAATTGCTGCTTAAAAACCGTATTATGACCATTAACTAATGAAATGAAAAAGGTGGGATAGAGGTGTGACTTATAATGCAATTTAGGAGAAGTCTATTAGACCTCTCATTTGAAGAACATATAATTCTGTCATACGGTTTTATGGGCATAAGGGCTATTATGGAGCACAGCATTTGCATAATTATGCTGCTGTACGTAGAACACACAGACAAGTATCTGATGCCCCCTTTCTCGCTCAACGGAACGAACATCTCCGAATGCTCCAGCTACGTGTATCTGAGTCGCGAAGTCAATATGGCTAACGATCTAGCGCAAGAGCTCAGCAGGAGGAAACGAGCGGATTGGAGAGCATTCACGAGCGTCGAAGAAGTCGTGAAGAAGACGAAGAACGTCCGACTCCGTGCCCACCTTTTCGATTCTGCTGTTCTTCGTGCCCTGACACACGCATCAGAGACCTGGACCACACGAAAGCGGGATGAGATGCTCGGAGTTATACGACTCCCTCAAGTGAGAGAAGGCTTCCGACGTTCCGAGCTTCGCCGACATTCGAAGATCAGAGATGCTTTCGCGTGCCAAGTTGTCGAAAATTAGGTGGGCCGGCCACGTAATGCGCTTCGCAGACATCCGCTGGACGAGAGCCGTCACCGACTGGGTTCCGCGGGATGTCAAGAGAACACCAGGATGCCCATTAACGCATTGGTCGCACTTCTTCGTGAAAGCTCTGAACGACCGATGGTACTCTCTTCGTGTCTCTCGAGTGAGGAGGATTCATCGGAACACTCTGGCACGCGACAGGGATGAATGAAGACGCCGTTGACTTCCGCTCGAGCAAGTCGATGATTAGCGGAACAACAGGTGATACAGGTGATTCGTAGTGCCCTTGATAGGGTCAATTAATGGAATTGCATCACATAAGATTACATGTTCCAAGAAGTAAGAATAGCAGAGAAATGACAAATCGAAAGCAGGCGCCACTTATAATCCGTCAACCTAATATTTCTATATGTTCACTCTAAATTCCGAAAACGATTACTGGATGTCTGAAGAATGAGGAAAACCTATAAAGATGTACGATTAAGCACTAAGGTTTGAAAGGAAGGGAATCGCAGAAGCGTTTCTTCACAAAGACATCCGATACAGGAACAACTGAGCTGAAAATGGGTGCCTAGCATTGAAGCAAATAGTAATTCCTCGTAATTGTCCAGTATGAATCGGGCAGTTTCATGAATAAAAGATGCCATTAGTCTTAATGTGTCTAGAAACAAGGAAATCAAGAAGAACACCATCCGTCAGGTGGTCCAAGGACATCAAGCAGTTACCGACGAGACCTATACTTGCACTCCTAGCAAGCACTAGAGCACTGTCAATAGCGCTGAAAATGGCATACGGGCCTCTTAGATTTCGTAACAAGGACAACAGCTTGGATCCTGCATTATATGAGAACTTGAGTGCCCTATTGTGAGCAAAAAGTTCGTGTAGTGAGCCGCTATTCATTAAATTCAAAGCACCTGCCATTTGTCTCAATGTAGGCTCCTATACTATCGCAAGACTGACAAGGGAGGGCAAGGAAATTCACGTGAAGATTTCCTAAATGGCCTATTGGGTGTTGTAGAAAATTGTCTGGGAATCACTGTAGTGGTTTGCAAAATTTCTGCGCACATCTGAGTAGGTCAAAAACGGCGAAAAATCGTACTTCAGTGCGGGCTAATAAGGCGAAAGTGACGCCTTGAATGGCCTTGTATGTACTGCTCAGAAATTAACCTACAGAAGGTTTGGAGCTATAATTATAGTTAGATATTAGATGATTCGTGGTTAGCAGCTTAAATATAATAGTTTCCGTAGGCTAGGGAAGGGCGAAATCGGTGATGCTGACCCCCCATCCTTGCTCACGAGATCCCATGGCAACTTACCGTAGTCGGCCGAATTTTCAAAAATGAATACAATATCCGTGCTCAGCACCCAAAATGCTGTACTGGACAATCTCCAAGTTCTCTCTTTTTGAAAGCTCGGCATTCTTCTTCGGATACTTCTGCCAACGAGGTTTTTAGTGGAATCATTATTATTATTGGCCTGACGTTTCGACCTTGTCGCCGTCTTCAGAGGCCTAAAAGCGGCGGCTAGAGGCGTTGGATTGGTGTTCTACAAGGCCAAGCGCTCCACCCGCGATAGCATTTTTGACCTGCAGTTGAAGTCACACTCCGAAAACCCCGAATTATCAAGCAACTTGCGCAGTGTTCCGCCGTTGTTGTGCAGCGATTGCGCTACCAATCCGAGTGTTTAGCCATAACAAGATCTTCTCCCGTTTGCACCGCTCTGCGAGCTACGAGAATGACCAGTAAGGGAGCGCACTGTCCTCGATATTGCGGCAATATGAGGACGGTGCTGCGTGTTCATTTCGCTACTCGTTACTGACCGACCACATCGCCTGCAATCGCTGCCCTCCAACCGTGGAACACCATGTGATGATTGAGGCTGCGGTGGTGGTTCAGTGTAGTTGTCGTACTATGATCCGACTCCGCAACGAGCCAGTAGACGTACACTTTGCTGGTACCTCTAACTTGGGTAATTAAACCTTTTTAACAACAACATGCTTAATAACATTTAACAAACTGGGTTATGCGAAGTGTAAGAGCTTATGCGAACGAGAACCTAACACAACCAATGAATAAGCAACAATGACCCGGTTAGCAGAGTGGGTGGCGCCTTATGTAGGAAGTTTTGACACCTATAATCAGATATAGACCGCCCTAAGAGACGATCAACCAGTCAAACGCGGCCACCATGCAAGATCATCCGGTCAAGTGGCGGCCTCCTCTGGTCAATTGCTCAAATCGCGGACCATTTGGCGATAACGTATGTTGCTTGATAATTCGGGGGTTTCGAAGTCTGTTTTCAACTATAGGTCAAAATGCTAGCAAGGGTGGAGGGCTAGACCGGATAAAGCACCATTCTAACGCCTCGGGCCGCTTTTAAGCCTTTGAAGACGACGACAACGTCGAAACGTCAGACCAACAATAATAAAGATTCCACATAAAAACCTCATTGGCAAAAGAGTACACTGAAGTACTGGACAATGTTTATGCGGAAAAAAATTTCCGACCTTTTCTCACCTCTAGAGTCATGAAAGAACAATAAAGAATAAAAGGATAAAAGACGGCGTTATTCAATCCCTTTTGGGAGGCGCCACACACTCTACTTCTACAGGATCTCGTGGAGGCGATTTGAATGCGTATTTGGCCATACAATGACTTGCGGTGGCCTTCCATCCCTCCAGGGTAGGTGATCTGGTACCAGACGTGTCTGGGAAGAATAAAGCGCTGACTTGTTCATCGGCTGGCCACCGCAAGTCATGTATGGCCAAATACGCATTCATATCGCCTCCACGACATCCGGTAGAAGTAGAATGCGCTGACGCATCCCAAAAGGGATTGAGTAACGCCGTCCTTTATCCTTTATCAGAAAGAACAATACTACCAGTTATTATGCGTCCACCCCTCCCCCACTTACTGTATAATTCTTTTGCAATGATCTTTGCTTGTTTTGAAAGTGTTTCTCATTTTAACCTTATTTACGAACATGAGCGAAATGTGCTGCTTCAGTCCACCCCTACTGGAACGTGCTTACTACAATACCGCTCACGCCACAGGTCAAAAGTGGGATTTGCGACGACAAAATAGCGCCGCGAAGCGTCACATGCTCTTAACTGCTTCAGTCTTTGAGTTTTTGAAAAATGTTGGCACCATTCGATTCGACTCTTCGAGATCTACACAATCATGTATACAACTTTACCGGAACACCCACATTTTCGTCGTTGGTGGCCCAAAAATGACTGGAGCGAGCTCTTGCGATTAGAGCAGCTTATTTTCCGGAACTTGCATATTCTCGGAGCATCTTACACTTACTTGAACCTACACAATGCGCTTTTGAAGTAAATAAACGACATCAAACAAAATTGGTTAACAAAAAGCTCATCGTCCTTATTAATACACCCAGTGCAAAATTATAGGTACACCCCGATTTGTCCATTAGTACCCGAAGGATCCGCTGCCTAGACTCAGCGATGTTACCATCGCATTCCTCACTATTGAGAATCTCTATAGAAGAATTTTTGACTTGTCTCGTTTGTATCGGAAGTTCGAATCGTGTAGGATGAACAGTGAAGACTACAAGAAATTGCTCTGAGATTACCTTCTGCCATATTTCAGAAGACTTCGTAGGCACAACCTTATTTTCCAACAAGATGCATCCACACACTTATCACAGTCAACTACAGGCTGCTTAACTCCAACAGAATTCAACATTTGGAGTGGAACCCAAAACTGGAAAACTTGTGCTTGTGCACAAAGTGTATAAAATCGAACAGCCTAGAAGTCTGATCTGAAGAACGCCATACTTCATGCATGGACCAATGTTGAGCAAACTGTTATTGATAATCTAATTGGTAGTATGCCAAATAGTGTATTGTTTACAACAGAGCTTATGTGACAAAGTACTAATCTTACTTTGTCTGCAGGTACTTTTGTGATTAATCAGGTTTTTTATGAAGGGAACTTATATTTTGCGGCCTCCATTTGTTAAATATTCAATTAAAGTTTGTGGTATCCTGCACTGATAAGATAGCCCGCTTAGAATTCTTCTATAGGAGTTTTCGATAGTGAGGAGTACGGTGGTGACATTGCTGAGCCACGACAGTGGGTTCTTCGGGTACTAGTGGATAAAACGAGGAGGGGGTTAACCTATAATTTTACACCGAGGTGTATTAAGTTATAATAAAGTTTATTCGATTATTCCGAAATTCGAATAACCAAAAAATGGAGTTATTCGATTATTCGTTCATTCGGAAAATTTCGAAGAAGCACAAGTATAAGAGTAGGAGCCACAAAGTGGCACATAAAGGGAAGCACGCCAATTGTGAAACTGACACAACGACATGGAATAGAAATTTTTAGCCGTTATGAAGGCCCTTTCGGTATGAGTCACGCGTTTCCACATTGTTTTGTTGGCACTACAACTTAGCTTGCCAAGGACAAAGTATCGACATGGGGTGAAGAACAATTGCTTCGCTGGTCCTGGTGCCGTTAAAAAATGAAAGGTGTTCATGATGATAACGATTTCTGATGGAGGTAGTTGATTTCGAGCCCAGAAGATACAATTTTCTACTCTTCTAATCCCGATCATTGGATGGCAGAAGAAGCAAAACAAAAACAAACTGTGTCAGGTAGATAAATCTGTGGCTGAAGAGTAGAAAGGATAAAGGATAAAAAACAATGACTTGTCCACTGTAGGTTATCGCAGGTCATTGTATCACCTGTATCACCTGTCGTCCCGTTGATCATCGACTTGCTCGAGCGGGTGCCAGCAGCGTCTCCCTTCGTCCCTGTCACGTGCCAGAGTGCTCCAATGGATCCTCCTCGCTCGAGGGACACGAAGAACGTCATATCGGTCGTTCAGGGCTTTCACGCAGAAGTCCGACCAACGCGTTGGTGGGCGTCCTGGTGTTCTCTTGACATCCCGCGGAATCCAGTCGGTGACAGCTCTCGTCCAGCGGGTGTCTGCGAAGCGCATTATGTTGCCGGCCCACCTAATTTTCGACAACTTGGCCCACGCGACAGCGTCTCTGATCTTCGAACGTCGGTGAAGCTCGGAACTCCGAAGGCCTTCTCTCACTTGCGTGAGTCGTGTCACTCCGAGCATCGTCCTCTCGATTCAACGCTGCGCGACGCTGATTGCGTGTTCACCCTGCTTTCGTATAGCCCAGGTCTCTGAGGCGTATATTAGGGAAGGTCATTGTATAGGCCAAAGAAAAAGGGCAAAGGACGGCGTTACGCAATCCCTTTTCAGGATACGCCGCGCATTCTACTTCTATGGGATGTCGTGGAGGTGATTTGGATGCGTATTTGGCTATGCAATGACTTGCGGTGGCCAGCCGGTGAACAAGTAAGCGCCCTATCCTTCCTAGACAAGTTTGGCACCTATTCTCCGACCTCGGAATGATGGAAGACTTGGGTGGCCTGAGTGGGAATCCGAACCAGGAACCTGGTATCGGGAGCAGGCGACAGTCGGCACCTCCTCCGACTGCGATACACGCGCCCCGATTGAGGAGTGCATAGTAGAATTGCTCCGTGGTGGTCACACATACAAATTAATTCGTTCCCTTTTTCTGAAGCCACTCAGCTCTGCGACAACTCTTTACTAACCCTAAAAAATTAATTAATTTCTATAACAAATTATACAATTTCAGCTTTATTTACAGCAGAACGTAAAGATATTGCTTGGCTTGAACTTGGTCTGCATTTTCCAATAGGTAACACAGTAGCTGCATGACAGGCTAACGTTGCAGATTGTTGATGGCGGTTCGAAACGCTGCAAATATATGAGAATATTTTGAAGTAGAAGCAAAGACTGCAAGTCAATCAGAGTGACTGGAATACGCCTTACATTCAACTTCTATACGTCACTACCAGTCATGCTATTGAAGTTACAAAGGCTACAGTAACGCTAAAATTAGGCGATTACCGAAGAGTTCCTGGAGACACGTTAATCAACGATTACCGTGTCTCGAGAAACTGAAACAAATAAGCTCAATTCTAACAAAATGGAGTTCATCCTACTTCACCTACCTTAACTGACCACACGTTTGATTCATCATCCGTCGTTGTGTAGCGACCTGCAAGACATAGGTTAAGGGAAAACGGACAATGTAAATCAATCCCTATTGCGATGTGCCACGAATTCTACTTTCACAGAGTATTGTGGTGGCAAATTGAACGTGAATGTGGCCTAAAGACAAGTCTTTTATCAATTCGCCGACCTTAATTAGCCGCTAGAGATGGTCGGTGAAAAAGTTCGATTGACCTGGGTGGGGCCGAAACAAGAACTCAATTAGGGATGCACATGCCACCGCCTCCGGTATTACGCGCCCAGCTGGACAAGGATTAGCTTTAAAAATATATAAAATAATTAATTAAAAAACAAGGCAGAAAATAAAATAATATAAAAAATAAATAATAAAATAAAGGGTGTCTTACAAAATGTATACACTGTTTGAAAGGTGATAACCTAGCCCACAGTAAAGGCACTGAAAAGTTAACAGAGAGCCTAAGGAAATTGAAATTTTCTGGCACATGAGCGGTAGGGAAAGCGCCATGCACTTCTCTGAAATTTCGCATTTTACACTCGATTCCTTGTGTTTCACTCGAATAGTTGTTATAATTTCTTCGCGAAGATCAGTTTGATCAATTGATTAATTTGCCTCCTTTTAAAAAGACTTGAAGAAGGTTTAAAACTTAATAACACACTATGTCTCGCGAAAAATGCAGGTACTACTTGAGAGATTCTAACATTGCTGCAGGTGAAGCTTTTGAAGGTGTATGAGACTCGTATGAACGTACAGGGTAAGAAAATTTTTGAGATGTGTAAACAGTCAAGATTGTTCCGTGTCCCGGCCTGAAACCTTGCATTTCAGACTCGATTGATTGTGCACGGGCTGAATGCTTGTTACAATCTTGTTACCACTTGGACAGATTATCCTGTGCTCTGCTTTTTTAATGTATAGAATTTGAAAATCATGCGAAAGACACGCGACATGCGAGTGTATTTACTGCACAACTTAAATGTGAGCAGGAGCCCCATTTTCCAATGCGGTTTCTATGGAGTGGTGAAGCGAAATTCAAGCTGAATAAAGGGGCTAATCGGCATAACTGCAGCTATTGAGCAATGAAAAACGTTAGAATAAGTACAGCTCAGGTTAATCTGGCCAAGTAATAACGAGAGTGTAACAAGCATTCAGCCATTCACTATCAATCAAGTCTGAAATGCAAGGTTTCAGGCGGGAGCATGCGCAATCTTGTCTATACACATTCCACAAAAATTTCATTTGCACATTCTCAAAAGCTTTACTAGCAGCAATGTTAGAACCTTTCAAATAGTACTTTCATTTTTTAGGATGCGCTGCATTTTTTTGCAGACCATAGTGTGTTTTCAAAATTTAAACTTTAAAAGAAGTACAAATCAATTGATACGGCACTTTGTGAAAAAATTATAACAAGTATTCAAACGAAACACAATCAGTCGAGCGTAAAATGCAAAATTTCAGACGAGTGCATGGCGCTTTCCACACCGCTCATATGTCATAGCATTTCTATTTTCTTAAGCTTTCATATGAACCCTTAACTTCTTCAGCACCTTATCTGTGAGCAAAGTTATCACCTTTCAATCAGTGTATACATCTTTTTGAGACACCCTGTATGTATATAAGTAATTAAATGTTTATTGTTTTCAATGAGTTTTTTTTCAGTTGTAAAACTTAGTTGTTAGTACATAGGTAAAAATACAACACATTTTCAAACATGTTTTATATGAAGATAGAGGCGAAACAAAACACGTTTATAGTTGTTGTTTGTTGTCAGTGCTTGAACTGCATCTTGAAAAATTGGTGTGTGCATTCCTTTCAAAACTGGTGATGTGAACTACGTCATGTAAGACTAAAGATATCCAGTGTCGCTAGTTATCTTTGACATAGTTAAAAAGTTTGAATTACACTGTGAAAGTAAGAAAGCGGCAAAGCATAAAGGGCTCAATCACACGTAGGATGCGCCACGCATTCCTTTCCTACGGGATGTCGTGGAGGAGATTTGAATGCGTATTTGGCCATACAATGACTTGCGGTGGCCGGCCGATGAACAAGTCAGCGCACTATCCTTCCCAGACAAGTCTGGTACCAATTCACCGACCCCGGAGAGATGGAAGGCATGGTTGGCTGGGTGGAAAATCCGAAACAAGAACCTGGTATCGGGTGCACGCGACAGCCGGCACCTCCTCCGACTGCGCTACACACGCCCAACCAATCAGTAAGGTCGGTTAAATCAGACGGCCCTGGTGATAAAACAGGATAGCGCCCGGCCTGGAAAGCAAAGGGAGCCGGCTCGAATCCCGTCTGATCCAAGCATTTTAACTGCAACTAAACCTAACTCTAGCAGCTTTTATCTTCCGTATCACCCACAGAAGGGTTAATTAAGAATGAAAGAAAAGTCACTAAAGTGCTGAAGAGCCTACCGCTGACGACGTTGTGCGTTTTAAACACGATGCTACTTCCCAGTGGCTTCTCAACTTTCAGCGAATATGGAAACTCGACAATGGAAAAGTTTCTCGGTCCGTATGGATAGCCTCCGCCGATTCGCTTCACTTTCCTTACCTGAAAATAAAAATTCTGGTGTTGACGAAGGGGGTAGGAGGTATTTAAACGAAGTATGTACAACTGAGCTGATGTCGCCTTTCGATTTTCATTTGTTCATTTTTTCAAGCTCATTTTGATTTGGAAGAGTTCGATTTGGTTTCAAAGGTCCTAGACTAGCTTAGAAGAGTTCAATTTGACGTAACAAGTGTCAAATTCGATTTAGAAAGTGTCCAGTTTAACGTGAAAATAGTATATTTATGCATAATAAGGCTAACTCAGAATCAAAGTCATGTTACAACTCTGAAAGACATTGAAACTCACAGTATGGCGATAAGGATTTGGCCTTCGTTTTACCCAAAATAACTCCACAGTAATACAGTATTCGCAATCATTAAGTTATGTTAACTCCATTATGTTTCAACAGTTTTTTGTCTAAATCTTTTCCTGAATCTTCGAAGAACGACCACAGCGCTAAGACGCACCCTCCCCTACGACAAGAAGGCGCGACGGAGCTTATCTCCTTCAAAGGGGGCCAAAATGCAGAAATGAACGATGAGGAAATTTCGACAGCTTGCGTGATAAAACAAAGTTGTCGTTTATACAATGTAAAAGGTCTACACTTGATTTATACCGTCCTTCTTTATTAGCCATGAAAAACAAACTAAACCAGTCTGTCTAGGTGTTTTGTGTACCCTATGAATTTGCTCCTTCTAAAATAACAAAAAAATAGCTATTTTTGCATGACCAAAGCAAATCTACATGATATCATCGCAAGAGCTATGTATAGGACAACGCTACAATTGACAAATGTACTCTATCAGATTACCTTGAAAAGTGCATGCCTCATCCAAAAATGAAAGGTCTTTTACGTTGACAAACCTTTCAAAAGGCATTTGCAGTTTCAAATCGCGTGAACGTTTTGTTGTGTGCCTTGTACAAAGTAGCACAACAGTGTAATAACCCTTTACATCCATTTCCTCGTCACTGTGTTTTTACTTTCAGCACTTCTGATCAGACAAAACGACTGAGTGGGATGGAATTTAATGCGCCACCTACCGTACTAAGCACGTCTAGTTTATTTATTTATGTATACGTGGAAGCCCGCGGAAAATCAACACAATTCAAAAAAGCTAATCATAACGCTGAGAGCATCAAGGACAGAACCAGTGCTAGCATAAAGTTAGTGAAACAATGTAATCAAAGAAACCAAAGCACTAACGAACTTTTTACAGACACCTGTCAATAATCGTTTGATATTGCCTTAAGGAGTTTGGAAGCACAATTTTATGTACATAATTAGTTTATGTATTAGGTTGTCACATAAGTTCTGTCCGACTCTAATTGTTTTTTTTTCATGAGTATAGAAAGTAACTGTACATAACTTGTAGGTTATTTTGTAGCGCTTGTTCCGATCAATAAAACTTGATATACTATTTTTAAAAATCGTGAAGACTGCAGCGTTTTAGAAGCTGGACGAAGCCATGGAAAAATGCACTTCTAGGTAATAATGCGTCATGAGTTCTAGCTTGGCCACAGTGTGAGTGAGACAACTCAAAACATCAAGGTGGCTGGGAAGAGGATTCCGCTAACGAACGCACCATGCGCGTATGGCACCAGAAGTTCCATTTTGGAGACGTGGACCTCGAAGACAAGGACCGCCCAGGACGAGCACACAACTGTGATGACGGACGTTTAAAAGAAAGAGTGGAAGCCGATCCACGAAGAACTGTGCGTGAGATGGGGAGAGAACTTCAGGTCAGTCGTACAACCATTTCGAGGCATCTAGAGGCGATAGGCAAGGTGAAAAAGCTGGATAAGTGGGTGCCCCACGAACTCACTGAGGAGCAGCAGAGGTGTCGCCTGGAGATCTGTTCTTCCCTTACTATGAGGAACGAAAACGATCCATTTCTTGACCGGATAATTACCTGTGACGAAAAATGGATCGTGTACGACAATCAAAGAAGATCAGCGCAATGGCTGGATAAGGAAGAACCGCCGAAACACTTTCCCAAACCTTCCATCCGAGGAAGGTCATGCTCTCTGTCTGGTGGGCTGCAACTGGTATTACCCGCTACGACTTCTTGAAGCCTTGTGAAACCATCAAACCAGAGAGGTTCTGTCGTCAATTAGACGTGGTTAACCAAAACTTGCTTGAAATGCGTCCTGCACTGGTGAATCGAAGAGGACCGGTTCTTCTTCATGACAACGTCGTCCGCATATCTCTCATCTGACCATCCAAAAACTAAATCAACTGAGGAATGAAGTTTTCCCGCATCCCGCTTATTCACTGGACCTACCTAGTATAGTTGTGCTCTCCCAAAAATTTCGAATAACCGAACATATTCGAATACCGACGATTTTCGAGCATGAGAATTGCCCTACTTGAGAATTGCCTCAGTCTGTCTCCGCGAGATTTAAGTGCGCGCCGTGTACAATGCGTACAATCGAATGCGTTCGACAACTGGTAGAGTGAGCGTTTGGGGACTTCAGTCGCCAGCCGCCCTACTAAGAACTTGCTCTAATGCTGTACAGCTAGCCAATGAAGTGCGCCGTGAACAATGCATATAGAATCTATCCTTTCAATCGAGGGGCGACCGCTTGCAAATGCACGCAGAGGCGAGTTCGTAGCACAATAACTCTTTCAAGTTCGAATTGTTTCGGCTGCAACTCGTGGGTCTTGTAGGCCGTAAAACTGTCTAGTGGCACATTAAAGTAGAACGGTGTAGCTTAGGAACAGGCAATGTTACAGGGAAGCGAAAATGCAGGTGAGGCCTGTGTGACTCATTTTTTTCGATTTCAGTGGACCATTTCGGGAAGACCCAGCGAGCAAACGGCCCTCAAATGCGTGTGCAAACAGAGCGCTTGAGGTACTTCTCGGAGACGTGCTCAGAACTCCTCAGCTTCCTAAACTGTCTTAGCCTCAGCTGCCAGTTTAAAGCGGAGAAGATAGCGGTTAAGGCCCCCACAGAGTTCTGCGGCAACGCCGCTCGCCGAAATGGTTAAGGATAGGGCAGAGACGCCGCCGGCGGCGAGCTCTGCGTCTCTGCCCTATGGTTAAGCATAGGGCCGCGGCGCTGCCGCAGAACTCTGTAGGGGCCTTTAGAGTTTCTTGCTTTCTTACTCGTCCGGATTTGGATTTTCGACACTCGCAATAGCATCGTTATGTTCAGCATGAAAAGCGCTATCGAACTGTACCAGACTTGACCGATTTTGGAAACATCGATTTTCTGACAGATTTGCATCGAGGACGAGGCCGCCTTACAGTTTTCTGATGCCGCTTCAGACGGAGGTTGACGTCATTGAAAATCGATATTTTCGAATTGGGCCACGCTTGATACCGTTCGATAGAGCTTCTCATGCTGAATTGAATGGTGCTATTGCGAGTAGGGAAAACCGAAATATGGGCGAGTAAGAGCGAAGAGAACATCAACCGTTGTGCTGAATTGCACGCGCGGGAGTGTTCTGAGCGCGATAACTCTGCCATGTGTGAACCTTTCCAGTGCACCTTATGGATTTGTAGGCAGCAGAATGTTCTAGTAGTGCGTTGAAACGCAGCAATGTAGCTTGTGACTGTGACTGTTACAGCAGTGCGAAAATGCAGGTGAAGTTTGTGTGGCACGATTTTTTTCCAATTTCAGTCGATCTCTGCGGGAAGACGCAGAGAGCTAACGTCCTACAAATGCGCAGGTGAGCAGATCGCTAAAGTTTCTTTACGACGACATGCTCACAACTCCCTAGCTGATTAAACTGCCTTAGCACCAGCTACCATTTTAGGGCGGCGGAGCCAATTTCCCATTGCGGACGGGGACACTCCAGGCCGAGCCTGCGCGGACGATGACGTCATCGAAAACAATATTTTCGAAATTGGCCAAATTTTCTCGTCCAAAGTCATCTAGGAGTTATTTGGGGCGCTGATTACGAATCCAACGTCCGTTTTTGAATAATCCACAGATTTCGGTAGGTTTTGGATTTTCTTCAGGATAATTGAGGGTGGTCGGGTCAGGATCACCGATCACCCTCAGAGAATGGCGGTCTCCCGCTGTAATCATCCAAATAAACTTCGGCATCGTGTTCGGATCCCGAATATGTATACGAAGTTTGGGCAAAATCGGTGAAAACACTGCACCTCCCATGCACTTCCTGGAAAATAAGGTGCTCTCATCGCAAAAGCCTGCTGCAGTTATATTTTTTAGGCCACCCACGGCGAAAACGCGGTGTTCTTATAAAGTTTTATGTATGTTTGTGCAGATCTCGAGGAGACGAATCGAACTGTGCCAACAGTTTCTCAAACAACTTAAAACTAAAAGAGTTATGAGCATGCGACGGTTTGAGACGGATTTTTCCGTCGCAAACCGTCTTTTTGACTGCGCGACGCGGGCGGTATTGTAGCATTCGAAAATCGCGTTTTTTCGAGCATTCGAATTCGAATACATTCGAAAATCGCGTTTTTTCGAACGTTCGAATACGAATATTCGAATTCGAATAGAATTATTCGAATTCGAATCCTCGAATGTTCATGCGGGCACAACATACTACCTAGCCCTCACGGACCTTCATCTTTTCAAACAGATCGATGGTCTCCTCAAGGAGAAAAATTTTTCCAATGAAGCAGAAATTGCTTCCAAGTGTTTCATTGCTTCTAGAACTCAGATTTCTTCCGAAATGAAATTAATGCTACTGTATGTATATCGTTGATAGAAGTGCACTGATTGTAACGGCTCTTACTTTGATCAATATACATTGTCTGCTGCTGAGATGTTACACCGTAAAGTTGCTGTCGAAAATCGGACAGAACCTATATGACAACATAACAAAAAGCTATCTGCAAGTACTAGATCCAGTAAACCGAAGACCAAGGTAGCATGTTTTCCCGGGTGAGACTTCAATTCATCAATGAATTTCCCCTGAGAGTTAGACGCACCTCAACGATCTGGACGGCGAGACCAGACGGTGCTATGTAGTCGACGCCATGGATCACAGTCGTCGGTGTGACGAAGCGAAACGAGGTCTCGTTCCTCGGCACTCTCACAATGGGAACGGGCCCAGCACTGAAGTCGTCGGTGTTCTCCGCCGCACTTTCAGTGGAGTTTTCTGTGACAGCGAACAGCGAGTCGGTGACCTTCAGTCCTCCACTTGAGTTCCTATCCAGTGCGTAGATAAGTGGAAAAGGAGCGATTTCTCTTCTGGACAGCACAGACTTGATGCCGTAGATATTACTCAGGCCGTACCTGTGATGGTGCCTAAGCACGTCTTGCCCTGAAATAGAGCAGATAGAGCGAAATAGAAGTTTCCAATGCAGTTTCCAGCCTCTCTCTACTTGCCGCCTCAGCACTGTTAGTTGTGTTCTTTATTAATGAAGTAGTATTGTGCCAATGAAAAGTGTCCGTTGCTGGATCTTCTATTCTGCCTTACGTTTCGTTAGCATCCTCATATTTACATGATTTTGTAAAATTATTCTTAACAATAAGGTCAACCGCAACGGTAGGCATCTTCTCCGACTGCACTGCATGCCTCATCTTAAAAGGATAAAGGACGGCGTTACTCAATCCCTTCTTGGATGCGCCAGCGCATTCTACTTCTACGGGATGTCGTGGAGGCGACATGAATGCGTATTTGGCCATACAATGACTTGCGGTGGCCAGCCGATGGACAAGTCAGCGCTTTACCCTTCCCAGACAAGTATGGTACCAATTCACCGACCCCGGAGGGATGGAAGGCTTGGTTGGCCTGGGCGGGAAATCCGAACCAGGAACCTGGTATCGAGTGCACGCGGCAGTCGCGCCTCCTCCGACTGCGCTACACGCTACACGCCATGCCTCATCTTCCACCAGAAAATCAAGCCAGCTGCTAAACTTTATGTCGCCTTGCCTAGAGGATCGAATCAACTACTAAATTTTCGGAGTGAAAAAATTATGGACAGAGAATAGCAAAATTTTAAGGATCATTCGCCGTTGAAAAAATATTGTAGGAATCTCCTTCTTCTTGCAGAGAAGAAGGAAAAGAATTGTTGTGGCTGGAAGAAGGCCACCCAATGTAAAGGATTAAGGACCACGTCAATCAATCGCTTTGGGATGCGCCGCAAATTCTACTACGAGATGTCGTGGCGACTTGAGGGCGTATTTGGACTTATACAATGACTTGCATTGGTCTGTCGTTGGACAAGTCAGGGGTTCATCCTTCCTGGATAATAAAGGATAAATAAGGGAAAGGACGGCGTTACTCAATCCCTTTTGGGATGCGTCACGCATTCTACTTCTACGGCGTGGAGGCGACTTGAATCCGTATTTGCCCGTACAATGACTTGCAGTGACCAGCCGATGAAGAAGTCAGCACTCTATCCTTCCCAGGGAAGTCTGGTACCAATTCACCGACCCGGGAGGGATGGAAGGCTTGGTTGGCCTGGGCGAGAAATCCGAACCAGGAACCTGGGTGGGGTGCACGCGACTCCTCCGACTGCGCTCACCTGAATAATACTGATATCAATTAAGAGGGATGGAAGACCTGTATGGCTTGAAAAGGAAACTCGAACCAAGAATACCTACTATGCGCCATACCTCATCACCATCTATGGTAATGTTGTGTGGAGCTCTTATCAAAGACCAAGAACTGCGCCATACTTCGACACCTCCTATATTGTTAAATGTAAATGCAAAAGTAATTGTAATTACTCTTGTTATATGAGAAGCCTTGCAAAAAGCATTTCTTCGTCAAACTATAACGATTTAAAAAAAATCTCCGTGAGCATATAGGTTCCTAGAGTAAGATGCTTCAGTTGTTACGAACTCTTCATTAGACATTGTTGACGGTGTATAGTATTGTGTTGTTGTGTTTTGTTCTGCTGCAATTTTAGCACACGACCATAGTCGTGTAATAAATAAATAAATAAATAAATGTAACTGGCACAATGAATGAATGAATGAAAATGGAGTCGGAGTGCAGCCGGCGCCTCGTCCGACTGCGCTGCTTCAAGCCTAGCCTATGCTGACAAAAAATCATTTGTGTGATTAAACTCCTGCCACCAGAAGAGCTAGACTCAACTCTCACCTCGCAAAGAGTAGAGAATGTCAGTTGAGCAGGAGACGAAGTGCAGCAGCGCAGTGAGTCGAAGCATCTTCGCGTTCCATCAAGTGAGCGCTTTCGAAGCGGCTGTGAAAACGTGAAACGGGCTCGGCAGACGGTTTTAGTGGTGCGCCGGAGAGCGAGCGACTCTGAGTGACGGACGTACCGAATTGACTCGCGTTAAGTGAGTAGTGGCCGGTAATTAGCGAAGTCGGTCAGTTGTAAGGGCGCAGTCGTACAACCGCGTCCACAATGCTACAATTACCCGAAAACGATCCCCTGCCGAGCGCCATACCCAGGTAGGTGGTACTCAGTGGACATCAGAGGCAGATCATTGTCGAATGTTTGTTTAGAGCTGCATAGCAAACAAACGTAATTCATCAATTTTGAAATTGGCTTGGACACTTCTCACGTGAAACTTATTTATTTAATTATTTGAACCCAATCCAATCAAGAGCATATACATATTTACTTTACTTTGATACTTTGATGGTCCTTTGTCGGCTGGAGGTCTTCTCAGCGGGGACCACAACTCTTCCAGACCGCTCGATCTCTGGCTGTTTGCATCCAGTGAGGCAGACTCCGCTCTCTGAAAGATCTTGAGAATGTCTGCCCATCGCGTTGGCGGTCGTCCCAGTGGTCTCTTATGGTCTCTCGGGAGCCATTCTGTGACACGGAGACTCCATCTATCGTCCTTTCGTCGAAGCAAGTGTCCGGCCCAGCGATATTTGGACTTCTTCATGTACTTCAGCGGGTCTGCTAATTGCGACTTCTCCCTTAGCTCCGAGCTTCGTAGGCCTTGTTCCCAGGCTTGTCCTCAGAAGACATCTCTCCAGTGCACGATGCGTAGTTTGCATTGCTCTGGCGATTGTCTTGTTGTCGGGCCAGGTTTCCGTCGCGTAACACATCACAGGCAGTACAGAGGCGTTGAATATCGAGGCCCTGAGGCCGGGATCCTTGACATGATCGGTGACTTCGCGAATCGAACTGAAGGCTGCCCATGCTGCGCGTCTCCTGCGGGCGATTTCAGGAGCGAGGTCGTTATCCATGTTCAGCTCTCTTCCCAGATAGACGTAGGAGTCGACCTGTTGCAGAGGGACTCCATTTAACCTTACGAGTCCCGTGTCACACCACTGATTGACCATAAATTGTGTTTTGGACATATTCATGTCCAACCCAATCTTAATACCTGCCACATTGAGCTCGTTCAGCATTTCCTTGACATCTGCCGTGCTGGTAGAGATCAGAACAATATCGTCGGCGACGCGAAGGTTGCTGATCCGTTTACCGTCGACAAGGTAGCCTTTATCGTCCCAGTTCAAGTCCTTCATGGCATCCTGGAGTGCCGCTGTGAATAGCTTGGGAGAAATCGTGTCTCCCTGCCGTACTCCTTCCCCGTTGGGAATTTTAAGCTTTCGATCGAACAGCTGGATGGTAGTCGATGTGTTCGAGAAGCATTCGTCGAGAAGTCGGATGTAGGGCGATGGTATACCAGCGTGCACAAGTGCGTTCAAAACGGCGTTGATTTCCACAGAGTCGAACGCTTTTCGGTAATCCACGAAGACAAGGGCAAGTGGGAGGTGGCATTCGCGGCTCTTCTCGATGAACTGTGAGACAGTCTGAATATGGTCCATGCAGGAGAAATCCTTGCGAAACCCTGCTTGCTCCGCTGGCTGATATTCATCCAAGCAACGCTCCATGCGGTTAAGCAGTATCTTGGTGAAGATCTTGTGCACAACCGAGAGAAGATTGATGGGTCGATAGTTGTTGATATCCTCCTGCTGACCTTTTTTGAAGATTAAAACTGTTTTCGACTCCTTCCATGAGTCCGGAATCCTACCAAGTCAAAGGTAGTGGTTGAAGTGCTTGGCAAGAAGTGAGCAGAGGGCACTGCCACCCGCACGAAGGAGATCAGCAGAAATGCCGTCCGGTCCGGGAGCAGTGCCCGGCTTCATCCTACTGATGGCATAAGCAACTTCTGATTCCAGAATGGGAGGTACTTCCTCAGCTGGTGGCATCAAGCATTTCGGGACAGAGATGAAGAACGGAACAGATCTGTGTGGAATTCTTGAACGATGGCCTCCATCGCTCTTCGAGACGTTTGCGTTGTTCCATCCTTATCCACAAGGGCTGACATTATTGCCTTCTGATCGCAGAGATCTCGTTTGGTGGCGATATCCGTTCCTCCACGTGGTGCCACTGGAAACTGTTCGCTCTGCGAGCTAAGCCGATCACGGACATTCGATTGCAGGCGACAGGCCCTTGTGATAGGCCGGCCTACCAAGACCCATGTCACATCACATGGTGTATGACTGTTCAGGTTGATCGAGATAGTGCTACGGCGTCCGCGGGAGCCGACGCGCACTCGCAAAGCCCGGCGAGTGTGAGAAGTATGGGAGGGTACCTGATGCGAGACGGCATCGGGGGGCAACTGAGCTAGTCCGAAAGTCCCGTAACGTAAGCAGGACCCACGTGGCTACGCTGAATGTGGGTACGTTGACGGGCCGCTCGTGCGAGTTGGTTGAAGCACTGGAGCGTAGAAGAGTTGATTTCTGTGCAGTGCAGAAGACGAGGTGGTCCTGCCGCAAATCTTGGGACATAGGACGAGGCTTCAAGTCCCTTTTTTGTGGAAGTCCCAGGACCACCAGTGGTGTCGGAATAATCGTCTCCGAAGATCTCGTGACTCGATTGTAAGCGTCGAGCGCTTTGACGATCGATTGATGAAGATCGTTGTCGCCGCGAAGGAGCGACTCTATCACTTCTTCTCTGCGTATGCTCCGCAGACTGGCTGCTCGAATCAAGCCAAGGAAGAGTTTTGGAGCCTGCTTGATGAGAAGACAGCAGAGGTACCGTCGAAAGATGTCATCATAGTCGCTGGTGACCTCAACGGGCACGTCGGCGTGACGAAAAACGGGTACGGCTGTCATGGTGGGTTCGGTTACGGGTCGCGTAACGCAGATGGTGAGCGTATCCTTGAATATGCGGAATCGCACAACCTCACCATAGTGAACACCGTATTTCGCAAACGCAATTCCCACCTTATCTCATACTATAGTGGGAGCTCAAGTCTCAGATTGACTTTGTACTTGTGAAGGATCGAGACCGAAGTCTTGTCACAGACGCGAAGGTCGTGCCGTATGAGACGGTCGCCCCACAGCATCGACCGCTGATCTGTACTTTAAAGATCGCCCCTCCGAGGCTGAAGCAGGTCGAGCGATGCGGTGCACCAAGAATCAAGTGGTGGCGAATGAAAGAGAAAGAAGCAGCTGTGATTTCTCGCGTGCGGTTACCGACAGTGACAACTGTCGACGAAACTTGGGAGAAGGCCACCGACGCGATTCGTCACGTTGCACGGTCGGAGCTCGGCATCACGAAGCCTGGACGACGGAAGGTCGACAAGCAGGCCTGGCTGTGGACAGATGACGTGAAAGCCAAAGTTCGAGAGAAGAAGACGCTATATCACGTGTTTCTCGGCGAAAAGACAGCCGATAACTGGCGGAAGTACCAAGAAGCGAAGAAAGCTGCAAAGAAGGCAGTGGCTGTTGCAAAAGCCACTCATTATGGAGATGTCAACGAGAAGCTCGAGTCGCGCGATGGTGAGCGGTATCTGTACCGACTTGCAAAGAATCGCCATCGCCAGACCAAGGACATCGAGAAGTCCTTCGGCATCAATGATGAGAACGGCCATCTTCTTATGGACCGCAAGAAGGCATTGAAGCGATGGCGCGATTACTTTGAGGAAATCTCTACAGTAGAATTTCCTCATCCAGCCATCCCCTCAACGGCTCCAACCCACGGCCCCGTTCAGAAGATCACCGTGGAGGAGATTGAAGCGGCTTTGAAGAAGATGAGGCCAGGCAAAGCGACTGGGCCCGACGACGTGGCAGCAGAACTGTGGAAGTCGAAGTTTTGGTACCCTGCTGAGTGGTTGGCGAAGTTCTTTAATCAGGTTGTGGCGGAGAAAAAAGTGCCTGAGTGTTGGCGCCAAAGTACGACGATTCCGATTTGGAAGAAGAAGGGCAGTCCTGCAGACTGCTCCAACTACCGTCCGATTCGCTTGCTTTCGCACAGCATGAAGATCTTTGAGCGAATTATCGACGGACGAATTCGTGACATCGTCCAGCTGTCC
Organism: Heligmosomoides polygyrus bakeri; assembly: GCA_947359475.1. NCBI lineage: Eukaryota > Metazoa > Nematoda > Chromadorea > Rhabditida > Heligmosomidae > Heligmosomoides > Heligmosomoides polygyrus. The sequence continues at coordinate 10,707,021 of OX375865.1, forward strand.
AGCAATCAGTGCGGCTTCGTGACTGGCTGTGGCACCATTGATGCCATTCACGCCGCCCGCCTCCTGATAGAGAAGCATCGCGAGAAACAGAAGTCGGTGCATATCGCCTTCCTCGACTTAGAGAAGGCCTTTGACCGCGTACCGCGTGAAGCGATATGGTACGCCCTGCGTGAGCATGGAGCTCCTGAAGAGCTCATAGAGTGGGTGCGAATTCTCTACTCTTGTCCAAAGAGTCGAGTTCAAGCTGCAGCTGGAACCTCGATGGAGTTCCCCATCTCTGTCGGGGTACACCAGGGTTCTGCGCTTTCCCCACTCCTCTTTGTTGTCGTCATGGATGCCATCACACGAGATCTTCAGAACCCCGTCCCTTGGACGTTGCTTTATGCTGATGACGTAATACTCGCTAGCGAAGATAAAGATGAACTCGAGCGAGAGGTGCAAGCTTGGTGTGATCGCTTGGAGCGGTTTGGACTCAAATTGAACGTGAAGAAGGCCGAATATCTAACGACGGACGTTACTGAGTCCAGCTCCATCAAGGTTTACGGCATCGAGCTCCCACGCACTTCGGTATTTAAGTACCTGGGATCAGCAGTCACGTCTGACGGCAAACTGATGACTGAAGTGAATTCACGCGTGAGTGCAGCTTGGTCCAAGTGGCGCTCGTTGACTGGGGTGCTCTGCGATAGGAAGATACCGGAGCGCTTGAAGTCGAAGATATACAGAGCAGTCGCCCGGCCAGTAGCGATGTACGGCGCTGAGTGTTGGCCTGCGACCAGGGAAGTTGAAACGCGCTTCAGCGTCATGGAGACGAAGATGCTGGCTGGAGTCACGCGCATGGACCGCATTCGAAACGATGCTATTCGGCAGAAGTTCGGTGTCGCGCCGATAGTCTACAAGATGCGCGAAGCTCGCTTGCGATGGTACGGCCACGTTCTGCGTGGAAAGGAAGACAGCGTCCGCAAGATAGGCCTTCACTTCGAGGTAATAGGAAAGCGGCCTAGAGGGCGCCCGAAGCAGCGCTGGTTAGATACGTTACATGCGGACTTGAAGATTACTGGTGTTTACCCTGATCTAGCGCTGGATCGGGAAAGGTGGCGTCATAACACCAGAATAGCGGACCCCGCTACGATGCGGGACAAACGCTGAAGAAGAAGAAGAAGAAGAAGAAGAAGAAGAAGAAGAAGATCGCAGAGATCTCGTTTGCAGCGCTTTATGCTTGAACCTTTCCCAGCGGCTTCTAACAGCTTCAATCTTCTGTAGGCTTGAATGGACTCCTTCACTGCAATTCGACAGGCCTTCGAGATGGTGACTTTTTCCAGATGGGAAGCATTAGGATCCAGTTTGACAGCTCTTCTTTGCTCCAAGAGTTTAATCGCATGTGCGTTGAGTCTTGAAGCAGAGGTGATGTGGCTCCGCAAGAGCTGCTAGCACATTTCAACAGTCCTTTTGAGAGAAGGTCGTAGTCTTCCGATGGATCTTCGAGAAGATTCCAATCATACGACTTTATTTCATATTCCAACTCCTCAGACTTGAATGTGGGGATCCTCACCGGTGCCGGTTTATGGGTGTCACGCTTGAACATCCTCTTTTTGAGAGTCAGCTTCGCACGGACAAGACGGTGATCCTAGCCGGTGTCAAATAAAAGCGGCACGGTGAGCATGGTCGATTTGTAAGAACATGGTCGATCTCCGAACGTGTTTCTCCATTTGGGCTTTCCCAGGTCCATCGTCGGTTTGAAGGCTTCTTAAACATAGAATTTCCATGGTAGAGACGGCACGCGGATAGGAAGTCTATCAGGCGCTCTCCGTTTTCGTTCCTTGAGGAAGTTCCATGTGGTCCTAGCCTCCATTCATCGTGATCATTCGTACCGACGATAGCGTTAAAGTCACCAACGACAAGTTTGTAGTAGCTCTTCTCGTCGTTGACAGTCCTTTCGAACAGCTTGTAGAATTCCTCCTTTTCTTCACCTGTGGCCGCAGATGTTGGAGCATATCCATTTATGATGGAGATGGTTCCTTGCTCTTTGGTTTCCAGACGAAGAACAGCTACTCGCGGACCGATGATCTTGTAAGAGTCTACTAGGTGGTGCGCTGTCGAATTGACGAGAAATCCAACTCCGCCAATACTCTTTCTGTCCAGCTTTGCTCCGATAATGAGAAGCTCGTCGGTCCTTCTTATGGTTTCCGTTCTGCCTTTCCTTTCCTGCAGGGCGATAACGTCGTATTTGATGTTGCAGCTTCTGTAGAACAGTATCCGAAGATCCTGCTCAGATGCGATCGAACGACAGTTATAAGTGCAGACGAATAGGCAGTTTCCGTGTCGTGGTGGGAGAAGGTTTCCGGTAGTCCGATTCCAATGACGTCCTGATAGTTTAACTCCGAGATTAGATGGCCCCTCGCCGGAGTTGGATGCAACCGACGTCGTAGAAGACCACCTCCGGCGCGCGGAGGACTGGGGCGCGGGTTTAGTTGTTTGATCCATAGCTGTGGTCTGGTTACTCACATGTTCCTGGCCAGGGATACAGGAGAGCCGCCCATACACGACAAAGCGTCGCGTACTGCGTGACCGTTTGTGCCGTTATCCATCACAAAGTGATGTTCACCCCTTTACCGCGATGAGGTGGCACATGAAGGGGTTGAATTCTTTAGATTAGGATATGTTTAGGGGTCGGCGTTAGTCTATCCCGTTTTGGGATGCGCCATTTTACCTCTACAGGATGTTATGGAAGCGATGTGAATGCGTATTTGACCTACAATGACTTGCGTTGGCCGACTGATTAACAACTTGTATCCTTCCCCAACAAATGTGGTACCAATTCACCGACTTCGAAGGTGTGGAAGGCTTGGTGGCCTGAACGGGAAATCCGAACCAGGAACCTGGTATCGGATGCATGCTACACCCAGCACCTTCTCCTGCTGCGCTCCCTGATGCTTGAGATAAACTAACCTAGATCTAGTGTCTAAACGTAGCGTCATTCATCTGAAAAAGTCACAGCATCCTTTCATGCAGAACGTGTCTATTATCTGGCGTGCAAGGTAGATTAGCGTTAGGTTTCTGCATACTTTTTGCAGACTCGTTGAACTTTTCATTGAATGGAGCCAGTCCTTCAAATTAACCACGCATGATGAGCGTCTTTAATTCAGCTTCTAGGAATAGAGTGAATACTCGAATGCACTTAGCTATTCAAGCTGATAGATTTCAAGCCTGCAACTGTCAGCAACAACAAAAGCTGAGAATGAGGAGCAGTGATAAGGGATTGGCTAGATGTACAACGATGCCCAAAATATGGCAGCTACGATTGAACTGGATGCGAAGATGTCCATTATAAATAGAACGTGCGTAGACATATTGCGCAGGCAGGAGCACCCGCGCTGCACATTCACATCCGCCGCCCTCTCCCAACACACCTAACTCTGGTTCCATCTGCCACACCTGGAGACAAACCCCTGATGACGTCGTGTAGCCTATGTCTACCTCCGTGCACTAACTGTATTTTGTATTGTCTACTGAGTGTGGGAGCGTGTAGCGCAGTCGGAGGAGGCGCCACTGTCGCCTGCATCCGATACCAGGTTCCCGGTTCAGATTTCCCGCCCAGGCCAACCAAGCCTTCCATCCCTCCGGGGTCGGTGAATTGGTACCAGACTTGTCTTGGAAGGATGAAGCGCTTACTTGTTCATCGGCTGGCCACCGCAAGTCATTGTATGGCCAAATCTTCTTCTTCTTCTTCTTCAGCGTCTGTCCCGCTTCGTAGCGGGGTCCGCTATTCTGGTGTCATGACGCCACCTTTCCCGATCCAGCGCTAGATCAGGGTGGACACCAGCCGCTTTCAAGTCCGTATGTAACGTATCAGCCCAGCGCTGCTTCGGGCGCCCTCTAGGCCGCTTTCCTGTTACCTCGAAGTTAAGGCCTATCTTGCGGACGCTGTCTTCTTCTCCACGCAGAACGTGGCCGTACCATCGTAAGCGAGCTTCGCGCATCTTGTCCGCTATCGGCGCGACACCGAACTTCTGCCGAATAGCTTCGTTTCGGATGCGGTCCATGCGCGTGACTCCAGCCGTCCAGCGCAGCATCTTCGTCTCCATGACGCTGAGGCGCGTTTCAACTTCCTTGGTCGCAGGCCAACACTCAGCGCCGTACATCGCTACTGGCCGGATGACTGCCCTGTAGATCTTTGACTTAAAGCGCTCCGGTATCTTCCTATCGCAGAGCACCCCAGTCAACGAGCGCCACTTGGACCAAGCTGCACTCACGCGTGAATTCACTTCGACCATCAGTTTGCCGTCAGACGCGACTGCTGATCCCAGGTACTTAAAGACCGCAGTGCGTGGAAGCTCGATGCCGTTAACCTTGATGGAGGTGGACTCGATAACGTCCGTCGTTAA